>OV651813.1:54960436-55497936 GCA_927349885.1 Psylliodes chrysocephalus | reverse complement strand
TGTTTTCATAATTAATTTTGATACAGTAAAAAAATAGATTAATTAACAAAACAAAAGGCGAAGTTCAATTTTTAGGTTGGGTGAAACCCTCGCTAAAACTTGTTCTTCCACTTAACCTTAAAAGTATCGCATATTCTCTATAATAATACAACTACTATTTTTCATTTAAACCCTATCTCCGTAACTATGCTTGTCTCGAAAAAAGTAAATTTTTATAGGCAACCTTAAACCTTGGCACACTGTAAGTTTTTAAAAGATCTGGTACATCATTGTACAGTAAACATATCTGATAGGTATAACAGCGTCTAAAGATTTCAAGTCTAAAAGGTGGAGGTGAAAGTGTACCTTTATGTCTAATATTAATATTATGCACATCTGTCCTAAAAGTTATTTTTTTATGCAAATAAGAGGGAGCTTTATGGAGTTCATGTAATTCGCCAAGTGGTATTTCCGAAATCACATGTCAGAAGTGTGTTGAAGGAGCTCCATAGCAGCCTTCAGGAGGATATTTTGGTACTAGAAGAACGCTGGCACGAGTTCGGGAAAGATTTTATTGGGTCAATTGCCGACGCGATGTAGAAGATTGGTGTAAGAAATGCTCAGATAATCTTTATTCTTGTCAGATTATCAAATCTTAAGATTGAGCATCCTTCTACTTCTATAACGACATGGAATCCGCATTATTGTTTTATGTTATAGAACTTTTGATTCTTCTGTTCTATTTCAATTAGATACTTGTTCTTCAATACGGTGACTCAGTATTCCTTTTCTTTTTAAACTTTCTTCTACTATTTCTCTGATACCTCTTTCTTTTTCATATTTTAAGATTTGAATAATTTTTCCTTTTTTTTCATAGATTCTATAATGATTTTTTAATTGATTATTCAATAATAATACTTTCTACAATAGTTTATAAATCGATACCTTTTTGCCAGACTAACTTAAGCGATATTTGTTCAAATGGCACTTACGATAATCTGGTAAAAAGGTATCGATATAATTTTAATTGTCATTAATTTGATCAGCTATTAGACATACTTTAATACTGTATATTATGAAGACTATAGATAAGGAGGCGAATCGGCCTTGGTCAAATTTCAAATTTCCGTCCCTATTTTTATGGAGTTCCAAAAAACTACTGTAGTTGGCGGGTGGCAAAATAACGACGTCTATTTTCTATGCAAGTCAATGGGAATTAAAGTGATTTTTGTAAAATTTAGTGAAAAGAATAAAAATAAGCTGAAATAAAGAACCTGACTACAAGTAACAATGAGTAACAAAAAACGACAAAGCAGGATTTTCTTCGTGCCGTGTTGCAAAACGGGATACAAATCCGAAATGAAATTAAAGAAATCACAAGGAGATAAAAATCCAAGTCTTTTTAAAGCTCCTAGTGTAAGTAAAATAATGTTTTTATTTCTAAATAATATATATATATATTTATTGTAAAATAGTCACAACCTGTATCTTACGGAGTGCAGTTTATTTAATTACAATATTCTATAATAAAAAATAATAAAGTCATAAATCCTGACTTACAAACAACAATAATTACACATTAAATTTAACTTGCTAGAAAAGAAAATTTGCTTTTTTTATGTTTTTTGATGTTAGATGAAGAGTTACTACTGTTATTTTTCTTTATTGATAGTCATTGCAAATATTTTTTATAGGATCCTAAACGTTTAGAACAATGGCAGCATGTGATTCCTAGGGCTGATAAAGTACTGTCTAGTTATGATTCTGTTTGCGAGCTACACTTTTTAGAAGATGATATTTTAAAATTTGATGACTGTTTTAACTAATGGTACTGTTAGCAAAATAAAAAGGGGACAGCTGAAATTAAAGGATGAGGTAATACATTCCCAAATCTCCCTTTATACTTGTATTACAACAATAAAAAAATCTGTTAATTGTGTTTTATTTTACTCTTAAAACTATATATTGGTTCAATTCAAAAAAAAAATCCACAAAATTGTACTTATGAAATTTCAGCAATTAAGAAACCTTTTCGAATTTGGTCATATATACCAAAATTGTATTTTATATAGATAAAATTAAATAAGTTATCAATTAAAACATGCAAGACTTATTTAAAAATAAATACAACAGTATGTTCTGTGCTTTATTTAGCTGTAAACAAGTTTATTTTTATTATTTTGACAAAATTATGTATAATTCCCATAAGAAGCCATGTATTTTGAACTACGTAAACCATACCAGCGCCCATGCGGTTAATTATAAAAGCTCAATTGACGTGTGATTTTTGGGACCGTATTTTGAGCATGCTGATTCGCCTCCTTACCTCTAGTCTTCATACTGTATATCTATGCCATTTATTAATTCGTTAATTACTCCGTTGTATGTGGTGTGCCTTAAGTAGTAATTGTCAGGTAATGTGGGTACTGAAATTTTACAAAAATTTATATTACGTTACAATATATCGAAAATTCTATCCTGTAAGTACCAAACTAATTTAAAAATAGGTATCTATAAAATCTAAATTAAAAATATCAACGTTGGACTGTATGCATAAAAATTAAACCAGACCACTGAATTAATACTCCATCAAAAAACTTATGCTGGCTAATGATAGTATGATTAACACAAAGATAAACATTTCAGTTTCATTTGGCTGAATCGGAAATAAAGCAATCCATACACTACGAACACGAAAAATTAATTTATTTTGTAAAAACCATATAAAATTTCATAGACTACACTGAGTGAACAAAATGCACAAATAATATTTGTACAGTAGCGAATAACTTAAGGATTCGACTTTGGCCATAAAAAATTCTTAGCTTAATAAATCTTATGTTTTAAGACACAGTTTTAAAGGAAAAATTTATTGAATCTCCATTTTGTTCTGATTTTCGCTAACTTAAGTTCGCCTTTTATAAATATTTTTTACCACATCATAGAGTTTTTTCTATTTCCCTAATGGCTTTAGTTTAATTAATTTTCTGTATATTCTTAACCTTGTGATTTAGCTCTATTTCGTAAATATCATTCAGGTCTGATGATGGAGAGTAAGCCAAAACTCTTTAATTTTTAATAAACCGATTTTTATGTCGTATTCATTTAAAGTTTACTTTTTTAAAAGAAATACGTTAGTGGTATATACGGACATCGTAGATTAAATTTTGAATAAAAAAAGTTATATTATTTTTACTTCTTGACAAAATTGTTGCACTTTAACTTTAAACAAATTAAATAAAACCAATAAATAATAAGAAGGAATATATGTTGTTGAAGGCCGATTCATTCCACCATTATGTTAAACGAAGTTTAAATTACTAAACAAAGATTAAAATTACATTTTTACATTAACAATGATATTTTAGTCTTCGTTCAGTAATATAAAATTCCATTAACACAACGACGGAATCGGCTTTAATAGGATTAAACTTTTTTAATCTTTTAGCATTAAAAGAAATATTTCAGTACATAAAATCAAAGATTAAAAAACCAAAAATTTCAAGAATTATCTTTAACAGTCACAGTCTTCACTATCATTATCTGGTGTCATTATCATTGTTTTTTCTGATGTTTATTATTATAGGGTCTATTAGGGATTAAATTTTCTATTGCTGTTGTATTTTTTCCAAAATGAATTTTCCACCGTTTTAACAAGATCAATTCATTTTCTCTAATGTTTCTCCAGTTACATCTGAAACTGCCTTTAAAAACAAATTTCGCACATCAAATGTATTGTTTCGAGAAATATAACCTTTAAATTGTAACTAGAACAGTTCAATGGGATTTAACTTTGCGTGGTAAGGAGGTAATCTTAGAATTTCAATTCATTTTTCTAGTGCTATCTCATCTATAATGTATTTATAAAATTTGTTTTTGTTGCCTTGCTATTAGAAGTAATTCTGCCTTCAAGGATTTTTTGAGGACTGATACTATTTTTAAAATGAACCGTTTTGAAATATATTTTAATTTTCATCTTGTTGTAGGTAGTGACTCCTTTAATCAACTGTTATAGGATGCATTGTCCAAAACAATAACGGAGTTGGCTGGATTTTTTTTTATAATGTTCTGAAACCAATTTTTAAATATAGGGCCATCCATTCTTTGACTCGAACGTTGGTAAATCATCTAGCAAAAATCCATTGATGCTTCCAATGTGGGTTATTATTAAACCATTTCCTTTTCCTGTGAATTTTTCAATTCACAAGAGACCCCTTCCATAAAGGCTTGTTTTTTATTTGTGATGGAGGTATCTTGCCAAATTTTTGTTACTGTATGTCCAGCAATAACCCACGTTTCATCTTAATAAAATACATGTTTGTGCCGATTCCTTACGTCCGCTATTTTCCTAAAACAGTCATGTCTTCACGCAATGATTTCGTCTTTCTCTGTTAAAAAGCTGTTTCTGTTACGTTTTTTGTAACGAAAATTTAATTCATGTAATATTTTTTGCAGATGAAAATATGATATATTTGGAAGGTTAGGACTAGTTTCTAATTCTGAGTGTAATTTTTTAAGGGTAGAAATTTCGAAAGGAAAATGAATGTACCATTTGCCTTATTACATTCTTTGCTCAAGTTTCAATAAAGGTCCTATTGCTTTCTGGGGGCCTTTTTGGATGTAAGACTTCTCCAATAACTTCTTTAATAATGTTATACACTGTCCGCTTAGATACTCCAGTATAGGTCTCACATTTAGTGGCTATTTCATCTACAGAAAGTGAAACAGTCTTTTCGAAGATTATTAAATACATTAAGTACGATATTGTTTTCCTCTAAAGATAATACTTTGTACTTGTGCTTGCTATATTTTCTAATGCAGTCATCTACTCTCGCCACTCTTATATAACTGTCAAATTATAATATATACTTTAGACTAGGCCAAAAAATAAAACAATTTTTTTTCTTAGCAGAATTATGAAAATATTGTTCATAACGACAAAAAAAAATTTCCTGAAAGTTTGAGCCCTTAATAATAATATTAAGAGGTGCATCATTGCAGTTATTGATTGTTCAACAGTTGTCGCGTTTTTGCATAAATTTCGGACTTGGTCAATTTTAAAAATTTTTTTCATCTCTTAAACTTGTAGAAAATTAAATTCTAAAACAAAAAAGCTGTCTTAATAAATTTTCGTAAGACGAGTCTATTCTTTGTAATCGAGCCTTAAACATTGGTATATATTTTCAATTTTTCACTTTTCATTTGGGATTTCCAAAATGAACTTAAATATTAAGATTACAAAGAATAGACCCGTCTTACGAAAATTTACTAAGAAAAATTTTTTGTGGGAAATTTAATTTCCTACAAGGCTAGGAGATGAAAAAATTTATTTATGCAAAAACGCGACATCTGTTGAAAAATCAATAACTGCAATGATGCACCTTTTAATATTATTATTAAGGGCTCAAACTTTCAGGAATTTTTTTTGTCGTCATGAACAATATTTTCATAGTTTCATGTTTTATTTTTTTGGCCCAGTCTAATATACTTATACAAAATTCCAAATCAATATGGCTATGAATAAATAAAGTCTGACATATCTGTCAAAAGAAATGGTTTATTACAGTAAAAACCATGCAATCACGATTAAATCTAAATGAAAACTTTTATTAGGCCGATTAGGTATATTAAAATATTAATTTTAACTACAAATAAGCATTGAAGGATGAGGTATAAATAAAATGTCTACCTCTGAACATGTACTATGTTCTGAAAATTAAATTACTGCACTGCAAAATTTTTATTAATTTTTTAGTAAAAGCAATACAATTTTTTAATAATGCTAAAATTGCCAGGCCCATGACCCTCCCTGGGCGGGAAAAAGACGCGCAGCTTTTACTGCGCTGACGTTTTCGGGATATAACCTATCACTTGTCATAAATCCGGTTAAAAACTCACTACCATGCGCAGGCAACCCATATTTCGTACACAAATATAAACTTTTGTTTACATTTTATCGAAGTAGTTTTTCTGATACATTCACAGCTTAAAAACGGAAAATTTGTTATTTTGATAGTGGATTTAGATCAAAAATACCCCAAATACACTTCAGTGTGTGTTTTATCCTTATTATTGCTCGTTTTATTTGAGGAATTGGAATAAATAGAGTACTAAAAGTAATCAAGCTAAAAAGGTGTGTTATAAAAAGAAAATACATTGCCTTCGACTGATTTATGTTTATTATGTTTTCGTGAAGTATTTCCAACATGCTAGTTACTTGAATCGATCGTTGTAAATTGTACGCGTATAAGTGCAAAAAACATCTAGTTCTTTGTGCTTCCTTTTTTCTTGTTGGTGTCCCAGCCCAGCATTCCTAGCCAGCAGTAGTAGCAAAAACATTAACATTGTCTACATTCAACCCATTTACATGTACATGATTTATCAGCTAAAAGCAGAATACAATATTTCTCTGCAAAATGTAAACAACACTACAAGGAAAATTGCTCATGTATAAATTCAACAATTAAATCAAAATATATATATTTTTTAAAGGACTTATATCAACTATTATGTTAATTATAAATATTATAAGTATTTGTAACAAAATAATAGTTGTGTGTTAATAAACCTGTTGCTACTCCAAAAAATATATTATTTATTGATTATCAGGTATCAAAAATATATGTACCTATAGAAATTTGTTGAAATGTTCTATTGCTCAAATCTTTTTAATGGGTTCTTATTATAGTTGTAGATAAAAATCAACACTTTTTATCCGTCCATTTAACACTTACAAACGTATGTATATTTTAAGTTGTAAGGATCCATAGCCTCTTAATGTTTCACATTAGAAATAAGACCTGTGATGTCACATTAAATCGTGAATATGAGGTAAAGGATTTGGGAGTTGTCTTTCAGTCTAAATTAAAGTTCAATAACCATTTTTTACACATAACTAAAAAAGCAATAAAAGCATTAGGTTTTCAAATCAGAAATACAAAAAAATTTAGGATTACCACCAAAATCAGATTATATAATGCCTTAGTAAGACTCCATCTTGAGTATGTTTCACAAATATGGATGCCCTTGGAAGCCACACAAATTGATCATATTGAAAAAGTACAAAAAATATTTTTAGGGTACCTTTATGTCATAAAAAATACTTGTACCCTTATACCTAAGATCTCGTATAAAAATATGCTCAATAGTTTTAAGATTAAATCTCTTTTACAAAGAAGAAAGCACCAGACTGTGATATATTTTGTACTCTTTTTTAAGTACAAAGATTGTGAATTGACTAACTATATAAATGTTAATGCGGCAAAGATTAATCTAAGAAACCAAAGAAACAAAAAATTATTTGATTTAGATCCAAGTAGTATATCTCCTTTTAACAAGATGATGGGTGTTACCAATGAGTTTCTTAGCGAGATCCAAATAGATATATTTAATGTTAGCCTAAGAAAGTTGAAGACTGTACTAAATTAAGTTCACTAGATATAAAGGTTTGTTTTGTTTTTAATCTTAAATTTCTTGTTACTTAACTCTACATGTAACTACTATTAATTTTATTATAGTATCCAATAAATAAATTATACCTTATGGCTGCTTTCAAACAGTTCCGTGTGTAGTCAATTAGTTTAAAGTCAATTTTAAATTAGTGGTTTTACAAGAATGTCAAATAGTAATATGTATTGTGTCTATGAATTTGCTGTGTGTAGTAAATGGCCAATATACATAACTTTAATATTTTTATCACAAGTGTAAAAACTACGAAAACCACATACATATAGTTCCCATTTTAAAATAAATTCAAATTAATTCATAATAAAAAATAACGATTTTAGTCTGCCATACAAAAATAAGTCACTGAGTAGGTATATATTTGTAAAAAAACTACACTAAATATGTCTCCGTTACAATTTTTTAAATTTAAAACTACATACTTTCCTATAGATTTTGCAGTAGCTAAATAACGTATAAAATAAATGTTTACAATATATTAGAAAAGTTTTAGATTAGAGTAATTCTTAAGAAATAAAGCAATACCTCTATTTTGTTACTCTAACCTTGTGTGTTATATATTTCCCTTGACAAACTAATGTTATATTTTGAACTAAAAGTAATTAAACTTTTCACCAAAAAGTAATATTTCACATATATAATATAAAAAAATTTAAAACGGTTCTGTCCTTCTTACATTTGCGAAGACTGCCCTGATATCTCATCTATTTTCTTCTTCAAAGTAATTAAGTTGTTCAACCGTTGTCTATAAAGGTATCTTTACATCTCCCTCATACACACGAATTTGAAAAGCAGCAGAACAAACATTCAACTAACCAGGTATACCAAGTCCGTCTAAAGAAAACTTTTCATATCCCGAAAACGTCAAGTGTCAACTAAAATTTCTACTTTTAAAGATCAAACGTGCCGCCTCAGAGTGCTAATACTGATTGGTATATATACTGGGAAATTGCTGAAGTCCTAGTTACTCAAGAGTTTTAAGTTAAATTTATTCAATTTACAATATAATTCAAATTCAAAAAAAATGGTGGATGCGCATATGGTTGGCAGTATCCCAAGAAATTTAATATTTCAGGAAAGCACTAATGATTTTGTCAAATTGAAAATAAAACACCTTTTAACTACACAGAGAGAAATTCATTCTCTTTTTAAACAAAAAATAGGCATATTCGGACTTGTTTTTGAGCCAAGCATGCCACAATCTTTATTCAAGAAAATTTTAAGTACGCATGCTAAAAAATCTTCTCTAAATGAGTGATTAAATCGAGCACCAAAATTGTTCAATTAAGTATGTATATTCTCAGGGACGACTAGAAGGGGGGGGGGGGTAGCCGGGACTAATTCCTGGAGCCCGGGCTCAAATAAGGGCCCGGCAGCGGTGGTGTTTGTTACTTTCAGAAATTTGACACAAGAGGGGGGAAGTCCTTACCTTTTTTTTTAGAGGAATTCAAGTGGAGGAGGAGGAAAAATTTTTGTTTGATGACCTTTTGTTATTTAATGTTTTATAAAATTGTAGGGGGGGGCCGGACTGGAGAATTGTCCTGGGGCCCGGTCTGGCTCTCGGCGGCCCTGTATATTCTTATTTCTACTACTTAAAATAAAAATCGATCAGGTTCGATTTTAGTATTCAAATACTTAATTTAGGATTTGGTACGATTATATTAGAATGTTATGATGCTTTATTTAAGTTTATTAACTCTAACGAACAAGATTGATTGATTTAAGTTTGGACATTGTTGTTCTCAGAATGATAGCTGCCTTTATATAAGCACTATCATACTTGAATCAAGCATGTTTATTCTGTATTTGAATATGAAGCGTGCTTAACGATGGTATTCTATTTCTTAATCCAAGAATTAATTTATTCTTAATTTGATAATACATAAATCTTAAATTTAGAATTATTTTGCTTCTTTTGAGTATTTTGGAGAAGCTTAAATGAAGCACCTTTATTCTTGTTTTAAGTATACTCGAGTGCACAATAATGTATGAATGTTAAAAATTTTTTTACAAAAAGATGATGTTTGAAGTACACGTTTTTGATTAAAAAATGAACGCTTTCCACCAGAATAAAATTCTGAAGTTTGATAAAATTGTTAAATCAATAAATTTTGTATTCAAAACTTCAATTTAATCCCAGGTCGAACGTAGTAGGTTTCTTTGAGCATGTCACTGGGCATATGAAATCGCATTTGACATTTTTTGTGGTCTCAAATTTTGTAAATAAAAAAAAAGTTATTTAATTGTATTAAAAAAGAATGTATATTTTTTTTGTTACCACCAAGATATCTTTAAAACTAATAAATACTGAAATTATTTTTGTTCAAATTTAAGCATACATTGTAGCCCTTTTCGCAATACAAGCGGCTTCGACACAATTCATACTTTTATTTATCTAAAAATCAAATAAAGTAAAAATATATATTTTATGTATTACAATTTTCACCAATCGGCAACCTTTTTTATTTTTAAAAATTTTTTTATACATGCAGGGAAGAAAATATAGCCTAAGCATCATAAAAGTTTTTAAAACCATTACTATTTTCCTAAGGTGTATTATTTGGCAACAGCGATATTTTTTGTAGCCCGCTAAATGAGTCATTGGATTGCAATACGCTCCGCAAGCAGGAGCGTAGTTCGCGTAGAGGCGATTGACATTGTATATTGTTTGCTGTGTGTGCAATTATTATGTTCTTTTTAACTTAAATCAACAATTTACTTTAAGAATATCACCTGTATTATAAATTTTTCCATCTTTGTTTATGAAATGCCTCATGTCAGCGACTTTCAAAAAATGGAAAAACGTTCAAATGTAAAAACAAAATTTCAAAAAAAAAAATAATAATTGAGAGTTTTCAGGATACCTAAAATGGTAATGAAAATTTAAATCTCATTTTTTTGAAGTTGTTTAATAAACAGTTTTTCTTTGTTTACCGAAAATTTAGATTTAGTGACAAGAGGCCCTTCAAAAATAAGCGATTCATTTAAGGTATATTTGAGTTTATATTTTGGTTTATTTTAGATTCGATAAGTCGAAGCAAATTGGCACAAAAAAAATGAAGGGAATTTATTACATGAAACAAATGAAATGAATGTGTTGTCTATGATAAATACTATTAAGCGTGATTGGTGCAACCCATTTGACGTTGACAATGTTCCTCTATCACTAATAAATATTTGCACAGGAAAGAAGGTGAATCTTGATATCAAACTAAGGCTTAAGTAACTTTATTGAAGAAACTGAAAAAAATAAAGAATATTTTGGGAAAAGGTCGTACACTTAAATTTCTGGAAACCTAAATCAAGGAATAAAATTTTGACATTTAAAGAAGCCAATGTGAAAGAAGATATTAAAAGAAGAAAGATGATTATTGGTTCGAAATTAATGTTTCAAAGAATATTATGTGCAGCAAAAGTCAATGAAATTGATCTGACTACAATTTTATCACACGAACTGACACTAGTGCCAAAGTCCTTATTTCATGAATGGCTCTATGAGAAAGGCAACTAAAGCTGATCTGGCTAAAAAAATTGAGGACGAGACTAAAGCAATAATTATTGAGTTCCCAACAGTACAATCGCTAATAGTAGATGGAATGGAAGCGATTCAAGAACTAAACGAAAAAGAATTTATAACTTTTAACGATTTAGGCATGAATTTCTTGAAATATGAAATTAACACTGGACGCAGATCGAATAACAGTAGTTTTTAATACGTACAATAAGAACTCGATAAAATCTGGTGAACGTTTAAGACGGGGAGATGCTAATATATCGAATTTAAATGTTATTGGGAGTCGGAGTCGCAAAATACAAAAATATAGAATTTTTTTTAAAGTTGTATAAAAACAAATAGTCCCTTTTAATTTTTTTGATAGAATATTTGTCACAGAATGCTGCAAAGTACTTAAACGAAAACGAAACATTAATAATTGCTGGAGGATTTAAATTAACAAAAAAAGTAATTTTACTACATTAACATCACTCACAAATTCTCAGAGACCTATTTTGCCGTCAGGAAGAGACAGACACCGGCATGGTTTTGCATGCACAACATTTAGCAGAGACATATTTTAAAATCAGTTGATACAGATGTTTTAATTTTACTTATTCACTTTTTCTGTTCGAACTCCGGCTTAAATAAAACAAATTTATTCATGCAACTTAGACACGACTCTTTCAGACGATTCTTATCAATTAACAAAGTAGTGCAAAGTTTAGGAACTACATTTTGTTTATGTATTTTGCCACTTGATTGTTTTATAGGTTGTGACACCACTAGTGGATTTTTTAAAATATTGAAGAAATCCGCATTTGATGTTCTAAAAAAAATATATTTACGTTCTTCAAAAAATTGTCGGATTTGCCATTGCTGCCAAATGAAAACGCTTTAGAAATTGCTATAAATTTGGTTCTTCTACTATACAAAAACAAAGATAAACAAGTGTAGAAATTAAACGACCTTAAGATCAATTTGGCAACAACAACAAAGCTTTCTCCAACTGTGGGCGCTTTTTATGAGAACATCTTAAGGTAAACGTAGGGTGACCCTAGCCTGGGTTACAGGCCATGAGGGATATTAAGGCAACGAACAGGCCGACGAATTAATTAGCCCGAGAAGGCTCAGATAAGGCCATGACAGGCCCCGAAACCCTTTTGTGGAGATACTAAGGCATTGTGCAAGGCATTCATTAAACAATGGAGCAAAAAAGAGTCTTAGGAATGGTGGAACAACTATCCAAGACTGAGACAGGCCAAACAGTTCATCTAGGAAACCATCGGCCAAGTTCACGAAAGACCTACTGGATCAAAAGCGTCAAACCGTTAGGATAACAGTAGGCCTTCTTACTGGGCACTGTCGCCTCAAAAGGCACATGAGTGTCATTAATCCAGCAGAAGAAGCAAACTTTGTGTAGGTTCTGTGAAGAAGAAGAAGAAGAAGAAGAAGAAGAAGAAGAAGAAGAAGAAGAAGAAGAAGAAGAAGAAGAAGAAGAAGAAGAAGAAGAAGAAGAAGAAGAAGAAGAAGAAGAAGAAAGAAGGAAGAAGAAGAAGAAGAGAAGAAGAAGAAGAAGAAGAAGAAGAAGAAGAAGAAGAAGAAGAAGAAGAAGAAGGAAGAAGAAGAAGAAGAAGAAGAAGAAGAAGAAGAAGAAGAGAAGAAGAAGAAGAAGAAGAAGAAGAAGAAGAAGAAGAAGAAGAAGAAGAAGAAGAAGAAGAAGAAGAAGAAGAAGAAGAAGAAGAAGAAGAAGAAGAAGAAGAAGAAGAGAAAACATCATTCCACGTCCTCTGCCAATGTGAAGGCCTGGCTTGAATGAGGTTACATTGGGCGAAGAGAAGCCAAATGCATGCAACTACATGCGGGAGCCACTGTCAAAGCAACTAAGTCTAATAAAAAAGACCAGGCTAGACGACATACTCTAAAATAAACGGAGTCCCACAATAGATCTGAAAAGGTCGCGGTGGACAAGGACAAATAACGTCCAACTCCTATTCTAATCTAATCTAAACGTAAATATAAATTGTAACATATTTTTTTATCTAATATGCTTTAATTTCCCTACAAGTATATGTATCAACTTAGAATATGGTACAGTAGCGCTATATCCACACCAATTCTAAATACAGATAATTCAGAATGGAATTTAACTGACGACGTATGGTCTCCTGTATTTTCAGCTGAGAAGCCAATTCCTGATTTTGAATTTATTGCTCAGATAAAAACTGTGACAATCGAAAATACACTTGTTTTAAAGAAGGCCTAAAATGTTGTAACGAGTGTAAATGTTGTTCCTGCAACAATATTATTAAAGATTTCGACGTAGATCCAGAAGATGACAAATTAGAGTGCTATTAATGTAGCATCTAAATAATAAATATTTCAACGAAAAACCTTACTTAATGCTTAAATCTATAGTTTAATTCAATTAAAAATGTTTAATATACTACTAATTAGCTAGGTATAGGGGGTAAGTTTATAACACTGATTGATATTTATATGTATTTATATACTTATCTTTTGGATCTCTTACTATATTTTTTACCTTTGGACACCTTAAGCACCTGTTTTAGAGCTATTGAAATAAGTCCAACTCCTACACATTATCAGAACTCAGAACGTCTCGGCCAACTGGGACCGACCGCCGGTCGCGCAAGAATATAATTTTGGCTCGTTTAAGAAAAATCGCTGACTCCATACTCCGACACATAATAGTACATTATGTTACTAGGAGTAGAATTCCAACATTATATATTGACCTAGAATTTCGCACAGCTGAGGCGTATAATGGGCCTTCTAATCCGAGTGACATATACTATTTTTTCTTCAAGCATTTAAATAAAAGTATGGATAAAAATAATTGTTTCAATATAGAAATATTTTCTTCTGCCAAAAAGATAAAAATAAACATTATAAATACACAGAATTTTATTTATAATAAATAATTAGGAACAATTTTCTTTTCTATTTAAAACAAAATTCCAAATTTTCAAAAACTATCTAAAATCTAAATCTAAAATATAAAATAACAAAAAACAATGGATATTATTTTTTCAATATTTACAATTAATATGCAATTTTGTAATCTGCAGTTATTCATATTTAGGGCGCTGATACATTAATAAAATTATTTGCAACAAGATTGTCATTATCAATATTAACAATTTCTTCTGTGATATTATTTTCCTCTTCAAAATTTCTTGTTATAGTAGAGGGTTTGTCGAGAGGCTTAATATATTCTGTTGGGCTTAAAATTTTTATGGCTACTTCTTTTTATTATTCATCGATTCCTCGATGTAGCCTTCAGCAACGGTGGTTGATTTTCAACCACCGTGGCATTTAAGAGCTGTAATGTCTCCTCCGTTATCAACTAATATAGTTGCTGATGTTCTTCGAAAGCTATGTCCCGTGTACTCCTCTGGATTTAATAGTTTTAAAAATGTGGCAACTTCTTTGGGCATATTTGAAATTTTATGGATCCCCATTACTACACGATGGCATTGACCATTTTAATATTTTATGAAAAACCTATCAAAACTTATATTTATATTTGGTCGAAGTTTGGCATATGTTCTGAATAAATTTAAATAAACTTCCCCAATTATAGTAAATGAACGATGTTTATGATTTTTTGTATTAGGAATATTTACCAAAATTAAATTTCCTAAATCTTTTATATCTTCCGCTTTCATTTGAACAAGTTCATCACATCTGCATGCTCCCGTGACTCCAAATAACATCAAAATCTAGAAAAAAAATTAAAATAAAAAAGCTGAAATTAATAGAATATCTGTAAAACTAAATAACAGTTTAAAAAAAATTATGTACGTACCTTAGTTGCTAAATATCTCTTGTTTGGTGCATTCTTAAGAAAGTTATCAAACTCCTGTTTAGAAAAAACGTTTGACTTTTTCGGTTTGTAATTATCACCTTTTCGTTTTAAGAAGGCAATTAATTTTGAATAGTTTTCAATTTTTACATCATGTTTAATATTTAGTTCTGATTTCAGCATTGAATACTGCGACCACATTGTTGAACGTTTGAATTTTTCAGACAAATTAGTAAAATATGCGATCAGAACATTTTCTGAATAAAAATGTACGTGATTTTCTTCACTCCATTTCACAAATTTTGTGTAAGCATAATCGTAAACTTTCTTCGATTTCGTAGGTATTAAGGTTTCTATCGAAGATTTCGCTATTTCTAGCAAATCGGGAGGTGTTGATTGCATTTCTTCTGACATTTTCTTTTTACTTGAAAAACACAGGTATCAACGAACGGGTTAAACACTTTTTTTTATTAGGCATTCCAACTACCTGTCAAACAATAGGTGCCAGTGGGAAATTCTTGTATATTTAAGGGGGTAGCGACATAGTCTTGCAACTTGGACGCTATTTTTATTCGAAGTAGTACTCGCCAAGCCTGCCAATTTATGAAGAAATGTATAGGTGGCTTTTTTAAATATTATTTTTATTTTGTTTGACATAAAATATTTAAATGTAATCCATTATTCATGATTTTACGTAAAGTAGATAGAATACACCATATGTCGCCACCATTAGATATACCAAACCCTGCCCACTGGTAATTAATTTGTTTGGAATGCTTAAGGCGATTTTAAATCAGTTACTAGAAATGTGACCAAGTCAAGTGTGGTCAAGGTTCTTACGTCATTATAATGACGTTCTAATAATCTGATTTAAAAATGTTTGGTTTATATTGACACTAACTTCACAATGGGCATAACATTGGCAGATATTATGAATTTTTATTTGTGTGTTATGTAATAGTAGTAGGATTTGTTTTTGAATTTGTAGGGATAAAAAATAAATATTTGTTTTGTTTACTGATCATGGATGAAGAGAAAATTGGTATTATAGTTACTTTGGCCTCTGAAATTTTATCAAAACTTTAGCCATGTTCATTAATAAATCCTACCTTGAAAATAAATTGGCTTTTCATTTGCAGAAACCTTAAATGCGTCCATATCTAGGTACTCAGCCAGAATTGCCAGACGTCGCGCTTTAGGCGTAAATGTCCCGCTTTTTAACTTTAACGCCAAAGTACAAAAATGCTCCGCATTTCACCTTATTGCTACGTTTTTTTAAATTTAAAGTTATATACAATGATATTTTTGACAATGTTTGACCTGTTTTTGAGAAGCTCAGAAAAAGGAATCTGATGGTTTAAATAAATATAAGCGGAGGACCTTTTTTAGATCTCTACAAAAAAAGGAGCTTATTTTATAGAAATACCTGTTTTTTTAACCTGATACCCTATCGTCACCATTGTCCCACTTTTCCCTTTCGTAAATCTTTCTTTCTATTTTACAAATAACACAACCAAACAATGATTTAATAATTAAAAAGTAAAAGTTTTACATTTGTCATTTCATACCTGTGATGACCACGTTTTTACTGTAGTCATGTTAAACTTGACTATTTCAAGATAATATTCAATATGACGTCATTGTTTTTGATTTATATCAGTGTAGTCAATCATATTCAAGACATAGTATCTGATTTAAAATCGCCTCTAATATTCTAAATCATACACTGACAAACGTCAAATTAAATAAGTATTATACTCTGTTTTTAAACTAAGAGGAGCGAATTGAAAAGTCCTATTTACACAGGGAAAAATAACTAAAAAAGTAACTAGATATCATTTTAGCGGTAAATTTGAATTTGCCTCGTATCATTTCAAAACTTTGTTATGAATTCAAAGTTTTAGATAACCAACGAATAAAAATGACACTAAATTGTGCTCATTCCGTTTTTGATTTATAATTATTGTATTTAAAGTTGTACTTTTATTTTTTCCCTACTTCGTCTCATGTCGCAGCTCGGACCAGTATATTGGGAAGAGAATCAGCCAAGCAGCGACCAAATGTCAGTAAATTGAGCAAAATGTCTCCCAACAAAATACAAAATAATTTACGTTTTGAGTTTAACATAGAGTTTTAATTCGATATTTTATTCATTGTTTTATAAGTAACTGTGATTAGAAAATTATATATCTATTATAATAACAGAAAAGAAAGTAAATAGTAGAATTTTCAATTTGATGGAAAAATTAGAAAAATAGGTATGCCAGTTATATTTGTTGAAATGAAATTAAGCACCTATCATTACCTATCTATTACAAAACATATTAAGGAGAAACTGAAAAATACGTAGTTGAAGAAAAGCTTATTTAAAATGAAGAATTTTGGCAGGTACGAAAAAATAAAGTTTATTTTTATATTTCTTTATAGGTATAGTTTAATTTGTAATATTTTTTCTTGAAATTAAACTACAAGATTACCATTGTATGGATTTCCTAATTAAATAAGGGTTCTTTCTTCAGGTAAAATGTAGCAAAGTTCTGAAGTACGATAGGATATGTTTGCAGACAAGTGTTTTGAAATGAAATAAATCAAATCTATACGAATTTTGTCTCCACTAACAAGATGTTTTATTCAACAGTCGAAAGTGTAAACTTGTTGGCAACAGCTTATTAAATGTATGTAGAAGTCCAAGAAAGTGCAATGGTACCAGCTTTTACCATAATAATAATGGTTTTTATCATTCTCCTGTTTTTTGTAGATGGGATTTATAATTGTTGCTTAAATTCCACATTGTGCATCAGAATGTCTTTGGTCTTCTTGAAAACATATTTTTATACAATATAAAGCAGGTGGTATATTTTTTTAAGACATCCTCCAAGCCTTTTGAAAATTAAATGTTTATTTGCAGGTAAGATAATATCTATCTTAATTTTGTATGATCATTTATTGTATAGACAAATAATTAATTAAAAATTATTAAGGCATAAAAAAGGTAATTTGTAACTTTGTGTCAGCAGAAGGATTTCCTACACCCAATTTAATATATTTTTTACAAACAAATAAAAGGTCTTTAGTATGATCCGTAGATATTTTTAATAATTCAGCACTGCATATGTGTTTTGGAACCTTCTGGTGCAGTCACAGCTTTTTAAAATTTAAAAAAACATTTAGGAACATAAACACTTTAAAATGATCATGGACGAAACCCATATTTTGTGATAGTGTGTAGGTAGCTTACAACTAGTTGATTAAATTAAAATACATGTTTGACAAATCTTTTACACATTCGCAGAGTTTAATATGTGTAAGTGTAGTTATAATCTTTGCAGTCTATTTTATAAACTACATTTAGTTGAGTTGCTTTCTTGAGTTTGGGTTTAAAATTTGAAAATAAGGTTTCGTTGTATCATTTTATTTATGAGCAATTTTTACATTATATCTAGAGAACATTTTTGACACTTGTTTGGAAAGTCCTTTTACATATAGCAATTTAATGTTTAAAAAAGGGTGCCACACCAAATGTTACAGTGATAATACTTTATTTATGCTTTTGACTATTTAAGTACCAAGCTATTTATTTAAAATATTAAAACAAGGTATTTGTTTTAGGTTAAATAATGAAAGTTTTGGAAGCCACAAATTATGGACATATTCAGATGGCAATAGCACTTTTAAATATATCCAAAATATTTTGTAGTTTTAAATGTTACTTAACAATTTTGTAAATGGTTTATTTTCAAATAAATAAAATTTACTTTAATATTTAGTTACATTTTAATCATTTTGATTAGAAATTCATCAATTTTTAGTTAAAAAAAAATTAGTAATAAGTTGTAATTTTTTTTAAGTAGAACACAAAAAAAGCAATATTTACCAATTTATAATATTGCGGAAAAAATGCTACCATATATTCCTGAGGCTTAAATGTAATGATTTAACCCAACTTATATCAGTCCAAAAGTAGATGATTTCAGAAATACAGAGTGTTAAAAGTTCAATTTAATTTTTCATAAATAATTTTTTTAATAATTGATGTATTTTTAAAATATTTGGTTAAGAGGGGTTTGTGGGGTGAAAAATTTAAAGCTGCTCCCATTTTTATTGTAAAATTTAAAGGACGCCTTTTCTATAAATCCAGATTTCTCAAAAACGGCTTCTCAAATCTACTCTTACCACTTATACCTTGCAGAACAAGAATTTTTATTTAAGTTAAATACAGAGTGGCGCTTAAATGTGTGTAAGATACAACAATTTTACAATAAAAATGAGAGCAGTTGTAATTTTTGTATACTACACTGTAGTTTTGTATTTTTTTTTAATATGGGTTAGAAAAACAACACATGAATAGTAGTATCTTTATTTTGTAAATTTGTTATAATATCTTAATTAATAATAAAGTTTGAAAAATAAAACAAAAATACAGAAGGTACCTATATAACATAATAAGTGAAAAGACAAAGTACATCTTGACATTTACATTGAAACAGAAACAAAAAACACTAAGTACTCAATATGTTAATCTACAATTATCAATTCTATGGGATTTAACTCACAGTGATATGGGGCAGCCACTACACAACTTTATTGGTTTCTTTAGCCTTTACATTGACAACATTCAAATTATGTGCATCTTTATGTTGCCAAATTAGGTGTAAAATTTGATATCACTTCATATTTAAATAAATTTAATATTTTTAGTATTATAACCATTCCTGTCAGATTTTCTTGATGACAAAGGAATTTTTTCAACTTTTTGACTATGATATGATACATTTTCCATCACAATCATCGCATCATTAAAAAAATTTGTAAAAAATGTAGAAAACCAATTCTAAAATACTTCGGATTTCGTCTCGTCAAGGTAAATGCATTTTCTACAAAACCTTTAAAATTAGCATGTATATTAAGGCACCTGTTTTTGGCTTTCAGGCTTGTTGATAAACCTTATTATGATCTTCATCAAAGTAGAAGCTTAGCCTGTTTTCTTTTCTATATTGTTTGATGGATTTTAAATCTACGTATATAGTGTTCTATCAATACACTTTGACAATTTCTTTTCAAATATCTAAAAAAATATATACATAATAAATAAATAGTACATTTGACTGGTCAAAGTTACAAACTTACTTAGTTATTATATCTCAAGAAAGTATATAAAGATGAATAATATATTTGTGGCAAATCTAAATGTTTCAATTCTTCCAAAATTTTATTCAACTCAGATAACTCATTTTTGAAAAAGAAATCCTGTACTAATCTTCGAATAGCATTTATCATCATCAAATGTTTTTAGAACTCCTCGTCTTCCATAAATACTTTTTAGACTAGATATTGTTCCATTATTGCAGTATTATTTCAATAATAGTTAAGTAGTTGACTTTGACCTGTAAGAAAAATATTGAGTATTTAATATTATTTTTAATTTGAAAGTAATGAGTAAAACTTACCGGTAGCTTGAGAAATTTTGGATATAACATCAACAATTTTGGTTTTTGTATTATTATCCAATACCTATTTGTACATATTTATTATTTACTGCTTTTCTGAGAGACTTGAATAGCCTAAACTCATTCGTTTTCATTGTTTTGATGGACTCCGCGAGGAACTGTTATAATAGAATTCGATGTAGAAGGATCCATAATCGTAAAAATTCAATATAATCGCTTACTAAAGTTTTGAAGAGAACTGTTATTAAAGAAATAAAATAAAAAACTAAGTTATAATGATGAGATATCAAAGCAATAACAAAACTTAAATTATAAAATGTCAGAATAGAAAATAGAACTGTCAACAGTAGCTAAAAAGTGATGTGTGAAACTGACTTCAATCTGACCAATTAGAAGTCTACAGAATTGCCAACTTAAATTCAAATCGCTCCTCTTAGTTTAAAAACAGAGTATAGGCATTCCAACGACCTGTCAAACAATAGGTGCCAGTGAGAAATTTTTGTATATCTAAGGGGGTAGCGACATAATCTTGCAACTTGGATGCTACTTTTATTGGAATTAGTAGTCGCCAAGCCTGCCAATTTATGAAGAAATGTATAGGTGGGTTTTTTAAATATTATTTTTATTGTGTTTGACATAAAATATTTAAATGTTATCCATTATTCATGATTTTACGTAAAGTAGATAGAATACACCGTATGTCGCCACCCTTAGATATACCAAACCTTTCCACTGGCAATTCATTTGTTTGGAATGCCTAATTCAAATGACAGTTCCAGCCTACTTGATTGCAACGTTCATAATAAGCCATTTAACATTAGGTTTGTGCTTTATTATACTGGTACAAAAATGAAAAATATTTGTACTAGTATAAAAATAGGCTACTTCTACAACACGTGTACCTTGATATAATGTAAACATTATTATACGCTTGAAGAAAAAAAGTTTTTATTCTAAAAACTTTTTTTGACTATTGGCTTCAATTTGTTTCCAACATATATGTACAAATTAATTTTTAGAAATAAACTTTTTTCTTGATTGCTTAAAATTACGCTACTAAAAATAACAAGTTTGAATTTGGTGTTATTTTAAGACATTAACAATTTTTTTTTGGGATTTAGGTGGGGTATTGTTCAAAGCGCTATTGTGTCTACTTTAATATGTAAAAAATACCTTGATAGCACAAGATATAGTGGTGGAGACGTAAAAAACATGTTTTATAAAAAAAAAATCGATTTTTTTTAAAGTTTTCTCAAAAAGTTCTTGACCACAAAAAATATCGTCAAATATGATTTCGTGTACCCGATTACCTTATTAAACAATTGTACAAATTCTGGTTTGGTTCTACGCCGGTTTTTTTTTCTCAAAAACTAAGCGGTTTTACTTCCAAAATTTACTCCGCTATAAATTAAATTAAGTTTATTTAGTAACAATTTGTAGGACTAAAAAAAGCTTAATCGATTGTAATAATTTTTTTATTAAAGAATAAAATAAACATGCTACTTATATAAAAATGTTTAAAATACAAACATTGTAACATAGCTGGTTAATTTATCTACTTTGATATATGTGCTTGAGCTCAATTTATAGGGCGTGGGTTAGGTTTCTAATTAACTCTAATAACTTTGAAAAAGAAGTTGGGCACAACTATAATTAAAGCTTATACACCTAACTAGAGATTAGTGATAAAATATAGAAAATCTCTAATCACTAACAAATTATACTTAAAACACGCTTTAGAAAAGGTAGGTATCAAATTATAATTTACATAAGTTTGTACATAATTCAAATTTAAAACAATTTATTGATTAAATCAATTGCACTTATCTGTAGGTACTATACGGTAAGTTAAAGGTAAAATCAGGTATTTCTTCCTTCGTCTCTAACTACAGGGGTACATAAATCTCAGGCAACTTCTACCAAGTGATTCTTGTTCATAACTCTCAATCGTGACTGTGATCATTAAGTTAAAAGATTCTTATTTATAATCAAACTTGAACGATCTTCAAGAAAAATGATTCTTATTGTATTTGAATCAAAAACGGTCCAGAGATGAAACCGTCTAGAGATAGCCATCAGCTACAAAGGGTTAAAATGTTATGATAGGTGAAAGGAAATTTGAAAAGGATCTAGATAAAATGCTTAACTATTAAATGAATAATTTCACAATTAATATGAAGAGGAAAAATCTTATTTAATAAATTTAAATATAGTAAAGCATAATATCTTATTCCAAAAAATGATATATAATTTTATATAAAACTAATATGTGTCATTCATTGCTGTAAATGTAAATTTGTTCAAGAAATCATTGTACAAAATATAGATATTTAATAACATATTATTAACAAAACATACCTTATAAAATCAGACGGTCATTAACATAAATAAATATAATTTAATACTTCGGATGACCCAAATTAAAATAAAATCAAAGTGTTCATCGCTGTCAGTCAGATCAAATAAAAATCTCACTTCCTTTGACACAAGGCATAGACGACAAATGACATTTCAGTAAGAGGTGATTGTGTCCGAAATAACGGTTCCAACCGTTACAACATATTAAACATATTATACTTTAATAATATTGACCTTTCAATGACTTCGAAAAGTGACACGTCGTCGATTTTTTGCCCGCTATTTGAAGTTTAGTGTCGAGGAGTTATACTATTTTCTGGCGGCGGGAGCTATCCTTCGAGCATATATATTTCATAGAGTCCGCATTCAATAGGGTTTGTTTACGTTACGAGGGGAAATGCCTGGACACTATTACAAGTGTTGCATCATTTTTACGGGGTTTGCAATTAATTTAAATAATAAATTTGATACATACCTTCAAAATTCTTTAAATTATGCACATATTAATTATGCACATATTAATTATGCACATATTAATTATGCACATATTAATTATGCACATATTAATTATGCACATATTAATTATGCACATATTAATTATGCACATATAAACTTGCATTATTTAAGGAAGTACCTATCTAGTAATAGTAAATAGTAAATAATAATAAATATTATTTTTAATATTATTATTTGTGTTGGAAACATCAGATTTTTTTTTAATTCAAATATCAGAAAGTGTATAACTGAAAAATAAAGGTTGAAATAATAGACAATAAAAAAGGTAAAAAGCTTATATTTAAAAATAAAAAATATAAATAAATAGTAGGTATATTATACAAATATTTATGATATCTCTTAACACACGTGTACGAGAATTACAAGAACTGTTTTTAATAATCATTTAAATATAAAACTATTGTTCGTAACCAATGTTCAATAGATTACTAAACAATATACTACAAATAGAAATCAAGCTAATATTTAGGTAGGTACTTAGGTACATTTGCACTGCTAGTCGTTAACAAATAAGTGAAGCTTCATTTTTATTGGAAAACTGTCTTAAGCTTAGATTATTTCTTAATGACTAGGGGTGCAAATAAAAGAAGCTTAAAATGACTTTTTTATTGAAAAACTCACATTAGGTTTTGCTTATTTCTTAACGACTAGTAGTCTACTTAATTAAAGAATATATATATATATATTTAATAAAAAATAATTTATTGTCATTTTTTGTGGTTTATAAAAAGTATAGTTAGTAATAGGTAATTATTTTAAAATAAAATTTGTTGTATTAAAAAGTACTTAGTTACTTACATGTTTTCTAATTCTGCATTTTCTTTTTCTTCATGGTTCAAATTAAAAATTTTGAACGATTAACCCACAAGAAAAGTGCAGTGTTCTTTACCTTTTAGATTCATCTTCTTCTGGGGCCTCAGTAAATGCTGATGGCAATGCACCTGGAATTAATCTAGTTCTTCCTCCGCATCCAGTCTTTGACATAAATATATATATCCAGAAAAATGATTGGAACCAGTGGCGTGCGGTGACATTTTTGGAAGGGGAAGCGATTGTATAAAAAAAATTTTTGCGGCGCATTCACCATTTTGTCAAAATCTTGCTTTTTTCCTCAGTACTAAGGATATTCGAGATTGAGATTTTTGAAGTGTTCCTATTACTTTATTACCTAGTTTAGTACCAGAAGCTATAAAAAACTTACCATTGAAAAGCTTCCTTGGTTTATTTAAACGTAAAAAAAACATTAAACTGAAGTTTTTTTTTATTTTCTACAGCATTTTTCGCACAGTTGACACAGCAGTTGACATTTATTTATACTTAAGATCTATTCGCCTATCCTCAATGGCTGCAAATTTTTCTCTAACATCATCGTAAAATTTTGGATTTTCTGATAACTGTTTAACAAGTTGTTTTTCAACGGATATTAGGGCTAAATAAGAGAGTCTCTCTTCACTTGTTGGATTTCGTATAAAACTTTTAATGCGCTTTAAAGCTGAAAAACTTGCTCAACTGACGCACTTGTGGCTGGGATGGTTAGTACTAATTCACACAATTTGACGACTTCACAAAGACTTATTTAAACCAGTTGTTAGAAGAAAATTTAACACATTGATGGGCGTCTTTTTATCACTAATTTCAGTTGTTTCATAAACAACACTTAACTGGGACTTTAATGCTGAAATATCGAAAAAATTTCCATAATTTAATTTTAGTGAATTAAAAGCTTCCGATGGAAATTTTGATGAATCGTAGTTACCAATATTAAAATTGCACAATTCAACAAATTTTAATTTGTTAAAGTTTTGAAATCGAGAGTTCATTTGTTGTAGAATATTATCAAAAATTTCGGCGTATAATGGACGATAGGAGGTCTCTCTTTCGCCGACATTATCAATTCTAATTCCTATTCTTTCAGGTTCTAAGCCAATGTTTTGAGTCTTATTCCAAAAGTGTTCAAACTGATCTCATTTTTTATTCATTTTATTTTTAAAATCATCAATTTGTTTAATGAAAAAACCAATGTCATTTGACTTTGTCTGTAAAATGTCGAATAAAATGTCACTAAAAGGGAAAATCTCTGCAAAAATGTTAAGCAAAAAATTGAAATCCAAGTTTTGTTTAAGCCAATGCAAATACCCTTTAGCAGTAGTAACAGTTTCAGCATCCCATGTTTCCTTATTATCCCAAACGTCTTGAAAAAAATTTATCAAAGAATCACGGTATTGAATCACTGTTTGCACTTAACGTCCATTGTAGTTCCATCGCGTCGGAGCAACTTTTGGAAACCTTCTTTGAACGTGAACGTCCAAAGCGTGAGTTCTTTTAGATGACTTTGAAAAGAAGGAAGCCATACCACCAAGCGTCGAAAAGAAAACTTTGCAATCTTTAATATTATCCATGCTTCGCGATAAAACCAAATTAAGTCTATGTGCTATACAATGAACGAAAATTGCATGTTTAAACCTTTCTTTTACTTTAGCTTGAAGACCTCCTAAATGGCCAGCCATTACGGCAGCACCATCGTAGCTCTGGGCAACAAGGTTAGAACCACATTCTAAACTTGAAGTATTGTCATGAACAATTTTAAACAATGCATCTGCAGTTCGTTCGCTAGTGACTTTCAAAAATCCTAAGAATCGCTCTAGAGGAATGCCATGTGATGTGATCCATCACAACGTCAGCAGTGCATTTAATTAAATCATTTTGGATTCTGCTTGAGGTACCTCGGAAAGTCGTCGAATCAATAAAATGATTTTTTAGGGTATTATCGTATTTTGCTAAAAAATTAGAAGGTCCATGTAATTTCCTCGATTGACGAATCCATTTGCTTCATTGTGACCCCTAAAACTTAGTTCATGCTCTCCCAGGAAACAAGTTACATCTATTAATTGTTGTAAGACGTCCCTCTTTTTTTTACCCTTTCATTGTGAATTTTGTTGTTTATTTTTAAATAATTGTCTAAACTATGTTCAATGCGATAGCTCCCGAATGTTTTTTCTTTAATTGTAGCACTTATATGAGATTTGCTATTTACATGTCGTTTTACACTTTTGTGAACATTATTCAAGTCTGTAATACCGACTGAGTTCCAATGTGTTTTTTCGACTATAATAAAAAGTAGGCAATGCCAGCAAAACAATTTCTTCAAAGTTTTGCATTGTAATAATTGGCATTATTATTAATTGAAAAAATCTAAAGAATTTACCAAAAATTCTAAACAAGTATTTAATGTTTATATTAAATAATTAAAAAGACACTTATGACAATGAAACAAACCTTCAATTTATTAATCTACATTGGACGTGACATTGTTAAATACAATCAACAGTCACATAAATTTTGGTTTATATAGAAAGGATCACTTGGGGGTAAACACTCAGTCGGGTTCGGACTAAGGTCCAGAACTTTCGCCCCTTGGGCGAAACTCTGGTTTTGTATTGTAAAGTAAAGTGTAGAGTATAGTTTTTGTGTATGATGTGACTTATGGGTAAATATTTTAACTTAAATTTTACAGTAATTTTCTTTAATAATAATTGATTAATTGATTTACATATAAATGCCAATTTTACATTTTTCGTCCCGAATTATATTTTATGCATATCTTTATTACTATTAGTTATTAATTTTTTCTGAAGACTATTTGTTAAGTTTTATTTTTATTGTTAATATACATTTGTTAATGTTTTAATACTTATTATTAATCTCTCCTCCCTTCCCAAACCAGCAAAATACTCCGAGCATTTGAGAAGCCTCGGCGTTTCTATTCCCTTAGAACTAAAAGAGTCTAAAACTAGTTGCCAAGAACCGCTCGACATATGCTATTAAGGGATGTTTTTTTTGTATTTTATTATTTTTTCTTTATTATTTTCTTTTGTAACTGGCGAATGGATGTTCCTTCAGGACTCCAGGACCCTTTGGCTGGTGACAACGCTGCCCTAATCCCTTAATAGTATATTAACAACAATAGCTAAAGACCTATCAGTAGTTACAAATGGTCTTTAGGCTTGCTGGTTGTTACACCATTTATGCTTTTCATAGAACCCTACGTGAAAATGCCTGGTAAATTTCTTTGCTGATTTTTCTACTTTCGTCTCTAAATTGATAGGATCCTTTGTCTATTAGAATTAATAATGTCCGTTTTCTCTTCAAAATTTCTATTTGAAAATCATTTTTTTAATAAAGAGCACACAATGCAGACACAATGTACCACATTATTATTGTTCACGGGCACAGTACATAGTTCCTCCATTTTACAAAAAGAAAAACAACTACGAAAAACAAACCGAAATCTACCTAAAATCTAAGATTTTTCTCACACGTCGATTCGTGGTGCGAATTGCAATAATCGTAAGTCGACGTAATAATCGCTGCCTCTCGACCGTATTTCACGTGTACAAACAGACTGAAACTGTCGCTGCAAAGCAGGGTCAATAACACTTAGCGAAATCACTTGCAAGATGAACAGGTTATTTCAAGAGGCGCTTCCGCTGACAGACCGTTTGTACGTTTACACAATTAATTTTCTTATGGGTGGTGCGTGCGTTTACACACCAATGAATTGTTAGTACATTTACGAAGTTTACGTAATGTTTCAGAGAAAATATAGTACCTAATTTAATATTAATTTCTATGCATTGTAAACTTAAAAATATTTATTTTTAAATTTCAAAGTGTAGCGAAGCCGTGCTTCCCCCGCTTCCATGGACCGCACGCTCCTGATTGGAACATAAAACATTTCTAGTTGAAATGTTTTCTGGAGTAAGTTTTAATATGTTTTACCAAATGCGTTTTTTTCGGCAGGATTAGCTGGAAACGTACAAAAAACAAAAATTGTTGATTTAACATCTTCAACATTATCATGATAAAATGACTTAAAAACAAAGAGCTTCTTTTTTTTAATTTTTCAGTAGGGTCCAAAATTAAAAACAGTGTTTCTCATACATAATAAAAGTTCTTTAAATTTAATTCACTAAATTTACCATTTATTTTAAATTCAGGTTAACAGCCTTTTGCATAAAATGTAGGTATTATGTTTCTTTTAAAAAAATGGTAGAGACGCTAATGGTTACTTACTTGTGAAATGCCCTTGATGATGCCTTTTCTTATTTCTATTTACAACTTACACAAACTCTCACCATTGTTAAAATGTGTATCAGTAAAGTAATAAAATACAAAAAATCATTTATAAACTACAAAAATAAACTTGACATTAATGAAAATCAAAAATCAAATGACAGTTCTGACAATTTCGAACGATTTAACATGCCAAGCAAAATGAAACAGACCAATGGGAATGCTGGACACTATTTTTCCCCCCTGTACCAAAACAAAGTCCATTTGGACGATGACTCTAGTAATATAGACTCGAAGGAGCTATCGCGTAACCTAGGAAATTCAAAGTAATTATATAGGATGGTTCACCACATACTGTATGGAACTTGGTGTCTACACTGATAATTTTGAAAAAAAAAAAAAATTTGCATACCTACATGTAAGACAGGTTTTTAATGTTGCAGTCGAAATTTATTACTACGACCACTACAGATAGTAAGTAATAATTTTCGAGCATAAATGCAATAAAATATTGGGATTTTCATAAAAACATATATGCCAAATTTTTTGGGCATTATGTATATTTCAAACCAATTTTACAATGTAGCTTTTATTGGCTTACAAGTAATCATAGAAAAACATCAAAATTGTTATAATCTATGTACTAAATTTCCTTTATGAAGATATTTCACCTGTATTTTTTTTCTATTATTGAATATGCTAATCCCCACTCCAACAATAAATTATTTAATTTATTGTTTCTGTATTCTGTATTCATTCTGCCTTTCATAAAATTCGAAATCCTCATTTACATTATAATCCATTTTAAACACTAAACTAGAAAACTCCAAGATGCACTGGCGATAAATGAACTTTATTCCTTGTTTCTTGTGTGAATATGTTCCTAGACGAGGTTTAAAAGTGGGGATGTAATACTAAAAAATCGTTATATATACTATACTTTAAGAAACTTTCATACTAATTCTTTGCATCTTAAAACATTCTTAAAAAAAATAGAGTTGTAGATACTCTAAAATAAGAAGTTTTATTCTTATTTTGCGCAGAGTACTTTTTAATTTAAGAACACTCACTTATTTTAAGCATGGGTGTTCTTAGAAAAATCTTAAGTGAAAGACGGTTATGTATACTTAAAATTCAGAAGTTTTATTCCAAATTTAAACACGGTACTTTTTAATGTAAGAAACCCGCATACTTATTATGAGCATGAGAATTTTTAAAAAATTCTCAAGCCAAAGTTTCTTTCTAATTTCAATCTCGCTACTTCTTGATCGAAGAAATCCTCTTGCTCCATTTAAGTATTGTAATTCTAAAAAAAATTTAAACAGAAGGAGCATGAAACAAGAAGTTTAAGTACATTATTTCTAAATTTAAAAACGTTTTATACTTAATTTAACTAGTAGGATTATTAATTTAAACACCTTTCCGGTTTAATTTAAAAACGCACACTAAAAAATTCTTGATTTTAAAATTAACAATGTTCGTGCTTATTTATAGCTTTTATCTACTCCTATTAATTTATACATTAATTATTCAACTGCTTTTGAGCAATTAATAGTATCAATAAACAAATAGCGTGAGTTTTAATAGTGAGTTATTATAACTCACGCTGGGAAGTAATGTCATTTGATATTTTAACAAGATAATTTTGACGTTTTCAAATTAATTTCTAATAATAGTGCTAAAAAAGGATGAATTTAGATAGTGAAGATTAGTTATTATGTACACCTTTAGAAATAAGAGAGATAGCTAATAATGCAATACAGAATTTATTACCAGAAAAATCAAGAAACAAGTATAACGGTGTATACTAAAATTTTCAAGATTGGTATAACTCGTTTACAGAAAATGTACCTTTGGCATATTTTATTGAACTTAGCAATAAATATAAAGTATCGTCTCTATGGACGTTATACTCCTTGCTAAGAAGCACACTCAACATAAATAATGGAATTAATATAGAGAATTATTCAAAATTACGTGCGTTTCTTAAACGTCAATCAGAAAAACATATAGATAAAAAGGCAAAAACATTTACGCCAGAACAACTTAATAATTTTATAAATTACGCTCCTGATGAGAAATATCTGGCGATAAAGGTAATAGCTTTTACAAAAATTTAAACATTTTTATCATCTAAACTCAAACAAATAATGATTGAGAGTGAAAGCAGGTAGAAATACGACCAAATCGGAGGCGTGCTTATTATTTTTGAGAGGGTACAATTATTTAAAATATTCATACAATTTCTTTTATTTATTTCATGAAAACTTTGCAATATCGTAATTTACCTAATCGTTATAGTCATTAGTGGGGCTTTATGAAAACGGAGTAATAATTGTGGTAATTATAGTAGGAACCAAATAAATTAAGAATATTAATAAAAATCACAATATATATTTCAAATTAAAAATAAGAAAGATACCTAATCAGGGGTTGGTTTGGTGACAGAAACAATATTATCAATTTTACTATTTAAATAATAAATTTAACTTTATTTCACAAATTAACGTATATTTATATATTATGTCGAGGCCGAAGTCAGTTATGAACTGTCTCTTAAGTTTCTTCTTGGGTTACACATACAGAAGTATTACTTAAATTTTAAATTAAAATCATAATGACGGATATTGAATATCCAATGCAATTGATATTTTTATTTTGTTTTGTTTAGTTATTTTTAAATTTTTATATTTTTTAATCTTTTTATATTATATTTAGTTTTTAATTTACTTCGCTTTGTCTATAAAATTTTTGTAATTTTTCAATGACAATAAAGCATACCTCTATATATATATATGTATATATATATATATATATATATATATATATATATATATATATATATATATATATATATATATATATATCTCTCTCTCTCTCTCTCTCGGTTTACCTGCAGTTCCTCGAAACTAGCCAGCCTTACCCAAGAAACCCTAATTGGGTTCGGCCAACATTAAAAGACATTTGGATATAACCTACAGGATTATGTTTTCTTGACCGCCAAACATAATAATAATAATAATAATAATGTTTATTTCAAATTTATGTAACAATGTACAAATTGATACAATAATAATAATAATTAAATAAATAAACATTTGTATCCTGCTGAGACATTGTTCATGTCTGTGTACAGGAATTAAAAATACAAATTTATATAATAATTTCTAAATGGTAATAGTGAATGGTAAAAATAAAAATTATACCTAAATATATAGACTTCTTTTTGTGTACAAATTTTCTTCTAATCTTCAACCTCAGATTCGTCACTGCTGCTACCGCTATCATCAAAGTTAATTATGATTGGTTCAATATTGTGTTGAATACGGTTGTCTACGTCCCACATTTCTTGCTCTTCTTTTAAAACATGCTGAATGCATTTCTTCCAGTCTTCTGCAGAAACATTTTGAATGGCTTCTTGTAGGTAACGTTGCACGTCCACTAATTTAAATGTTCTGTTTTCTCGTGCCACATATCCTTTTACTTGCTCCCAGATTAATTCTATTGGATTTAATTTGCAGTGGTACGGTGGTAACCTTAATACTGTAATTCCACGACTTAACGCCATTTCATCCACTGCGAATTTTTTATATTTGTCTCTGTGTAATTTTGTTAACTGAAGTAGTTCTGCCTTTAAACTATCTTTTTTATATTGGATGTTTTTATTAATTAACCATTCTTGAATTGCTCGTTTTTTCCATGATTGTTTCGGTAATGATTCTAAATACCGACTATGATATTGTCCATGACGACGACAGACCCAGGTTCCACAAGTTGAATGATGCCTTCAAACCATTTTTCAAACACCTCCGCATTCATCTCTTCATGATAGTCGCCTGTTTTCTTGGATTTAAATATTAATTCACCATTTGGTAAAAATCCACTGTCGCTTCCTATATGCGTAACTATCAGACGACTACCCTTTCCAGACGGCTGTTTTAACCCAGTTGACAAGCCTTCAATAAAGGCTTGTCGTGCACTTGTTATATGACCATCCTGCCATACTTTTTTGACCGTATGTCCTTGGTTAACCCACGTCTCATCCATGTAGTAAATTTTTTTTTTGATATTCCGAAATTCCTCAATTTTTCGGAGATAATTTCTTCTCCATACTATTATTTCCTGACGTTCAATGAGAATGGTTTTCCTGTCGACTTTTCCGTACGTAAATTTCATTTCGTGTAAAATTTTCCTCAAAGTTTCTTTACTCATTTGTGGGACCAATTCATGATCGCTAACTGCCTCCAGAACTTTTTGCAAAGTGGGCAGCTCATTTCTGAAAAAGAAACTGTGAATAGTTGTGCGTATACTGTTTTTGGCTTCTTCATCAACTGTGATTTTTTTTCTTCCGCTACTAGTTTTTGGCGTTTGTACTTCCCCATGAATTTTGTTTTCTCTTAGTATTTTGTAAACTGATGATTTTGGTACACCCGTATAATCAGAGCACATATCAACTAATTTATCTTTTGTAATTGTGGAAGTTAATGATGTTGGAACGCCCGGTTGGTTATTCGGAGGTACATCCGTAGAATTACAGCACATATGCACTAAGTTATCTTTTGGTCGCTGATGATCTCTTTTAAGACAGTGAAATACTCGAAGTACAATTTGTTTTTTACTTAGCGACCGAGACTTCGACCGTTTTACCTTTTTCGACGTTGAAGGCCCTTCAATGTCTTCCATTTTTTGCATAGTTTTAGAACGGTGTAGAAATATTATTATTTAATGTTTAAACACTTATTAGCACTAATATTTTCACCAATTGTTCTTACAACACGTCGATTACTTACTAACTTAACTGTAAAACTTACAATTCACACCGTATAATTCAAAACCCGATGTTACGCTCGTGGTTAGAAATACACTACTGAGAACGTCATCGACGAGATGGATTTTACGCGTAACAGACAAAGACACAAATATCGCTCCGTACACCGATGCCATTAGTTGAAACAAATACTGAACAATCCATAAAATAATTAATTTTAAATGATCAAGAAATATATTAGTATTACTCATTACTGATTTTTGTTATAATTAATATCTTTTATTAGTACTATGATTGTATATTATCTATAATTTGCCACAACTTACAACTCTACTACTTACTCTATTTTGATTCTGCTAAAAACTAGTAAGGTAAAATTGAGATATGACAACACGGTTCACTCTCAATCAGTATTTGTTTGAGTATAGTCAATTATATAATTCTTTCTCGATACTTATGTCTTATTGTTATAGTCGTAGATAAAGTATAGTATTCAACTTGCGGTAATGGTCATAACTCACCTGATGAATTACAGCACTCGCCTGAGGCTCGTGCTGCAAACTTCATCTGCGTGAGTTATGACCTGCATTACTGGTCGTTAAATAATATACTATTAATTCAAAAATTAAACATGGTAATGTTAATTTTAGAATACCTGGATTCAAATAAAGAATATTTTTACTTAAATTAAAAATAGAATCGTGCTGAATTTAAAATACGCATTCTTGATTACATTCTTAGAAAAATTTATATGTGCAGAGGACTAAGTTCGTTTTTGATTTTGCTCTAAAAAGATAATATGTTTATATTATTTCAATTCTATCTACCCGATCTCAAATTTTGGATAGATATTCACAGACAAATATAATTTTTTTAAAATAGAAACATTCTGAAAAATGGAAAGTTTTTTAATAATGTATAAATATGTATTACATTCTCTTGTTTTGAACGTTATTCAATGGGTCAAATTCTTTCGCTTTCAGGAATTTACGGATGTGGCGTTTTAGTAACTGAAGGAGCGAGAGGCGAAGGAGGTTTTTTATTAAACAGTAAAGGAGAACGGTTCATGGAGAAATACGCTCCTAAAGCCAAAGATCTCGCCTCAAGAGATGTGGTGTCCCGCTCTATGGCTATGGAAATTCTTGGAGGAAGAGGTAAATTATCTATATTTTAATGATAATATAACAAATCTTGTTAAAAATGGACTAGCAAATGGTTTTAATTTTCTTAGTGTTTTTATTTTTTGTTTTATCACCATATGTATAAAAAATGTGGATTTCAATGTCAATAAAAAATATAATTGTCAAGGATTTACTTTAACATTTCAAAGTAAAAGTATTAAGGTTCTATTTCTTAGAAATATAATCTTTAAAATAAAATTTTAAGTTTATTACACATACGTTTCTGTTGTATGGGTTAGATAATCCTATGATTTGTGTAAACAAACTACATTTTAATTCTTTGATCCATCAACCTAATGGTCATTTGTTATTATTACCAATTCTAATGCAATTAATGCATGGTCGTTTAACTTCAAAATGTACCAAAATCAATGTTTGCAAGCGTGAAAAATGCGAGAATTTTATTATAACTAAGTTTACTAAATATTTTCACAAGTATCGTATTTAAAATACGTAACATAGTTAATAGAATATTAAACTTTGAAATATAATAGAGTTATGATTTTGTAGAAATATTACGAAACACCTTGTAAGTGAAAACGGTTAAAAACCTTTTACCATGGTATAAAAAATAGAAGGTAGGATATCAACTGTGTCAAAAATAGGACGACCACGCGCATAACGTCATGCGTAGAGTTTGTATAGGCGGGAATTTAAAAATACTGTCGAAGTATGAAGAAACTAAATGCTATTTACAGAAATTTCATAAATATTAAAGAATAATATTTTAAAAGTGACATCAAATATCTAAGGATATTATTATGGGATATTTAAGGAAAGAGCTATAAAGGAAAATAAACTCAAATACATATATGAAAGAAATATTTATTTGAAGTATCATTTCCTTTTTCTTTTTCTTTTTAATGATTTATTTTTGTTATATAAATTTTAATGCAGGTTTTAATTTAGAAGAACACTCGACGTCTAAAGAATAGTTTCTATAACCAGGATAATGAGAGGGGTATCTTCCCAACTTGGAATTTCTGAACTGGGGACCCTGGGTTAAAATTTCGCGCTTTGGGACTGTTTACCTGAAAAGGATTCGCAACTGATGACTCATTTATCTACAATATATTACTCAATTGAATATACTTAACAACTTATTTTATGAATAAGATGGGATTTATGTATACAATATACGATAACAAAAACAGGTTTTTAAAAATATTTTTTATACATGTAATATAATGCAAAGCATAAAAATAAATGTACTAAATACAAATAACTGCTACATGGTGGGTGTATATACAAAATTAAAATAAAATGTCACTGCATTTTTCCTGGACCTAGTCACTGATAGTTTTTTTAATTCTATCATCAAGTACAACATGCCGAAATTTTATTTTTTTAAGACATAAATAATTTCACCTTTGCTATATATTGCGAAATTTTTAGCTTTTAAGAGAGTAGAGTCTCCAGTTAAGAAGTCCTGAGTTGCGAATGAACTAACGTGAATGTTTTGCTTTGAGGTCCATCTTATAATTAAAAGGTTAAAAGTTTTTGAAGCACCCAAGACAATTTTCTGTTTTAAAGTTATCTGCACGGCCACAGGCCACTGCAAGGGCGTCTTCGTCAAATTTTCAAGGAGGAGTAGGTAGCATTGCCTATAACATTTTCCTTTTCAGTATATTTGTTCAATAAAGGTCTCATGGAATGTAAAAATGTTAAATAAGAAAGAGGTAAGGCTCTCTGGGACCTACAACTAGAGCCGCCCTTTGGCCATTTCTGACTAACCTCTTATTGTCGAGGAATGTAAAAAACAACGTTTTTTTCAACTCCTTTGCTTTGATTGTTACTGTTACATCCCTAAACTGCGTACCTCATTTTTTAATGTTTATCATTAATACCACTCATAAAGTACACTGTTTACAATATAATATAATACAGATATTCGGATAAAATGTTATAAATCACTATTAATTACTTACAAATCACTGCAACCTGCATATGTCATATGATATTTACTTGGCGCCAACTCTACTAACTCTACGCATGACGTCAGCGCCGCCATGACACTATGCGCGATATCCCCCCCTGACCTTTTACAATATAAATTTTAGTAAAACAGGTCTGTCAAACTGAATTCTAAATGACAGATAATCCTAAATTTAAAGGCTTCTACAACAGGGTTTTGAAAAAAAACTTTTTAAAAAAAGATAAATTTTGATTTTAAATAAACTGTAGTATAAATAAACAAAAACTTGTTTAAAATAGTTTTTTTAAAATTTCAATTATCACTAAATTGCATAAATTATAATAAATCGATTAAACAAAAAAAAATTGTTGATGACCCAACTGCTTTCAAAAAATTTTGGGACAGGAAAACGTATTTTATATTATGGGCCAGCAAGTGTTCCTTTTGACCTGTGAGCAGATGTTATTGTTGCTAGGGTATAACATCATATCTTGCTTTTCCGATACCTACATATGCACCCATACATTCTTCAAAGACAAGGTTAGGTGTTTCTTGTAATTAGTTTACTTCTTCTTTTTTCTCTTCTTCTATTTCATCGTCGTCGTCATGGTTACCATGAAATGGCGCCAGCCCATTTTGGTGCACTACCTTTGCTTCACTGTTCGAGAACCTAGTTATGCGGTAAATATCATCAATTAATTTTTCTTGATGAGGTACGGGCCTTGTAAAGACCTTTGGAACATTGGAGAAAAACCCTTCTGTCTTTTTGGATAATGAAACCAGACTTTTTCGCCTTCCTTGAAACATTCTTCTGTGGCTTCGTAACGTTTCTTCATCTTATTTCTGGGATTTGAAGATGGGAGCGAACCATATTATCCATTTTTTCGTAGCTAAATCACATAATCTTTAACAGCTATGTCTTCTCCAGGTTGGCATCCAAACTCAAAGTCACGCGGTAGTCTCATCTCTCGCCTGAACAGTACTTTTGCTAGTGTTTGGCCTGTTGATTTATTGACAACGGATGCATAGGCCTTGAGAAGAGCAAAATATACTGTTCCTTATTTTGCTGATGGTTTGAAACCACTTTTGACTAGTACTTGCCAATGACATTTATTCGCTCTACCATTCTATTGCTATTCTATTACTGTAGTTCTTCATGACTAGTCTTAGTCTGATCAAATGGTAGTTTTTCGGTAACATGAAAGCGGTAAAAAAGTTTCTGAACGGACTTTTGGTGTGCTGAACACAAATCTGAAGTTTGCTGCCTCGTAGCAGTGCCGCTTCAGGTCGAAAAACACAAAAATCCTCAAAATTTACGGAGTTTTTCTGGTTTTCAACATGTAAAAAGAAAAGCTAATAATTCAACAAGTTTTAATTATACAATCGAATATTTTCCCTTGTTCCTCGGTCATGCTAGCGATTGCTCGGCACGGCACGACACCTGCTCCGGAGCGGGGGCTCGGCAGGTAACAGGTTATCCACAAACCCATAGATAAATTAATAAACATACATAATTTATCTATGCACAAACCACAAAAAAATACCGATAATGCCAACAGTAAATTTTAAAATATCTAATGTTATTGGTTGTTTCGAAATATTCGTGGACTTAATATCAGACATACGTGAAACTACTATTTCCATGGGAATGTCTATTCCGACAAGTTCGAGAATTGCATAACCTATTACCATGGGAATATAAGTAGTGGAATCTTTTCCCATGGGAAAATTTTCCAATGAACTCGAGAATCGAGCCCCTGGTTGGCACATATCAAAAAAATACTTAATAACATGTTTAATTTAAAGGTTGTGGTCCTGATAAAGAATATATCCACTTACAATTGAGTCATTTACCTAAAGAAAAGATTTTAAAGCAACTCCCTGGAATAAAGCAGACTGCGTGGGATTTTGCAGGTGTGGATATTTTAAAACAACCGATACCCATAGTACCGACTGTGCACTATGCAATGGGCGGAATTCCTACGAATTGGAAAGGACAAGTAATAACACAAGTGGTAAGTATTAATTGACCTTAACTATGGTTACTGTTAAGCTGCAACGACGCAAACGTTTATTTAAGCACATAATCTAATATCATCTGTGGAGAATGTTAAAGAAAACATTTTTTACTGAATTGACATTTACTACTTTAAAATAATGTCAAATAATGAGAATTTTCAGTTTGTATGTAATAGATGCCTATCGATAATTAATTTTATACGTTATGTTAAATTTATGATGGAATCAATTTGATGTTAAAAATACAGATTAAAAAGATATGAAATAAGGAATTCCGTACTACCTAAAGAATTACGGAACTACTGAAAAAAAAAAGGTCTAAAAAAATGATAGAAGTTTATGGTAAATACTAGATCCACTGAGTATGAAGCAGACATGGATACTTCAGGTCCCACAGCATGGTTTTTGAAGATGGAGGAGGAGAAGGAAAAGTGAAAAGAGGAGAAGGAGAAAAAAGAGGAAGAAGGAAGAGAAGAAAAAGGAAAGGTGAGAAGAGGAGAAGAAAAGACGCAGGAAGAAAGACAATGACTTGAAGGTTATCTGAGAATGGCTCAAGAATGGAGTCAGACATACATGACAAGAGATAGCCAAATATAGGGAACTGGACTCAGTGGGATTCCCTGTATCTTTACGATGGCCTATTGCACCGAAAGTGGGAGAGCCCCGATGGAGTACATGTAGTCCGCCAAGTGATACTGCCGAAATCACAGATTAAAAGTGTATTGGAGGAGCTTCATAGCAGCCGTTCAGGAGGACACTTTGGTAATAAAAGGATACTTGCACGAGTTCGGGAAAGACTTTGTTGGGTCAATTGCCGACGGGATGTAGAAGATTGATGTAAGGAATGTGCCTTTTGTAATGGCAGAAAAGGGCTCAAAACAAGAAGTCGAGGTAAAATGGCAAAGTACCTTTCCGAAGAGCCTTTTGAACGAATCGCCATATACAGGGTGGACCAATCTTGTGGAAAAGTTCGATATCTTCCTTGTTGAAAGAGATATTAAGAAAATTATGGACCATTTTAAAATTATTGGAAGGTTTTCAGGGTGTTACATAGCTCGTGTACGCACCAAACATATGTTTTTTTAATGATAGCCCCAGTATATTATTTTAGATTCTGTTTACTCATCTTTTTTCCATTCTCCCAATATATGGTTTGTCTATGTTATATAGGGTACTTTTCAAAGAATTAACAGTTTTGTGAGAGAATCGTACATAATTTAACGTTCAGCAGCCAATTACACACTGTAGAAAAAAAAAATTTCCCACACGAATTTTATAATATGATGTACTATACTTTTTTTTAGTTATATTTTTATTATCTGTTTATTTGTATACAGGGAGACTATTGAGACTCAGACCCTTGATTTTCTTGTTTTATTTAAATGGGACATCCTATATTTTATATCACCAGTAAAATCATCTGTTCCAAGTTTTTCATTTTTATAAAGCGTTCCCTATACCTAAAGTTAATATTTATCGATATTTTTTAATTATAAATGAAAATTATGGTTATTTTGATAAATTAAACTAGTTTTTCATAAAATACTCTTTATAAACAATAATAATATGTGTTATTTTTTATCTAGTCGCTAATGCGTTTAATATACCTGTTACCGTTCAGTTGACAATTTTGACATTTTAAAAATCAAGAGCAACTGCCTGTGTGTTAATGTTTTAAGTAAATTACTAATAATAAGATGAACAATACGAATTTTTCTATCCCAGAAATGGTGGATATGATTTATATACTAGGTGAGTGCAACAAAAATTCTTTACTTGCCTCCAGAGTGTACCACCAACGATATCCGGAACGCCGGAAACCAAATAAAAAGGCGTTTGAAAAACTAATGGACCGTTTTAATCGTACTGGTACTGTATCATACGAGCAAAAACTAGTAACAAAAACTGCTATCACGGAAGAGAATGAAATGAAAGTATTGTTGAGTATTTATGATGATCCGCATATTAGTAAACGAAATATTTCAAGACAATAACAAGTCAGTTACGGAACTGTTCAAAGAATCCTATCAAAACATAAAATGCATCCTTTCCATATCCAGTTACATCAATAACTTCTTGAACGGGATTTTAAAAAAAGAATGATATTTTGTGAATGGTCCAAACAAAAAATTAATCAACAAAGAAGTTTTGTGCTCTTTGATGATGAATCGACTTTTCATAAAAATGGAGGTTTAAATAGGCATAATTTTCACTATTATTCTACAACAAACCCACACATTATAGTCACTCATAGCCAAATGAGGTGGTCATTAAATGTTTGGGGTGGTATTGTGGTTGATTATGTGATAGGACCACACTTTTTTGAAGGACGAGTAAATAGTGCAGTATATTTGGATTTCCTTGAAAATCATTTGCCTACGTTACTCAAAGATGTTCCCCTTCACATTCGCCAACAAATGTTGTTTTTGCACGATGCTGCACCAGTCCATCACACTGTAGTAATTCATAATTATTTAAATAATCACTTTCCAAGACGGTGGATCGGAAGAGGAGGACCGATAGGGTGGCCAGCGCAATCACCGGATTTGACAAACAATGATTTTTTTCTGTGGGGTTATGTAAAAAACAAAGTATATAATGTGCCTGCAATGACAAAAGAGGACATGAAACCTCGAATCAGAAATGTATTTCAAAGTATTGATGTTCAAATGCTGAGAAATGTAAGTCAGTCATTTGAAATTCGATTACAAAACTGTGTCGATGTTATGGAAGGTCACTTTGAACAACTTTTATAATTATGTTTTAATTGTTTTGTTTGTTTTTGAGTTTTTTAGTATTCACACATATTATTTATGACTGTTGATAAAGAGTTTTTTTTATGAAAAACTAGTTTAATTTATCGAAATAACCATAATTTTCATTTGATGTTAAAAATATCAATTATTAACTTTAGGTATAGGGAATGCTTAATAAAAATGAAAGGCTTGGGACAGATGATTTTACTGGTGATATAAAATATAAGGTGTCCCATTTAAATAAAACAAGAAAATCAAGGGTCTGAGTATTGAGTCTCCCTGTATACGAATAAACAGATAATAAAAATATAACTAAAAAAAAGTATAATACATCATATTATAAAAATTGTGTGGGTAAAAAATTTTTTTTTTCTACAGTGTGTAATTGGCTGCTGGACGTTGAATTATGTACGATTCTCTTATATTAGAAGAATGGAAAAAAGATGAGTAAACAGAATCTAAAATATTATACTGGGGTTATCCTTAAGAAAACATATGTTTGGTTCCTACACGAGCTATGCAACACCCTATATACCTGCCAATAATTTTAAAATGTTAACCTCAAACCTGTCCATAATTTTCTTAATACACTTTTTTAATATCTCTTTCAACAAGGACGATATCGAACTTTTCCACAAGATTGGTCCACCCTGTATATCCTCGGACCACTTCCCTTAATAGAAAGGGGAACAAATACTATTTTTTAAAGTTGCCTGAAATAGTATTTATTTCTAATCAAAAAGCGACGACAGTAGCTGAAGCATTTATGACGAATGTTATTGCGAGACACAGAGTCACCCTGGAATTACATTCTGACCAAGGACGAAATTTTGAATCCGAACTATGGCAATAACTAATGAAACTGTTAGGCATCAGGAAAACACACACTATGCCACTCTACCCACAGTTCGACGGAATGGTATAAAAACACAATATAACGATATGCCAGTATCTTTCAATGTTCGTCTCTGATAATCAAAAGGACTGGTACACTTTAATTCCTCTATTTATGCTAGCTTACCGAAGTTCTGAACATAAAACTCCATCCATGATGATTAGTAGAAGGGAGATGAAACTTCCCCACGATCTTCTTTTTGGAAGGCAGCCTCCTGGTGAAGAAGAGGGCCGTACACATCTCTCGTACATACAGAACTTAGCAGCTACTTAGTAGCTTATAGGAGAACAGTCTGATTAAATTCCCTTGGCAGTACCTTGGCGACTTGGTAGCAGCTACCCAGTAGCGGCTACCAGCGATCAGCGAATTTGTAGAAGAACGTACCTTTACATTGCTCCCTCCTCTCTAGTTATTCGCCCCAGAAATAAAAAATAGCCCCACTCTTCCAAATAAATCATATTATCATCCGAAAAAACTATAATTTGAATTAAATTACAAAAAACGTGACAGAAACAGCTTTTTAACAGATAAAGACCAAATCATTGGGCAAAGACATGATTATTTAAGGAAAACGGCGGATGCAAAGAATTAGTATAAACCGTTTCCTCACTTAGACGAAACATGGATAAATGTTGGTTGTACAGGTTCAAAAATTTTGCAACATACCCCTCTTAAAACTGGGGAACAAGCCTTTATGGAAGGGATCTCTTACTCATAATAGCAAGGCAACATTTAAAAAATGTATTAAAGATAAGATGGCCCGAAAAAATGGAATTGAAATTGCCTACTTACCATGCAGAGTTAAATTTTATTGAACTGATCTGGTCACAACTAAAAGGTTATGTTTTTTAAAACAATAAAACATTTAAATTATCTGATGTGCAAAATTTGTTTTTGAAGGCAGTTACAGATGTAAATAGAGAAAATTGGAGAAAATATATTGATCACGTTAAAAAGATGAAAAATTTATTTTGGAAAGTGGATATAGCAATGGACAACTTAACAGACCCTATAATAATAAACCTCAGAAAAGACATTGACAATAATACCAGTAGTTATAGTGAAGGACAGTGACTTTTAGAGATAGTTCTTGACTTTTTTTATCTTTGACTAGCTTTTACCCGCGGCTTCGCTCGCATTTAGGCCGTTAAATAAGTATCAGAGATCATTACAATAGAAATGAATCAATATCAAAGGATGTCATTTGAAAGCAAGAGTTATACTTTCTTATTTTGCTTAGGAATTGCTTATCAGTAACACTTCAATAGCTCTTCTGGTTTACCAAGTAATGGAAGTGAAACTTTACCACTAGAATAACACATTCCAGCAGTTTCATCTTTCCATTTGAAAGCATCGCAGTACTGACATTTTTTATTTATTGGGCCAATAACAATTAAAGGTTGATTGTGATATTCAATTGAAAGATCATATTGAAACACAGTACCATTAAATACAGACCAATCCTTACGCATGAAATTTCGACGGCGCGTGGTCTGCATTTCTGCCGTATGAATTCTTCTCGCTTGCGATTGTTCTGGTATTTATATCGCTCTTCTAGCTGCCTGCAGCGCAGCTTGTCTTTTTGAGCGAACTCGCCCCTGAAGAGGCGTTTCAGCTGCTCTCAAAACACTTTGTCGCTCTGCGTCAATCGAAGATTCGTAATTTGCTGCACGGGCCCGGGACGAATTTTTCGATAGATCAGGTTTCCGCTTCCAAGGCATTTTTTGAAGAAGAACAGAGAAAGAATTAAAACCAGTGAGTGAGATCTAAAATAATGAAGTGACATGTAAGCGCAAAAATGAGACCTAACCTCAAAAATTCAATAGTTTTATACTTTATAGAATAATGACAGAAGAAAATAACAATAAATATAGAAACATTTCAAACAGCTGAAACTATACTCAATTAGGCATTCCAACGACCTGTCAAACAATAGGTGCCAGTGGGAAATTCTTGTATATTTAAGGGGGGTAGCGACATAGTCTTGCAACTTGGACGCTATTTTTATTCAAAGTAGTACTCGCCAAGCCTGCCAATTTATAAAGAAATGTATAGGTGGGTTTTTTAAATATTATTTTTATTGTGTTTGACATAAAATATTTAAATGTAATCCATTATTCATGATTTTACGTAAAGTAGATAGAATACACCATATGTCGCCACCCTTAGATATACCAAACCTGCCCACTGGTAATTCATTTGTTTGGAATGCCTAATTGGATTGGATTGGATTGGATATTGACGTGACCGTCGGTAATACAATGCGACGATATTACAGTACTCAGGGTTGAAACTTCATTACTGGAATGTTAGATGGCGTTGAAGTAGCTAGATTTTTAAATTTCTTGACAAACAATTTTTTTATCTTTCATAAAAAATATATATTTTTTTAAGTATCCTATGTTACTTCTAATACCTCCAAAAATATGTGTACTAAATTTCATGATGATCGGTTAAGTAGTTATTGCGTGAAAGCGTAACAAACAAACTTACTTTCGCATTTATAATATTAGTAGGGATTTTAGGTAATAAAGTGTTACCTTTAATGGCAAGAGATTAAAAAAAGTTTATTTCCATTAACAGCATATATAATTCACCTTGTTATTTATTGGTTAAATATAAATCGGTAAAAGTTTAAGTGAAACAATTTTATCAGAAGCATAAGGTTCATTTTTATTTTTTGTAAATAATATAACTTTTTTCATTCAAAATTTAATCTACGAAGTGCGTATATACCATTTTATGTGCAGTGATCTTATTTATATTATAGAAACTTATTTTGCAAAGTACGCCTATGGAATGTGACGTTATATCCCCACTTTTATGCACTCATCTTTTATTCAGACTATAGATGTGTACTCGAAATTCCGTATAAATTTACCTCTCGACGTTTATTTTATAGAAACTAATATCTATACTAATAGAGCCCGTTAGATAAATTTAAGTGGCAAACTAAATATGGAGGGTTCACTTCAAAAAATAAATAAACGTGTTTTCGTACCTCGTATTTAATACAAAATTATATAAAATATACGGTACATCATATCCTATGAAAATAAAATGTAACCTACAAGTTATCTTAAAAAAAATTTATTAATATTATTACCATCCAGGCTTCTTTTGATTTGTTATAAGTATATTCTGATCTTAATAACCCATCTTCTTTTTTCATTTCTACACCTTATGAAGTACATGTCTTCTTTTTTACTTTCCTATCTGTATACAGATATAAGGAAAGTATAGGAATCATGATTTTTTTCGACATCGAGTTTTCGATGGATTTTTACGTTTTGAGGTCCCCTGAATCCGTTTTGACTATTTTCGCGATGATGTCTGTGTGTGTGTGTGTGTCTGTGTGTCGCATAACTCATGAACCGATACACAGAAAAAACACCAAATTTCAAACTTAAGCTTTGTTCCAGCGTCCAATGTGCTGATTAGATTTTGGGCAGTGTCGGAACATCTGGAGGGTTCTTTATAGGTGGTCATTTTTATATTTTATGGAATATATCTCTTATTTACGTTTGGGGAAGAAAATTCTTCAAATAAAAGTTACTTCTTATATTATTATCTAAAATTTTCATTCTATACAAAATTTTCCTAAAATGGTCCGTATTCGATAAATTTGACAAAATGTAAAAAAATATTTTTTTATAAAAATTGTTCAAACAAAAGATATTTGAGAAAGTGTGTAAATTTCGAATTTTGAAGAAAACTCAAAAACGGATAAAGAAAAAAACATAAAATTTTAAACTTAAGTTGATTAGATTTTGGACAAAGTCGGAACATCTGGGGGGGTACTTTATGGGGGGGCCGTTTTTATATTTTATGGAATATATCTATTATTTATGTTTGGAGAAAAAAATTGTTTAAATAAAAGTTATTAATATTATTATCTATAATTTTTGCTTTATGTCAAAATTCGAGAAATTTGACAAAATGTGCAAAATTCCGATTTTTATGAAAATTGTTGAAATAAAAGTTGTTTGCGATATCGATCTCTATAATTTTTGTTTATACATGATTTTTCTAAAATGGACCGTAATGGAAAAATTATAGGAAAAGTGCTAAATTTAAATTTTACAGTATTTTCATTTTCAATGAATATCTATAGAAAAATGTTTCGAGGTAGATGTATGTGGAAAATGTATATATTTATTTCATCCTCTAAACATTTATGGAGGTGCTGCAATAGGTTGTACAAAATAACCGGAAAAAGCCTGTAATAACTAGATAGGAAAGTCATGTGTTGGACACATCAGATTTTTTGAATAATCTTCGAGTAAATCATTTTAAAAAAAATATTGCAGTTTACTGAATTAACGATGGAATATATGTTTGCATTAATATATTTTTTAGGATTGTTTTTCTTTCGGTGGCACACTAAAACCTTGATGGCGTCTATTGCGTTTCCTTTTTAGCTGTGCATTTTTGTTTTTTATTTTGCTTTTTTTACGTAAAATATCAGGTATTTTGTTTTTTTTAACCAACTTCAAAAAAGGAGGATGTTCTTAATTCGTCGGAATATTTTTTTATATGTATGTTCAGCGTTAGTTCCTTACCAGGTTTTCCGATTTCTGTATTCTTTTTTGTTATAAACGGGATATTTTCGGGGTGGTTTCATGTACAATTGGTCAAGGTATCATTAGAATGGTAACTAATGAAAATGCATAACTTTCACAAAATCATGTTTAGATAAAATATTGTTTCTTAATCTTGAATTTTAGATTGGATGAAATTTTTATATTTTATTGTGGCACTTTTTAAATTTATTGTTAACAGTTTCGATAATTCTTTACTACATTCTTTGATTTCTATTATTTTTTGTTAGAGTGATCCCATTTAAATTTGGTCAAGATCTAAGCTCTATGAAAAAACCAGCAAACCCAATTTGTAATAACATCTGCATGATTTTGGATTTGGTTTTTTAAAATTACTTCTATAAATTTTGACTGTATTCACAAAACTTAATTAATCTCGGGTTATTGGGCATAGTTCATGCGGTTTCAAAAAACGAAGCCCAAAAATAATCCTAAAAAAGCACCTATCTGAAATTATGTTTCTTTATATTCCTTAATTAATCCAAGTTCTGAATTTTGCGTATACATTCTAGGATCGTAATTTACAAATCATCCAGTATTATGTTTTGATATTTAGTTACCTATATTTTTCTTTAAGTGACCAAATGACTAACACACCAACCAGAAGAAATATCAAGGTTTGGAATAATAAAAAATCAATACATTTTTGCGGCCTTAAAAACTACAAATTTTCAAGTCCATTTGCATTGGTGAAAAGAGCACAAACAATTTTTATCGCACATCCGATCAAATAGAGTGCTCATTCCGCATAATATGCGATGGTTTTTGTTGTTATACCTTGTGTGGAAAATGTTGGCATTTTTTTTTTATATTTAACACTTTCTAGTGGCCAAATGCATCCGGTTTGAAATGCAAGTGAAAAAAAGTTAGATGGTGTTATGCATAGTATTACCTTTTTTTTATCGAAAATATCTAATCTGAGTAAAAAACTGAATATATTATTTTTTGTACAGTTTAAATTGCTGAATATTAAAATCGTATTCGACTAACAAAAAAAAAACAATAGAGTACCATTCATTTGTTAAAATTAAATCTCATTAGTTACCCAAGTGCGCGCAACTGATAAAACCGAAACTCACTTTTTGCGTAGCCGACTCTTCTTATTGCAATAAAATAAAATTGTTCACCAAGTTTCAACTTGTTACTAATCTTCGTCTTTTAGATATTTAGGTAAAACATTTTTGAAGAACACCTTAAAATTTGACTCTATACTTAACGATCACCCTTTATAAAAGTTAAACATGTTATAATTGAAAATGTATTCAATACAAGTCACGTTTAATCAAATACTGTCAATAATCAGTGCTAATTGATCTTAGACGTAATTGATATATTCGAAACTAACCGGTGAGATGATCAGTAATTGCCACAAAGGAGTTCGGAGTCATCACAAACTTGTACGACAAATTAGATAAGCTTCAACCAAATTACTCCTGTCTATACTCTGCAATCTAATCATGTATTCGTGTGAATGCATCGGGGTGCAATAAATATGAATTTATGGAAGTTGTTGAATGTCCGTATGGGGTTCAGGGGTCAACGAGACGACATCACAACTAATTTTATGATTGTCTGTCTACTATTTATAACGCTTGAGTGCATTACACTCATTAATTTCCGTGTATATAAAAATAAAATTCCTGCATTATAACTAGTCTGATGTATTAATGACTAAAATGTGGTTACAGATGCGTTAAAGATACGTAAAATAATTTTAAAAGCGTTTGCTAAAGTTGGCATTACTCCTCGAAAGCTGTAATAGTCATATTTTTTTAATAGACTATAGAATACTTTGCTCAAGTTTTTCTTTTTGTAATTTTAACAAAAATTGGTTGCTCAGATAATAGTGTATTTGTATCAATTATTATAATTCGACATTAACTTGCATAAATATTTTAATTGAGTCGACTACAAGATTTACACAAACATAGAAACAAGTCCTACAAAGCCAATGCTGTATGTGGGCTGGATTTGTTTATTTTATTTTTACACGGAAGGAAGGGGAAACAAAAGCGATACTATCGTATGCTACAGATAATTTAAGTACTTTAGGGCGATTTTTTGTAATTTTGGCGTATTCAATACACTTGTAAATACAGGGTGTAACTAAATAAGTGTAAAACATTTAAGGGGATGATTCCTTATCGAAAAAAAGATAGGATATTTCATATAAAGAAACTTCATTTGGAGCATCCCTTGTTAAGATACAGCTTAAGGGAGGTACATAAAATTTGTTTAACAATCTTTTTCACAACGTAACTTTTTGTCTTATTATTTGTTTACCATTTAAAATTTAAACAAAAAATTCAGGAGACTTTTTTTGTTTAGAATGAAACAGGCTATCGGAAATAAATTTTTAAATGGGTAAACAAATAATAAGACAAAAAGTTACGTTGGAACGAAATTTTAGGGGTTGCGTTTTCCACCCCATACAACCATGGGGTAAACCAAATAAATTACTGGCTAAGTATCTTTTTGGTAGTAGAAAATGTCAGGTTAATTTCAATATTGTAACTTGTTTAGTGCTTGTGAAAAAAATTGTTAAACAAATTTTATGTACCCCCTCTAAGGGGCTGTATCTTAACAAGGGATGCTCCAATGAAGTTTCTTTATACGAAAGGTCCTATCTTTTTTCAAAGAGGAATCACCCCCTTAAATGTTTTACACTTATTTAGTTACTATACTTGAAAATATATGTTTTTTATTGGTAAAAACAATTAGGCATTCCAAACTGAATGGCTACCAGTGGGATTTGACAGATTATGATATGACAAAATTATGGCAAACCTGTAGGCCCGGTGATTTGACAAGATCAATGAAATAGATAGTTACACAGATTGATCATCCATATTTTTTAAAATAAATATAAGCTTATGCCCTGAAGTAAAAATGTAAGCAATTATTATTTTTTAAATATCTAAAGGCTGAAAATTGGTTTTAAAACACATTTTTGCTAAACCGATTAAAATTAATAAATATTTGCCAGGCAATATGGCCGTTCGCAAACGATCAGCTTTGAGCAATCTGTATAACTCTATATGTATCATTGACCCGGTTAATGACAACATGACAACAGGATTGCCATATCTAAACTGTCAATCCCCACTGGTAGCCATATGGACAGGTCGTTGGAATGCTTAATACAATGAACAACCTAAGTTGCTGTGTTGTAAATTGTAAAAATACTAGTAAAAAAAATTTAAATTTTAATAATTTCCAGTAGCCAAATCAAAATGAAATCAAAGAAATAAATGCACCGAGAAAAAACTTTACTAGTAGGTACTAAAAATTTAATACCGGTGTGCAACCTTAAGTTAGTACGCCATTTTTTATTTTTAGTTCTATAAAAAATACCTACATAGATAAAAGTTATATCCAGATTACTGTATGCCCATTTTTCCAAAATTTGGTCTAGATTTTATAGAAGAAAATTTAAAAATTTTGATTTTTTTATAGATTTTCTTATTAAAAAAACTAAATTAAATTTAAAAAATATAGTTTTAGAGAAACACCGATTTAATACCTACAAATGTAATAAACTGTAAAGTGTGACACTACCAACAGATTCTATGGATATAATTCGTATTGGAAAAGACACTGTTCTCTGTGACTTTGAATATTTTCTACAAAACATAACCAACGAATCAATTAATTAAAATATTCGATCAACGGAATATTTTCAAAAATCAATTTTGTATTTCCTTTAAAACAAAATAATCGAGTACCTCTGAAAAATCGAAAATAATCGAATAATTAAAAAACCGATTAAACAATATATCGATTTTTCTAAAACAAACAAAAAAATAACCAAATTATCAATTATTTAAAATAATCTATTATTTTTGATTATTTTCAAACATCCATTAAAATCGATAATTAGGTACATTATTAAAAAAAAAAAAACGAAAATAATTTATTGAAAATATTCGATTATTAGAAATTAAAAATTTTAAAAAACCGACTGCAAAAACGTGCAGATGCTATCATCACATCTTAACCAAATTTATTTGGGACCACCCCTGAGGTACCCCCCTTACTAACAAAAAAAGAATCATATAAATCGGACAAGGTGGTAAAGCATTATCGCTAAACATACATAAAAAATGAAGAGTTTGAGGTTTTTCTCATGGACCCAATTATTAGATTTTAAATAAATTTATATGGGACCACCCCTGAAGTACCCCCTTTCTAACAAAAAAAGAATCATTGAAATCGGACACCGTGTTAAAGAAAAAAAAAACCCACTATGCAATAACAATTGACATTTTGAATAATGTTAAGTATTGGGGAAAATACTCAAAAAGTACTGAGAAAAACGGATGAAATTTTGATTTGATTTTTTTTTTTTCTCCAATTTACAAGTTTGCATTAAAACTAAATGCACTCACTGGCCCTGTTCGCGATATCGTCAGGTGAGTGTTCCGTCCAACCCGGGCAAGGGGGATGACAACCTTTTAGCTTAGTTCGTTGGGATGGTTCACTCAGAGGGTGACGTCGCTTATAGGATTAGTGACATCTTGAAAAACAAATCATAATTTTATCCGTAATACCTTCTTGCAATGATTTCTGACATTTAAAATATAAAATATAATATTTAAACAATTTATTTCATCATATGACTCTAAACCATCAGTTTGGCAGTATCAGAGATGTTGAACTGTTAGGGCTTAGGTGACATAGGCCATTGACAATTTCTTCTTTCTCCTACTGTTTTTGACTGACGGTTGACAGACATATGACAACTGACCTTCTGTACCCACGCTAAAAATAGTTCAAATAGTATCATAAAAAAAGTTTCATTTTCGTTTCTAGTACCGAACGGTGTTAGATGTGAATTTTTATTAATTGTTTTTAAAATAATTTGACCATGTGCCCTAACGTAAAATTAAAAATATAATCTTTTTGGCTAACAGGATTGTTATCAACCGTTTTTTGTCTCGTTTTGTGATGTACCGTAATTTTTTATTAATATAATACCACATGTACGCAACGATTCTCACTGAGTTGTAAGTATATGTCTTTTCAAAAATTTTTAACTTATAACCTTTGTAAAAATTAATATTGTAGCTCCCTGAAGATGAACATAATCATGTTCGAAAGCTTGGAATAAATACTTAAAAGAGTACACATTTGTAAGATTTTTGCTGAAAATCCCAAGATTCCTTAGTATATATATATATATATATATATATATATTGCAACAGTCAGTCTTTTAGCAATACAGAATATAAAAACAAATATAATATTATTTAAACGAATAAAACAGAATAATAATAATTTAATTATAAATTGACATAAATTAACAAGAATGTAAGAATCTTTTAAACAATGTTTATTGGAAGGTGTTATAAAACACACTAAGATGGGTTATTTTCATAAATATTGCAAAATTTTAACAATCCTATAAAAAATATCTTCAAAAATTCAAAATTTACATACCTTATTTAACTTCATATCCAGATATTATTTGACATGTATTTTCAAATTAAATTATTTCTTTTGTAAATCATGAAGGGGACATCTGACATCAGGTATAGACACCATGTGGGTCCCAAGAGATAAAATTCTAATCGGCAGATTGAATAATGTTGGATGATGCTCCGATTTGACATCTAAAAACAATTCGAACATTAATAACTTTATAAACATCCTGTATGTGTTTAGAAACACAAAGTAAGAATAATAAATAATATTAAAATACAAAACATAATAACAATGGTTATTTTGTAATAAAAACAGAATTTTTGAGTCATGTAATTTAAGTATTTTTGTAAACAAATTTTATTGATAATTTTGTAAATATTTAATCTTAAGAAGTGCTACTAGTGCTAGTGATACAGGGACGTTTGTTTGTGAATGAAGATGGATTTTGGACATTTTTGGAAAGATAAACCATTATTAATTTTCCACAAGGGGGAAAATCTCAACACCCTGTAGGTGGATTTGGATTATTTGACATTAATCGTGACAATATCAAATTACCTTTATTTTCCACAATAGTTGGCTCTTGCTATGAGGATGATTCCTGGTTGCTATGAACGACGAGGAGAATCAACAAGAGGGCTAAAAAAAAAGACTCCATTTTGATTTTTCGGTTGAAGAGGTTTAAAAATAAAAACTTCCACAAGTTTTTACACAAAATTCTATCTGCAGAAATGTTTTTATGCACCTTTAGTTAAGAAAAGCTGTTTGGAGCTTCTGACAACGTAAATCACGAAAGTTTGGTGATAACTAGGCGATGGAATCCAATTTTACACTACACAGTGAGGACAGGTATCACCAAAACTGTTTTATAAAATTTCCATTTCCATTGTATTGGATAACTACTAATTGAGTGTTTTTTATCGTAACAAACACAAGAACTATATTTGTCACTATTTCTTTTTCATCAAAGACTGAATTTTTCACCCTGTGTATATAAAAAAACTTTTAACTCACTAATTTCATTTAATCTATAACACATATTTTTCTTCTATTGTAATAACAATTATTCTTGAATTCGTTTCTGTATTTTTCAATCATGTTTCTAGGTTATATTTGTATAATTTAATTTTTAAAGTCAGCTGACAAATGATCGATTACTGGCTGTGTTCAGAATCGGATCCATCGAATCTATCGATTCTACTCTGGACTATGCCACAAAAAGCAAAATTTACTATCAAAGATTCTGTTTTCATGCTATTCATAATATTATAAAAACACTTGTTGCCAAGATAAATAATTTAATTAAATAAAACATACCTTGTTATAATTTTCAAACCAGTGTTTTTACTAAATCTCTCGAACGAACCTACGGCGCCCAACAATCGATTTTTCCTGGTATTCAGATTATGGAATCCAATTGAACCCGAGATGTCTCATGCACCATTACAGGTAACAATTCCGAATACGAGGGGAAGGTAAAAATTACATCTTATTCAAAATAAACTTACAGTTCAAAAATTAATCATCATTTTTATTATTATTCATAAAACACATCCCCGCAAATGTCGTTCCCAACGTGTGGCCAATCTGAGTAACAGGAATTTCGAAATAAAGTTTCAATAAAAATTTCATTTATAAAATATCATAAAATTTATTAGAGGGATTTTCGTACAATTTTTTTCACTACAATAAAAATAAACAACTTATAATAATAAACTTAACAAAACGAATTTAAAATGGGTAAATTTAAACTTTTGAAAGATTTAACATCTGCTGAACTAAGCATCATTTTGGAAAAAAGGGGTCTGGACAAGACAGGCATTAAAATAACAAAATTTACCAGACTAGAAGAAACGATGATTACAGAAGGACTAGATCCTGAAAAATATCTCTTTGAATTAGAAGAAGAAGAAGTAGAAAATAGAACAGAAAACAAAGAAGAAGGAATTTCAGCAAAAAAGTTGGACACATCGGCAAGAGGAGATGAAAATCCTAAAAAGGAAATAGAAATAACAGAGATAATGCAATTTCTAAGGAAGATGACAGAAAACCAGGAGAAGATAAGGGAGGAACAGAAAGAGAGGGACGAAAAACTAAAAGAAGAAATCAAAGGTACAATGAAAAGAGAAATACAAGATCTAAATGACATTTGGAAGAAAGAATTACAGCAACAGGCGACAGAATGCAAAAGAAGACATGAAAACATAGAAGAAGAGCAGGCGATACAGAGGAAAAAAATAATAGATATACAGGAACACATAGAAGAAAAAGTGCAGAATAATCTTATGATAACGATTAAGAAAACCACAGAAGACATGGCTGGTGTAAATGGAAAGGAATTGGAAGCAATCAAGAGGAATCTAGCAGGAAAGGAGAAGGCTATAATGGATCTGAAGAAAGAGGTGTTAGAAATTAAAAAACAGTATGAAGCGTATGAACAAGGAAAAGGAGAAGGTGCTAACGTTGATAGGGAGAATGATCTAGAATTTCGAAAGAAAATAGAAAGAATAAATAGAGAAATAGAAGACCTTAAGGAGAAAGTACAGGGATCAAGCAGAAGTAGAAATATAGAAGAACAAAGATTGGAAAGTGAAGTAAGAAGAAGACTAGAAGAAGTATACGTAGAAATGAGAAATGATATGGATAAGATAAAGGGGCAGATGACAGATAGGTCTGGTGTGGTAAACAATACCATAATACAGAGTACGAGTGACGACAATTTAAAATTTGATGGCAACATTAGGAAAATACACCCTAAAATATTTCTCAAAATCCTAAATAATAAAATAAAATATTTAATTTCTTTTGAAGACATAAGTGAAGTCATAAGAAAACATCTTATAGGACAAGCTTTATTATGGTTCACTAGCCAAGAAATCAATTTCAAAAGTTTCAGAGATTTTGAACAATCTTTTATAAAATTATATTGGGGAGAGATTGTACAGGGAGAAGTAAGGGAACGACTATACTTTGGGCAATATGATGAACTAAGGGGTAATTCCATGCATAGTTACTCCATGTCCCTATTTTCTCAAGCCCAATACCTAGAACCCATAATTAAAGAAGAAGAAATAATAATGTTCATCTCACGACATTTCAAGGCACAAATTGCAGAAACGATAGCTGTACAAAATATTAAAACCTTTGAACAGCTAACAAGCTATTTATTAAGAATAGAAAGAAACTTGACAAGTAATCGTAGAACTAATAACAATAATGATCAACAAACGTATAATAATTACAATAAAACAAACCTAAACAATCAAAACTTTAATAATAACAGAAATAATTTTAACAATAACCAATACAATAATAATAATAATAGGAAATATAATAATAACAACAACAATAATCAATCAAGCTACAATTACAATAATAACAACTACAGAAATAATAATCAATTCAATCAAAACAACTATAATAGAAGAAATAACCAAAATACAAATTCTAACTACAATAATTACTCTAACAATTACTCTAATAATCAAAACAGATATAATAATAATGATCAAAATTACTACAATAACAGACCAAATTATAGTAATTCAAATAATAATAGAAATTATAACAATCAAAATAACAATAATTATCAACCAAATGATAGAAGGCTAGTACGTAGCAATTCTGATGGTGACATGACCAGAAATGGACGAGGTTTAGCTCCATATCCAAACAACGATAATCGTAGAGTGCATTTTAATAGATCTAGTAGTGCAGAAAGGGTAAACACTCATGATAGATCACAAATATCCACAAATCATGACAATGTTCAAGTCAATACTATGGATTACTCCTCAACAATGGTGAATCCAGGAACCAGCGCCACTTGTGCTGATGTCCCACCGAATTTTCAATGATGGGTGAATTAACACGCAATCTGTACAGTTATGTTCACCCTAGGGAATTTCTGAAAACGATAGATTGCTTAGATAACATAGACAAAAATATTTTAGTCACAATAAAGGGTAAAATTGAAAAAAAACTTGTAAATATTTTAATCGATAGTGGCTCAGAAACATCTTTAATTAATGAAAATGTTGTTAACGATTTAAACTTGCAAAATAATATTATTAAGGTACCAAAAGTTAATTTAATAGGTTTGAATTCAAAGAAATTTTGCGAAGTAAACAAATCAATTATAGTCAAATTACAATTGCCTCCTAACTATAACACAGGTGTAGAATTACAGCTTTTAATAACTAATAATATGGAGTATGATATTTTATTGGGTTCAGATGAACTATATAAAAATAATGGGGACATAAATTATGAAACTAGGAGAGTAACTTTAAATGGCAACAGTGTAAGATTTAACTTAAGTGAAGATCAGGTGGAAAATAAGAAGATGATGAATATTTTTAAGAAGAATAATGAAGAAGATGAAATTTATGAAGAAAAAGCAAACAGAAAAAAAGAAGTATACAATGAAACATATTTTAACGGAGAAGATGGTATGGATAATGGTGATAGGGACAAGAATGGATATTATGAGTATGATATGGAATTTAATAATAGTAATAATAAATGGAATGAATTGAATTTGGATTGTGATAATGGTAGAAGGAAAGAAGTGAGAAAATTGTTGGAGAAATATGAAGATTTATACAATGAAGTACCAAGAGTTGCGAAAAATTACACCCACAGTCTTAAGGTTAAAAATATGGAAACATTTAAAGTTAAAACTTATCCTATACCCTATAAGTATAAAGATGATATGCAAAAAGCTATAAAAAAGTTAATTAATGATAAGATCATAGAACATAGTACTACACCATACATTAACCCTATAGTTATTGTTAAGAAAAAGGACGGTGATATTAGAATTTGTTTAGATGCTAGGGATCTTAATAAACGATGTGTGCCAGAATACGAGGCACCTTTAACTATCGAAGCTATTTTAGGTAGAATTTCAAAAACTAAAGTATTTACAAAGCTAGATTTAAAACATAGTTTCTGGTTAATACCTTTATCCAAAGAAAGTCGAGACTATACTGGTTTCATGGTAGATGGTGAGGTATATCGTTTTAGAGTTGTGCCATTTGGGACGCAATCTGCTACTTCAGCATTACTCAAGGCGTTACACAAAATACTCAACAAGTTTGAAAAATTTGTACTGCATTACATAGATGACATTCTTATATTTTCCGAATCTCTGGAAGAACATCTAGAGCATCTGGAAATAACAATAAAGGCATTAGACGAGGCAGGTTTAAAATTAAATATAAACAAATGTCAATTCTTTAAAAATGAAGTTATCTACTTAGGTTATAAAATTGATAATAAAGGTGTGAGCATGGATCCTAACAGGATAAAAATTATTCAGGACTATAAAAGACCTACAAATTTAAAAACCCTGAGAGGATTTTTAGGAATACTTCATTATTTTAAGAGGTTAGTGCCCAATCTGACTGAAAAAGAAATTCCACTGATAGAACTCCTAAGAAAAAACGTAAAATGGAAGTGGACACAAGAAAGAGAAGCAGCATTTCAAAGAATAAAAGCAGAGTTTACTGAAAATATTAAAATATTTCATCCGGATTACAACAAAACTTTTATCTTAAGAACTAATGCTTCGCAACAAAGGTTTGCAGGTAGTCTTATACAAGAACATGAGGATGGTGAGATACCAATATCTTTTGTTTCAAGGATCACAAAAAAGGCTGAACGCCAATACAGCGTTAGTGAACTTGAACTCGCCAGCATTTTGTTTTGTGTAAACAAGCTAAGGTTTTTTCTATTGGGAAATAGATTTGTTATCGAAACCGATAACCAAGCTCTGACCACCATTCTAAAGAATAAATATGGAAACAATCGCATTCATAGATGGGCATTACTCTTACAGGAGTATACGTTTGACATAAAATATGTTCCAGGAGTAAAAAATGTTGTATCTGATGCAATAACTAGGATGGATGGCGAAATAACAAGAGAAAACAGAAACAAACAAATAGGTGTCAACATAATGAAGAATAATACAGGGATTTTTTCATTTAAAACCATACTCGAGGACCAACTAAGTCTCACAAATTTAGAAAAACAGAGAACCTTGGTAAATAATGATAACGTTATATACAAAAACATCAATGGTAAAGAATTATATGTAATTACACAAAAATTAACTAGGAAAATAATTTATGAACTTCACATAAAATACAATCACATAGGTGCTAGGAAAACTTTTAATATTTTTAGAGAAAATTATGTATCTCGAAAGGATTTGTCAATAGTAAAAGATTTAGTCAGTAGATGTAAACTTTGTCAGTTGAGCAAAAATAAAAATTTCCACAATCAAAATCTTCCAAAATCAATAATAACAACACATCCTCTAGAACTTATATCAGTAGATTTCATTTCTAGTTTAATTCCTAGCTTAGAGGGTAATCGACACATATTTGTAATAGTAGATAATTTTTCTAAATTCATATCAGTCTATCCCTGTCAAAGGACAAATAGCAAAACAGTAAAAGAATGCCTAACAAAATATTTTGTGGAAATAGGTATGCCTAAACAATGTCTAATGGACAATGCTACTTATTTCAATAATGAAAATTTGAAAACTTGGTTAAGAAAATCAAATATTAAACCAATTTATACATCAATAAGACATCCTTGTGCTAATCAGGCTGAAAGGTATGTACAGGAAATCATCAAATGCCTAAGAATACTAGTTCACAAAGAGCAAGTTATGTGGGAAAATAATTTAAAATCAATCCAACACAGCATAAATAATGTTCCACACGATATTACTGGTAAATCTCCTATCAGGGTGATGAAAAACATTCTACCTGATAGACCCTGGGAATTTGAATCTTTTGAACCTTACGATCAAGTGGTAAAGGAAACTTATGAAAGAATTGTCCGCAGAGCGGAAAAATATAAAAGCAATCGTGAAAAGAAAATTAGAAACAAAATAACATTTAAACAAGGTGATTTAGTAATAGTTAAAGCTCTAAGAGTGCCAAATAGAAAAGAAAACATGTGTCCTAAGTTACAATTGGTGTACGAGGGGCCTTATAAGATACAAACGCAGAACGGGGTAAATAGCTATCTATTAGTACATCCAGTTACTGAAATCCCTAGGGGAATATTTAACATTGACGTGCTGTACAGATTTGTGACAACAGATAACGCATAAAGACATTTATCTAAAACTAATTATGTAAATATGTTGATTAAGTAATAAACACAAAATAATAGAATGATAACCTAATTATCGTTAAATTTAAAAATATTCATTAATAATTTAAGTTTTATCTGTGTATAAAGTACACAAAAGAAAATCTTTAAATGATTTGAACAAAGTGTTTGAGTTCATCGAGAAATTTAGAGAAACGCATGAGAATGACAAACAATGGTCTATAAAAATTAAAATGATTTTTGTGAATTTTGTTTACAACATTCTAGACTTCAAAAAAGTTATAATGATTGTAAAAAAATTCAGGGTATGTTGCAACAGTCAGTCTTTTAGCAATACAGAATATAAAAACAAATATAATATTATTTAAACGAATAAAACAGAATAATAATAATTTAATTATAAATTGACATAAATTAACAAGAATGTAAGAATCTTTTAAACAATGTTTATTGGAAGGTGTTATAAAACACACTAAGATGGGTTATTTTCATAAATATTGCAAAATTTTAACAATCCTATAAAAAATATCTTCAAAAATTCAAAATTTACATACCTTATTTAACTTCATATCCAGATATTATTTGACATGTATTTTCAAATTAAATTATTTCTTTTGTAAATCATGAAGGGGACATCTGACATCAGGTATAGACACCATGTGGGTCCCAAGAGATAAAATTCTAATCGGCAGATTGAATAATGTTGGATGATGCTCCGATTTGACATCTAAAAACAATTCGAACATTAATAACTTTATAAACATCCTGTATGTGTTTAGAAACACAAAGTAAGAATAATAAATAATATTAAAATACAAAACATAATAACAATGGTTATTTTGTAATAAAAACAGAATTTTTGAGTCATGTAATTTAAGTATTTTTGTAAACAAATTTTATTGATAATTTTGTAAATATTTAATCTTAAGAAGTGCTACTAGTGCTAGTGATACAGGGACGTTTGTTTGTGAATGAAGATGGATTTTGGACATTTTTGGAAAGATAAACCATTATTAATTTTCCACAAGGGGGAAAATCTCAACACCCTGTAGGTGGATTTGGATTATTTGACATTAATCGTGACAATATCAAATTACCTTTATTTTCCACAATAGTTGGCTCTTGCTATGAGGATGATTCCTGGTTGCTATGAACGACGAGGAGAATCAACAAGAGGGCTAAAAAAAAAGACTCCATTTTGATTTTTCGGTTGAAGAGGTTTAAAAATAAAAACTTCCACAAGTTTTTACACAAAATTCTATCTGCAGAAATGTTTTTATGCACCTTTAGTTAAGAAAAGCTGTTTGGAGCTTCTGACAACGTAAATCACGAAAGTTTGGTGATAACTAGGCGATGGAATCCAATTTTACACTACACAGTGAGGACAGGTATCACCAAAACTGTTTTATAAAATTTCCATTTCCATTGTATTGGATAACTACTAATTGAGTGTTTTTTATCGTAACAAACACAAGAACTATATTTGTCACTATTTCTTTTTCATCAAAGACTGAATTTTTCACCCTGTGTATATAAAAAAACTTTTAACTCACTAATTTCATTTAATCTATAACACATATTTTTCTTCTATTGTAATAACAATTATTCTTGAATTCGTTTCTGTATTTTTCAATCATGTTTCTAGGTTATATTTGTATAATTTAATTTTTAAAGTCAGCTGACAAATGATCGATTACTGGCTGTGTTCAGAATCGGATCCATCGAATCTATCGATTCTACTCTGGACTATGCCACAAAAAGCAAAATTTACTATCAAAGATTCTGTTTTCATGCTATTCATAATATTATAAAAACACTTGTTGCCAAGATAAATAATTTAATTAAATAAAACATACCTTGTTATAATTTTCAAACCAGTGTTTTTACTAAATCTCTCGAACGAACCTACGGCGCCCAACAATCGATTTTTCCTGGTATTCAGATTATGGAATCCAATTGAACCCGAGATGTCTCATGCACCATTACAGGTAACAATTCCGAATACGAGGGGAAGGTAAAAATTACATCTTATTCAAAATAAACTTACAGTTCAAAAATTAATCATCATTTTTATTATTATTCATAAAACACATCCCCGCAATATATATATATATGATGATGCATCTTCTATAATTTTTTCTTTGGAAAGTAAAATGTCTTCCATGGAAACCAAAGTTTCTTCTAATGTTTCCTCTATTAAAAATGATATTTCCTCCTTAAAAATTAAAGTTTCTTCTGACATTACTTTATTAGAAAATAAAGTTTCGTCGGACATTTATTCCTTAGATAGTAAAGTTTCTTCCTTAGAAGAAAAGGTGTCTTCTGATATGTCTTCCGTGAAAAACGAAATCTCTTCTTTTGAAACTAAAGTTTCTTCCGATATCTCTTCTTTAAAAGATGAAATTTCTTCTGATATGTCTTCTCTAAAAAATGAAATTTCTGCTGATGTGGGAAACAAGGAGGAGAAAATAAAAGAAATGGAAAGGAAGATGAAAGAACTGGAACATTCAGACCCGGCCAAGGAAGTTGAAATTAAGTGCCATGAGGTGGAGTTGAAGTTGAAATTGGAAGGAGTTGCAAACTCTCCTCGTGTTAAAGCCCCAACTTTTGACGGGAAGATGTCTTGGACGAAGTACCTTAAGCAGTTCGAAACAGCTGTCAAAGCAAACGAATGATCTGAGAGAGAAAAGGCAGTGAATCTGACATTAGCCTTTCGAGGAGACGCTTTGGATGTCCTTCAGACTATACCCGTGGAAGAGACAGATGATTTTGAACAACTCAAAAAGAGACTAAATATGCGATATGGCCACGAACACTTGGAGCATTTATACCAGTCACAGTCACAGAAGAATCGTAAACAGAAACGAGACGAGACTCTCCAGGAATATGTAGTAGATATTGCCAGGTTGGTGCGATTTGCTTATTCATTAGCTCCGAAAAACATGACGGAATGTTTGGCAATCCAAACATTTGTTGATGGACTTCGTGACCACGAGATGCAAAGAACACTTCGTCTAGCCCGTCACAAAACATTGGTCGATGTCTTGTCCGCTGCCCTTAAATATGAGGCAGCTACAGAGGCCTCTGGTGGAAACAATAAAGTGAGGACTATAAAAGAGGAAAAAGAAGAGGAAGGTAAACTCGATCAACTGGTGAATATGATGAAGAGCCTTAGTGACAGAAAGATAAAGATGAAGACTATCAAGTGATGGAATTGCGGTGAACTGGGACATGTATGCAGTTCGTGCAAACGCCCTAGGGTCCCAACAAATCAAGACAACACGCCGCAGAAAAACTAGAGCGGGTCGGCCTAGAGGGAGCAGCTTCGACCCGAAACCGTTCCAAAGACCCTCTCATACTGTTATTGTCGCTGATATCGAAGAAGATGTTATATTTGGAATGGATGTAATGAACTAACATGGTTTCCAGTTAGACTTTAAGAACAGAGTAATCAAAATTGATGCCCAAGAGGTATTCCTATATCCATATGAGGACAGTACCGTGCCATTTGCTGTACAGGAGGATACGATGGTACCTGGCAGAAGTGAAACCGTTATAGTAGCACGGCTTCAAGAAACTATGAAAGAAGGAACACCTGTCATGATGGAACCTAGGAACCACGATAAAGAGGTTGGACGAAGCATTCTGATCGGAAAGGAGTTGGTCACAACTGCTAAAGAAATTCCAGTCCGTCTCATAAACGTTAATGATTACCCGATTACCATCAAGAAAGAGACCAGAATCGGAACTTGTGTACCAGTAACTGTGGCGACATCATAGCACCACATAGTCTTACCTTTAGTTTTGACTTTTACGTCAATTTATTTTAAGGTTTCTTAGTCAGTTTTTATTTGAGGTTGGTCAAGTGTCAATGTCAGATGGTACCATTGTAATAACATCATATATATTATGATCTTAATCGATAGCTGCGTATACTAGCACCCTACTTATCCGATGGATGGTAATCAAGGAAAAGGAAACAAAATTATTTATGATTACTGATTCGAAATTAAGAAAACAAGACATGACACAAAAACGCGACATTTTTTAAAAAGACATTATTAAGTTATCATATATATTTGGATTTTTTAAAGTTAATAAATTATTTTTTTAATATTCAGATGAAAATTATTTAAATGGAAATTGCTACCTACAGTAACTTCTATAATTCGTCAGACAACAATTTCTGAAAATTGCAACGACAAATTTGAGCAAATGATTGCAGTTACTGGTCAATCACTGAATCAATCAGAGAAGAAGAAAGTAAGGAGATTTCTTCGACGATATCGTGACATTTTTGTACCAAAAAAGGAAAAACAGAGAGAACTTCTGTTGTAAAACACAAAATTGACACTGGTGACGCCAGGCCGATTCGTCATACAGCTCGAAGATTACCAAAGGCCAAGAGAGAGGAAGCTGAAAGTATTGTTTAGGAAATGAAGGAAGACAGGGTGATAGAACCTTCTACCAGCCCATGGGTCTCTCCGGTAGTCCTGGTCCAGAAAAAGGATGGTACTACGAGGTTCTGTATGGATTACCGTCAGTTGAACAATGTTACTCAAGAAAGACAGTTATCCTCTGCCTCGTATCGACGATACCTTGGACACATTGGCCGAAAGTAAACTATTTTCTACCTTAGACTGAAGTCTGGATACTGGCAGGTGGAAATGGACCCAGTAGACAAAGAAAAGACAGCTTTTACCACCGGATCTGGATTGTGGAAATTTATTGTCATGCCATTTGGACTATGTAATGCCCCCGCGACATTTGAAAGACTTATGGAAAACGTATTGAGAGGGTTATCCTGGAAAACATGCCTGGTTTATTTAGACGACATAATAGTCCTGGGGAAGACATTTAATGAACATCTTAAGAACTTAGAAGATGTTTTTAAAAGACTTTAAGCTGCCCAACTGATGCTAAAGCCCAAGAAATGCCAGCTATTCCAAAATAAAGTCAATTACCCGGGTCATGTAGTCAGTAAGGATGGCGTGGCTGTAGATAAGGAAACAGTCGCTTCTATCAAAGAGTGGCCACAACCAAAGGACAAACACCAAATAACAAGTTTTCTTGGGCTTTGTACGTACTTCCGAAGATTCATAAAGAAGTTTGCAGATATTGCTAAACCACTAACGCGACTCACAGAAGAAGCGAGGGAATTCTGCTGGGACGAGGACTGCCAAACTGCTTTTGAAACATTAAAGAACCATTTAACAACAGCACCAATACTAGGCTACCCACTACCAGAGGGAGAATTTATCCTGGATATTGATGCTCAACTTGTCCGATTAATATATATTAATATAATTAAACTCCTTAAGACCAAACCTATGTGACGACTATGGCGGAGGCACTTTTCGCGAACATTCCTGAGTCAACGGGATAATATTTCTGGTCTATTCCAAATGTTTCTAGTTAGGTGGAGGAGCTTCTAGAGCCCACCAAACTTTAGAAATTTGTATATAAATATTGGTGGAAGAACACAGTGCAATCAGTTATTATATGGACAGTGAAGATAAAAAGCGAACAGTTTAAAGAGATTCAAAATATGTTTAAATTAGAATAATAGTGTTATAAAATAAATAAGTGTTTAAATAAATAATTAATAAATAAACTGTTGTTTAAAATAAACAAACATCACATTATTGTTAAATTGAACCGACGCGTGACGCTCATGTGTTTTAGAATCCGACTAGATTTAATCCGTCGTAACATAATGCGACTGACGATGTGCTAGACGATTTGCAATCATCATTGTTGTTGAGTTGATTAGATGTTTTAATTTTTTTGTACCTACCTAATATTTGTGCAAAATAATAATTATATTTAAAATGAGGGATTTAAAAAGTGTTCTTGCAAGCCAAGCAAGACGAAGTGTCATAGCAATAAATGTTTGTTTTAAAGCTCGTATGAAATGTACTAGCAAACGTCATAAAAGTGGACCATGCTGTAATAAATATTCTTAATCTATTTTTTTTTGTGTCATCGGCAATAACTACTAAGGTTCTGTGTATGCTTTGTTACTGTTTCCCAGCGCCACTTTAGGAACAGCGCTGTCAATTAGAACCCAACAGTAAATGGTTGAGTGGAATCCTAATCTATTATTTGTGTTTTTATTTTAAATAGTTTAGAGTGTTTAAAATCAATGGTTGAGTATAGTTCGCATGGCACACAGTCATGCGTCAGTCATAATATAAACACGATTCGACTGGCACATCGTCAATCGTATTAGAATACGACGGATTTCATCTAGTCGGATTCTAAAACACTTGCGCATCTATTCAATTTAACAATAAGACTAACAATCGGCAAGCTTGTTATAATATGCCTGAAATGAACCGTCAAATTGTGAGATTCTTAATTGTTTGGGTAATATTATAATATGTCTAGTCGTATTGAAAATGCCTAGGCCTATTATAATAAGACTGATTTTACCTGCGACTTATATATTAAGTTAACTTCTAAATATTTACAGAGGTGCTGCAATAGGTTGTACAAAATAACCGAAAAAAAGCCTGTAATAACTAGACAGGAAAGTCATGTGTTGGACACATCAGATTTTTAAATATTAGACGATGCTGCTCCGAATCGCGACCCGTCTTGTAGCGCTGCTCACTGCTAACGTGCTGACTGAAACGGAAACAAAAATATGGAGTCGGGTCGGTTTCGAGGTTCGAGACGCTGGAATCGAAATATTAAGATAAGAGTTGTTATTCTTTATATTTAACCATTTTGTTGTTACATACCCGTTAAGTTAAAACTTAAAAATGGTACAAAACATTTTTAGTACCACCACTTTTTACCACTTGTTAATGTTTCCCAAGACTATATTTTACATTTCCTGATGATATGTTTTTAGCCAAAACTTACATGGTTGTATTAAGGCCAACAGCAGTGTTTAAATAACATTGTAGATAACATGTATCCAGAAGCGACATTTCTTCTGGTTCATCAGTGTTAGCTGCCAATGCTTTATAATCATCTAAAAAAAAAAAAAAACAACCAAAAATACTCTCTACTTACCCCTACTATATGGATCTCAGGATCTTCATAGTAAACATTTTATTATATATCTAGTTTGTCTAACTCGAAATCATTTCCATTGAAAACGATAGATTGATTGTGTTCATTTAAAGGTTTTTTCCAATAGCACCTGTCAGTCATGATGTACACTGTAGTGTACATAGTTGTAAACCTTCATACTATAAAAAGTTTACGACTTTTCCAAGATACCAATAATTTATTACTTACATCAAATCACAATCCACCAACAAAAAAATATAGCAACCAGATAAACAAACAATAAACTTAAGTTTCACATAAAACAAATTGAAGCTTATACACATATGTGAAAAAATGTTTTGTGTAAATGGTAGCATTACACAAAACATTACAACGCATACCTTAATTATGATGCCGATATCTTAAAATAAAACACTACCGTGTATAACATAACTCGCAGTAAATTTATTTGGAAAAAGTATATTACAAGTATTTAAAATCAATGTACACTACAGTGTACGCCATGTTGGAAAGGGTTAACGAGATATTACTTACATATTACTTAGATATTACTTTCTGAAAAACGTGTAATACTCGTGAAAAACATTTTAACAGTTTTGTTACTTCTAGCGTGTATTATACAGTGGCGGAGCGAGACCTAAAGAGGACGGATTTTATATAGATACGGAAAAAAATTACTGTAAAATATGTATTCATAAAAATGCAAACAACTTCATTTCAACTAACATTATTAAGTAATAACTGAGAGTAAAGGAAACAAAAATTTCCTTCTTTTAGCCTAGGGTGACTATATTTATTTCGTTTGACTCAATGTTGAACGCAGAACAAGAATATAACATTGACGAACTTTGGAGAGGTGAGGACTTTTTTACCTCCCCAAAGATAAATAAAAAAACTTTGTTAGATCTCCAAAGATAAATACAATATATACAAAAACAGAGAACTCACGTATTATGTTTTTGTCTTATTTGTTACGTTTCAGTAAATTATGTATTACATTGCTGAACAATAATGGCGTTTTGCTGGACAAATACGGCGGTTTGCTGTACAATATCAAATGCTGAACAGACTTTGAAAATGCTGTACAATACACCGAGATATTGTATGGTCACTTTATTTCAGCCTTACTGATCTTAATAACTATCCTAATTCAATTTAGATATGCTGTATCTGTTTTAATCGATAAATATGCAAAAGCCGAAAGTCTTTGCTGACATATGTAGTTCTTCAATAATTTTTATTAGTTTTAATTTTGAAAAGCTTCCTTCAGCGGTGGCTGTATGATATTAACACACGATAATAGCTCATACCATAAATGTAATATAATAAATTCCAAGCTGAGCAATTCGTTCAAAACCAAATAACAATCACTTAGTTTATCTGAGTCTTCCATGATTAAACATTCAATGTATTCAACAACATAATCAAATTGCAATAATATAAGCCGCACTGCCTCGAATCTGCTTAATCACCGTGTGTCTGGTGAAGGCTTTACAGTAAGCTTTAATTTGTCTTTGAATAATAGCCATATTTTGCTGGTTCTTGAAAATAGCAAATATATTTTATGAATAAGACCAAATATGTTATTGCTGCCGCAGAAGAATTATCTGCTTTTCTACGAACAGCAGATTTTAATTGGGACTCTAGTGGTCACGTCTTTTAATAGCCCTAGCTAAATATTTTCATAAGTTAAAGAAAGCTGCATAAACTTTTGAGACGCGAGGTCCTTCGGACCGCGAGGCCATAGGAGGTGGCCCACGTCGCCCATGCCTTTCGTCGCTTCTGGTATTATATTGAATATTCTTTGTAGCGAAAAAATGTAGGCCCTAAAAGGCCTAAATAAGGTATATAGGGACTTTAGGGATTAGAGCAGCATGGGATCGGTCAAAAATGGCTCGCATGACAGTATAATTTATAAATAAAGGGGATAGAACCTAAAATATTAGTTGCTCACTTTTTCCGGCTATTTAAATACCCACAAAAACTATAAACTTTGGCATATTGATGATTAGGGAAAATTATAAACTAACCACTAACCACTAACAAATTATACTTAAAACATGCTTTAGGTATCAAATTCTAATTCACATAAGTTTGCACACCGACGGTCTGGAAGAGACAACCTGTTATTCAAAATCGTCCAAGTAATTTTGACAATTATTCACTTTAAACTTATTGTTATTTTTTGATGGTGCGTTAATTTATTGGGGAAGTGTATAATACAGAAATGTTTGAATTAATTTTAGTTTTATATATAAACAGGGTGTTTTGTAATATATGCGTAGGACTTCAGGACGTGATAGCTCGTCCAAAAATATGAAAAAAACGTTTCTATTAACTTACCCTCTAAAATGCACCATTTTCGAGATACAGAGTGTAGAAATAAAAAAAAAAAATCTATGCCACTGGAAAAAGTACGGTTTTGAGACGCCCATTTGAACCGCTAATGTTTTCTACACAAAAAAGGTACTCTTGGTCATATGCTCTAAAGTCGACCGTTTTCGAAAAAAATCAATTTTTTTTTATCAAGTATGTATGACCATGTATTTCAACACCTCCAAATCGAGGGTCAAATCCACTCAACCCCCAACGAAAAAGCCTTAGCCCACAAAACCAACCTTGAAGCCACCTTCAGAACACCCGACAACCCCCACTTTGATGAACAATTCAAACACGAGATCGAACAATACGTCCTTCAGACACTCGCCGCCCCAGTCCCATCTATGGATGTCGAAAACCCCCTCACCTCCCCATTCACCCTCCAAGACATCCAATATGCTTGCCAAGCAGGCAAAAACACGGCCTCTGGGCCAGATTCCATTCACAGGAGAACGCTGAAGCATCTTCCTGAAACCATCTTTCCCATCCTCACTCTTATCCTAAACTCCTGCCTCTCCCTATCCTATTTTGCCTGAAAATCCGCCATTTTGATCCACAAACCAGGCAAAAATCCCGTAAATTCATACAGACCCATCTCTCTCATATCAGTCGTACGGAAACTCCTCAAGCTCCTGCTCAAGAAAAGAATCTGGGAATTTTTTGAAGAAAGAAATATTATACCTCAATCCCAAGATTGTTTCAGACCCCACCACTCCACTCAGGACGCAATCTCCTCCCTTCACTTACTACGGTCACAGCAGTAAACTCTCAACAAATCTCTTCAGCCGTTCTCTTAGATGTTCAACAAGTCTTCGACCAAGTCTGGCATGCCGGACTAGTCAAAAAGCTTATGAACATAGGTCTCCCCCCCAAATCTCCAAACTCATACACTCCTACCGCTCAGATAGAAAAATCATTGTCAAATTGGGCAACTCCCTATCAGACACATTCATCCCACTCGCAGGTGTTCCACAGGGCTCCGTCCTGGCTCCTCTCCTCTACCTCATCTACACCCATGACACCCCCCGAACCACCCTACATCCAAATGCCTCCTATACGCCGACGATACAGCTCTAATCTCGGTAGCCAAAAATTTTAACCAACTAAATACTCGAACTCAAAATATGTTGAACCAGTACTCTCACTGGTGTAGCAGTTAGAGGGTCTCATTAAATCCACAAAAAACACAATTTATCGTCTTTAAACACCCAAATTCCCAAAGAACCTCTCAGAACCCCCAACTCGTAAATGTTAATCTCCTGAGAGTCAGGCTTGCTCAAAAGACTGATGTTGACTATTTGGGGGTATGATTTTCTCGTACACTTGCGAAAACGAGCCAGACTCCTTGGGGCTTTGTGCGGACGAAGGGGGCGTTGCAACACAAACACCCTTATTCACACATACAACTCCTTCATCCGACCCGTTGTCGAATACAGAGCTGTACTCTACGGAGTACTTTCCACACACCTGTCCCACAAATTTATCACACTCGTGAGACGTATTTTTAGACGTTGCCAATATCTCCCCTCTCGCTCTCCCAGTGGAGAACTTTTCAAAAACATATCCTCACACGTTTACAAAACCTCAGGAAACAATACATCTCTCGCACGCTGAAAGGCACCAACACACACTCTCAAGACACTCTTCGAACCCCATGGCGCCCTAACCAACTTCCACTTTTTTGAAAACCGAAAAGAAAAATGCCACAACCTAATCTGAAATTTTTCTCAGACTACCTCCCCCTCACCGTTGAACTACAGGATCTGCTGGAATCAGCCCCCCTAAGTATTAAATAAACCCTTCCCAATCATATAATTAGAAATTCACAATATATGTACAATATCGTGATTTAGGTTCTGTGGTTTTCCTAAATCATATTCCCCACTCTATACTTGGACTTGTTTATCTATGGGGTTGGAAATAGCAAAATTGGCGATATTTTTGGAAAACACAACCTGCCACACAGGTCCCACACGCGCACACGACACCATTAGGAAATAGCTAGCTAGGTTACTTTTGTAATCAGGGCAGACCACTCTGAAAACGAGGATAACTCCTATAGCAGGGAAATATGAAAATCAAATGTCCTAGGAAAATGTAAAAACACTCATGAAAGTCAAGATTTTCTTAACGAGTAGTGAGATTTGTAAGGTATAACAACTGGAGCAGCGTTTAAGGACTAAAATTTGTAGATAGGGGTGATTGAATATTGTTTTATTATTTTCATTTCTCTGATTTGTATGTGATATTATTATTATTTTTCTTCTATGCAATTCTATATTTTTCAATACTTTATTCTGGAAACTTACTTATCTCGAGTGTGGATAGGTGTGTGTGCTTGAATAGAATACCTACTTAGTTCCATTATTAATTTTGGAAGGCTAGTGCCTATTTTTGAAAACTTTATTTAAAACTATTGAGCACTGTTAAAATGTGGCGTCCTTGGTACGACAATAATACTCAAGAAGCTGAAAAACCAATAAACGATATAGACGAAGATTCTGACCATTTAGAAGATTTGAAAGAGAAGCATGTGAAAATAAAGAGAAATAAATATTAGATAAATTAAATACCTATTAAAATGTCTAACAAATACACAAAAGTGAAGTAAAAATACTACATTTTAGATTAATACTTATTAAAAACACACGATTTTTATCAATACACCTTTACTAAATTAACCTAACAAAAATAACAATAATATAAAGATATGACTCCGCACTTGTACTTAAGCGAAAATTGTCTTATCTGTATATTGATTTATGGTTTTAGATAGTAGGTAAATAAACCCTCTTAAAATGACCAAAATACGTTTCGTTTTGATTAAACAATATACTATTTCGGTATTTTGACCAATTTGGCGTATGGAAATATTTTTAAATAAACCGAAACAATGATGAAACGAACTCATCTACCCGAATTGGATGTATTGTGACCAAATCAACAGAACGCCAATGTAATTAAAACGTTACAAAAAATCGGTAATACATGGCCAAACGTTGAATGTGGCCGAATTCGGTTCTACTTTGACCGTAGCCTAAAGCAAATATTTTTTATTTTTAGGGACCAGATAAAGACCAAATCATTCAAGGATTGTATGCCTGCGGTGAATGCGCTTGTGTTTCAGTACACGGCGCAAATAGGCTAGGAGCAAATTCACTTTTAGAAACCGTGGTTTTCGGCAAAGCTGTAGCTGATTGCATTAATAAGATTAGTCGTCCTGGATCAGATGTTTCTATAGATGAGGTAAACATTAATAGTAAGATATTTTGAAAACATCGTATAATATTTTTAACGATCATTATTTTTAATTTTTTTAAATAATATTAAAAACCCTAGGGTGTAAAGATACAATATAATATTACTTATTTAATATATCACTAAGGGGTCTGTTCTGTAATGTTTTAGTTAATTTTTATTACCAGGATAGATATATTTTGACCCAAATGTCTAATATTTATTCCATCGGTTTAAGTTTTTGGTATTAGTTATTTTTATAACCAGCCCCGGTTAAAATAGACTGGCAACCAGAGTTGGGTCGAATACAGGAAAAAAGTATCCGAGTACCAGATACGGATACTTACAATGTATCCGGATACTTTTTCAAAAGTACGGACTTATTCACCTAAAAACGTATTCGGATACAAGTATCCGGATACTTCTAAGATACTTCTAAGGATACTTCTAAGGATACTTCTAAGGATACTTCTTAGGATACTTTTAAAGTAAGTTAAAATAATATTTTTATACCAATAGCCAAAGTTTATGAATACGAGTAACAATACTATACATGTATTTACATGTATGTACTGGCAAGGTCAAACCTTCAGTCGTGCTTTGCTTGTATTGGGACTTAATATTAAATAACGTTCGCACATGCAAGAAAAGAAACGATACATTATCAATGGTTCCTTTTACAGTTACAGTCACGGGTCGGTAAGCTGGCACCGATCGGTAACTGGCAACGTCGATACCATATTATCTCCTCTCCTGTACATGTAAATACCATTTACTATTCAATCCAACACAAACAAAGCGAAAATATAATAGAAACGGAAAACAAAAAGTACTCAAAAAAGTTTTTTGTCTTAACCATAGTTTCAAACGAGTTGTTGAAATGTTCGAATAATAAAAGTTCGAACTAGAAAATTTTAATAAAACAATGAAAACAATAGTTTTTTTGCGTAGACGTATGTGTCATTCAGCCAACAAAATTTTTCTAAAGAGAAGATATTAACTAAGGAAAGAAATACAACAAAAAGAAAACTGTAAAAATTCAGATGACAAAACTTAGAAAATACCAAAGTTTGATGGACAAAACTTCGAATATGCAAAAGTTAGAATGATAAAACTTCGAAACTGAAAAAATTTGAAATGGAAAGGGGCGAAGTGAGAAAATTTCGACACTAAAAAAGATGGAAATTAGAACAAAAGATCTAAATCGCATATGATCGAAATAATATATGTTTAAAACGACTAATGATCTAAATAAAACATTGTATTACGAAATTGGTAAAAGTTTGTTGTTTGTTTTATCATTCTTTTTTAATTTTTGTTTCATTTTTTTATTGCTTTTTTGTTTCATTTTATGTAGATATAATTTTTTTTATGAAACAACCGCGATAACTTTAACTAATTTACCTAACGCGGCCTGGAGCCAGCCAGCCAGCGAGCCAGCGTGGTTTGCTTGGTAAAAAAATATATTTACATAAAATAGGAAGAATTAAAAAAACTTATTTACTAATTTCGTAATATAATGCTTTCGATCTTATGCCATTTCGATCATATGTCATATTGATCATATGCAATTTCGATCATATATTTACCATTTCGTTTATTGATACATTCAAACAAATCAAATACGATCGAAAAATATCTGATTTTAATAATTTTGTAATTTTGATCATATGCGATTTCGATCATTTATTTGGATTTTCTTTTTTTTTTGTTTTCGATCATCTCTTACTTTCGAACTTTTGTTATTCGAACTTTTGTAGATTCTCATCTCAGACATACATGAGTTAAAAACTTCCACACATGATCGTGGTCTCAGTAGTAGACAAGACTTTGCAGGCCTTTTCTCTTATAAACTTAAAAATTAATAAAAATAATTGTTTTCGTGATATTTTTTAGAGTGTACCAAAAGAAAACTACAAATCATAATAAACTATCTTTTACTATTTATCATTTAGGTATTCGATTTGTATCTGAAATATTGTAATATTGAAAAAATAATTATTTAATTTTCAAACGGTAAATAAAAAATAATTCAATTCTAATTAATAAAGATAATATGGACTGGATATAAAAATTTTGAAATGGCTATATAAAAACAAAGCTAAATGATCAGTGATTATCGTGGGCTTACAAGCAAAAGGCACTAAGTCAAAAATTTGTCAAAATGGGTTTATATTTTAATATATCCTCTAAATATCTGGAAAATACCGCGTCAATGATGGTCCCATATTTTGTTGTGTATTCTTGTGGATTATTATTCATTTTCAAATTCAATTTTTCCGAAATTGTGTCTAGAAGAGATAGAATCAGTTATGAGTAGTTAGCAGCTAGTCTACACGTCTAGTCGCACGCACACAAACACCGTGCCGAAGTCTGCCGAACTGAAACGATGTTAACCGATGCACGGCTTTCAACGCCACACCGCTGTGTCGGTCGGAGTAAGGGGTGTTTGGTTTATTTTCGTTACGGAATTTCTTTTTCGATTTTTCAATTTTTCGATTTTTCGATTTTGCGATTTTGCGATTTTGCGATTTTGCGATTTTTGCGATTTTTCGATTTTTCGATTTTTCGATTTTTCGATTTTTCGATTTTTCGATTTTTCGATTTTTCGATTTTTCGATTTTTCAATTTTTCGATTTTTTGATTTTTCGATTTTTCGATTTTTCGATTTTTCGATTTTTTGATTTTTCGATTTTTCGATTTTTCGATTTTTCGATTTTTCGATTTTTCGATTTTTAGATTTTTCGATTTTTTTTCGATTTTTCGATTTTTCGATTTTTCGATTTTTTTTCGATTTTTTTTCGATTTTTCGATTTTTTTTCGATTTTTCGATTTTTTGATTTTTCGATTTTTCGATTTATCGATTTTTCGATTTATCGATTTTTCGATTTATCGATTTTTCGATTTTTCGATTTTTTTTCGATTTTTCGATTTTTCGATTTTTCGATTTTTCGATTTTTCGATTTTTCGATTTTTCGATTTTTCGATTTTTCGATTTTTCGATTTTTCGATTTTTCGATTTTTCGATTTTTCGATTTTTCGATTTTTCGATTTTTCGATTTTTCGATTTTTCGATTTTTCGATTTTTCGATTTTTCGATTTTTCGATTTTTCGATTTTTCGATTTTTCGATTTTTCGATTTTTCGATTTTTCGATTTTTCGATTTTTCGATTTTTCGATTTTTCGATTTTTCGAATTTTCGATTTTTCGATTTTTCGATTTTTCGATTTTTCGATTTTTCGATTTTTTGATTTTTCGATTTTTCGATTTTTCGATTTTTCGATTTTTCGATTTTTCGATTTTTCGATTTTTCGATTTTTCGATTTTTCGATTTTTCGATTTTACGATTTTTCGATTTTTCGATTTTTCGATTTTTCGATTTTTCGATTTTTCGATTTTTCGATTTTTCGATTTTTCGATTTTTCGATTTTTCGATTTTTCGATTTTTCGATTTTTCGATTTTTCGATATTTCGATATTTCGATTTTTCGATTTTTCGATTTTTCGATTTTTCGATTTTTCGATTTTTCGATTTTTCGATTTTTCGATTTTTCGATTTTTCGATTTTTCGATTTTTCGATTTTTCGATTTTTCGATTTTTCGATTTTTCGATTTTTCGATTTTTCGATTTTTCGATTTTTCGATTTTTCGATTTTTCGATTTTTCGATTTTTCGATTTTTCGATTTTTCGATTTTTCGATTTTTCGATTTTTCGATTTTTCAATTTTTCGATTTTTCGATTTTTCGATTTTTCGATTTTTCGATTTTTCGATTTTTCGATTTTTCGATTTTTCGATTTTTCGATTTTTCGATTTTTCGATTTTTCGATTTTTCGATTTTTCGATTTTTCGATTTTTCGATTTTTCGATTTTTCGATTTTTCGATTTTTCGGTTTTTCGATTTTTCGATTTTTCGATTTTTCGATTTTTCGATTTTTCGATTTTTCGATTTTTCGATTTTTCGATTTTTCGATTTTTCGATTTTTCGATTTTTCGAATTTTCGATTTTTCGATTTTTCGATTTTTCGATTTTCTTTTATTGAATAAATGAGAAGTTAATATTGTTCAACGCCGCACCGCTGTGCCGGTCGTAGTGGGGGGTGTTAGGTTTTTTTTGTTACATGTTACGGAATTTCTTGATTTGGTCGCCGCGCTCAAAGCCCGCGATAAAAGCTACGCAATAGCTTAAAAGTTAATATCTAATATTTACGCCAGCCGGGAACATTTGTGATATCAATTTGTTAGAAGCCAGAGAAAGCTCTTCTAGTTTTTTGTATTGCTTAAACGTTCCAGTCCGTAGACGTATATTTAACTCTGCTTCATACTAATACGATAAGGGTCGGATAAAACCTTCCACGGCTTTTAAAACGCCGCACCGCTGTGCCGGTCAGAGTTACGGAATTACGAAATTTCTTGATTCGGTCGCCACGCTCAAAGCCCACGATAAAAGCTATGCAATAGCTTAAAAATTAGAACTTTAAATTATTTTATTTAAATTATTTATAACTCATAAATCTATTTTTTTAACTTTAATGCCTTTTACTTGTAAGCCCACGTTATTGTGGCATATGTGATTTGAGATACATTTGTATAATAATCTAAAAGTATCCGAACAACGATAAATTATCCTGTATCTGCATATTTACAAATTTAACCACGGATGAGGGATACAAAATTTAAAAAACCGAATACAGCTTTCGGATGCATACTGTATCCAAATACTATATCCGGATACAGAACTATCCAAATACTATATCCGGATACAGAAGTATCCAAATACTATATCTAGATACAGAACTTTCCGAATACTACATCCGGATACAGAAGTATCCAAATACTATATCCGGATACAGAAGTATCCAAATACTATATCCGGATACAGAAGTATCCGGATACTATCCAACTCTGCTGGCAACGATCTAATATATCTGACAATGCAAAAAGGGAAAAGCAACCAATAATATAAAAATTTGCAATGCTATTCAAAAAAATGAGCAATCAATAAAATCGATAAATCTATGAAAACTGTTTTAGTTCTACAAATCCTTAAAAAGTAGTTTTTTTGACGTTTGGTCTGTGTCAAAAATGTAATTTTTTCTCTAAGTGTCAAAATATATTGAGTTGCAACTCCAAAGAATGCTCGTTAAAAAAGGTACACCCTTATACTATTATGAGAAGTGTGTTAAATGTAATTCACTTTACAAACTAGTGGATTGTAATTTAAGCTTCAATGCTTCAGCGAACATTAGAACCTTCCTTTTAAAATTCCATTAACCCTTTTTGTTACATTTCAGGCCCTTCTCAAATGAATATTTAATCATTCGTTTCAAACTGTTGTAAGCAATATTAGCTGGGTAAAACGGGATAACCTTTATTCCTCTACTAGATGAAAATATATGTTTTATTTTTACTAAATATTGTGTGTAGTTTGGTAAAAACTTATTTTCTACGTATTCTTTTTAATTTACGCGATGCAGTGCTTATTTTTTCGTGTTAGGTATACGACTAGTATACAAGCAGATAAAACAGAGACGTGTAACTTAATAGGAAAATTTGTTCGGTGGTCCATTTAAATTATATATATGACTTTCTTTCTCTTTTACGTTGATCTTTACATACATTTATCTCTCTCTCCAATAAAACTAACACTAATCTTAGAGGTCGCTGATGTTGCTGGTTTTTTGACGTCGACGTATAGATTAGAACTGACAACTGACAATGGTATGAATGTTGTTATGAACGTGTGCATTTTATTAGAATTAATTTAATTTGGGCCCCATTTATTTCTTTGAGTCTGATTTTGTTGTTTAATTAATTATCTTTGGGGGGGAATGTTTATTTTCGCATAATATTTTTTGCATGAAGCTATTTCTGGAACCAAACTCTCGTTTTTGTACACGTTTCTTTCTAGAAAGTAATTTCCAATTTATTAAGAAAACCACTGTATAATGTGTGTGTTCAATAATATATTACAAAATGACTATAATTATTTTAGGTGAATTGGAACAGAGATTCATTGTTACAGCTACTTTTGTTCATTAAGTAGGTAGATGAATGTCTCGACAGCTTTAGTGGCAGCACAAAGTTCCCACCTACTAGAAAAGTAAAATGTATGCTAAGTAAAAAATCTCTGCACATGTAGTATTGGCAAAGGACTTTTGAAATGATTAGAGATTGGCTATTTTTTACATACACTTACCTCAAATAGCCACTTTAGTGGCTATTAGAAGATTGTAGTCATTTAAACGAAGAAAAAAAAATTGAATCAAAAAAGGGCAAACTTTTAAATCAGGATGCACTGGAAAATAAATTTGGGAACATTAGGTCGGTTTTTGGTTTTAGAGAGAGATCAATCTAAAGAAAAGTTAATTTATCCTGCAGAATAACCAGTAGTTTAAGTAAAATCTGCTATAACTTTATTAACAGATTTACTTGATAATAAATTGTAATATACCAATTGTTTCAAATGAAATTGAAAAAGAGTTAAATTTGAAATTAGATTTTTCAGGGGTAAAATGTTATATTAATTCAAACATCGTAAGGTAATCTATAATTAAGGGTGTATGGAAAATAGGTATACCCTGGTAAGGGACAACGACAAAAAATTACAAAAATGTATTCATCTTTAAATAGTGTTTATTATTAATATTATTATTTGCTGTTTGAAAAGTACCTCCTGCTGCAGAGCAGATCGAATAGATTAGACAACTAATTGAAGAAGGTCCACCTAGTCACCAAATTAGGAGACTAGAAAACCTTCTACATGACTGGGGACACAACAGGAATGCACACGCACAAGGTACAAAAACAGACGACATAAGAGGGGTAAGCCTTCAGCACCCTCCTGTTTAAATGATGATAGTATGCCATCCTTCATTCTCTTTTAGAAGGCACGTCATATAAATCTATTGATCTTGATGACCTTAAGTTAGCAGGGGGGTGTACGGAATGGGTCTAGCAGGTTTCGATCCAGTTTACAGGATGGGAACTTACTCGACTCGGGCCTTATACATTTCTGTGAGTGTATGTCTGTGTTTGTCTCGTTTTCATTGTTTCTATTAAAATAAAGAGTCATAACATATCGATACCTTTTTGCCAGTGACATTTGTTCAAATAAAATATTTGTTACATTATGTTTTAAATATATTATGAATATATAAAAACTGTGACTTTCTTTGTAATTTGTCACAAAATGATACGAGGTACTTTCTAAACGTAGCAATTGTGTTTTCTGTACCAAAAATATAATTTATAGAAAAAGAGTTTGGTGTATTATTTTTCTAAGTTTAAATATTTAATAATCAATAGAATTTTCAAGTTTTTTTAGCGAAATTTACAAGAGCAATAAAAACTATGTTCACTGCTTATATTAAACTGATTAAATCTTTCTTCATTAAAATAATTATTTATATGATAAAAAATTTAATGTTATTGAAGCTTTAATATTTTATAATATACAGTGAAACAATAGTTTTTCTTTCTTCTGTAAATTTGTATAAAAAAAACTTTATTTCTGAATCCATGTTTGAATTTCCCGCCCTAAAGTATTTTTAATTTTCCCGCTATTCACTAGTGTCGCCATCATAGACTGGTTGTAGTAACAATCGCCCAAACAACTTTTACCGAACAAAAAAAAATACATACAAGTTAATAAAATGGCAACATGTAAGGCACAAAGCTAGAGAACATAGCGATAGCGGGGTTATCGTACTAATAATTTTTTTTTGTTAGTTTGTTTTAACGGCAACGATATAAATTACCAGTAAAGTTTGAATTTTAACCTAGATTTATAATTGACCTAATTTTAACTAAATGATCTACAGAATTCAAAATTAAATACACATCTGGTTATTTTCATAATCTAAGGTTAATCTTAGGGTAGGGATAAAAAAAAAATAAATACGTTTATTAATCAATACATACAAAATAATGACAATTTTATTATTATACAAAAAAATGGTACTAAGTAAATAGCATGTTAACTCGGTTCAGTAAGGTCATAAAAACTATGCTGTTTGTTCTTACGATAAACCAACAAAAATAAAATAAATAAGTAATCAAATATGTACTTAGCAGCACATGGAATTTAGAGCTTTTTAATTTATAAGTCCTTAACATTAAGGCCGCAGTATCACTGTATTTCTCATATAAGAAGCAAGGGTTCACCATTTCGGATTGCATTTAAATCCCGCTAAATGAATTAAAATAAATCTTCTACCAGCTTAAAGTATAAGGTTTGGAGAATGAAATCTCCTATTTTTTATTTGTCCTGTTTATACACTGAATTTAAAAAAAAATCATAAAAAGTGATTTTAAAACCAGAGGCTAAAAAGTAGGAGATTTCATTCTACATATTTTTCCAAGTATCCCGCCAAAATATTTCTAAATTTTATTGCGTATTTTTCAAATCTAACTGGAAATACGATTAACAAATATTTGATAAATTTATTTGTCAAATTAGAGATTTTCTATGAATTCCTGTAATTGTGTACAGTTCATGTAGTTCATCTATTTTTAAGAAGATGTCACCGTAAAAAACAGTATAGCTATTCTACTTTAGAGATGGTTTTAATAGGTAAATGATTGTTTAGAGGTACCAATTTTTGAAACAGTGATACAGGTGTATGCCGTCTTTTATTGTTTCGTGATTTTCATATATATTTGTCTCGTTTGGTTCCAAATTATCGATTGATTTTGCCTGTGTATGAACAAGTGTTGACCACGTTGCCAGATTATCGATTTGTACGATAATTTCACAATTCTTCCTAGGACGAATTTGATTTTAAAGTGGGTGAAATATACAATAGTGAAATGCAGGAAAGGGAAGGAACTTTATTGCATTCCGATGTAAATTAAATCCGAATGACCTGGCATCATTGTATGATACGCACGTAATATTGGCGGTCTTTGCTTTTTTCTCCTGAATGTTATTTTATCTTTATAAGGAATCTTATTTCTGAGTTAACACGTTGACTGCTATGTGTATGTACCCATGTGTATGTCCTATTAGTGCGTAATTGTTCAATATTTTAATTTATGTTAAAGACACGCAAACATGTTTCAAAAAAAAGTTATATGGATTTAAAAAATACATATTTTAAAAATATTTTTAGATATATACAGGGTGCTACATTTTTGCTTAGTATATTTTTAAAATAGAACATGTATTTTATTTCAATTTTAGAATGGTTCGGTAATACTGTATTCAACCTTAGAATAATTTAAAAAAATATTACAGGTCTGCCAAGCAATTAAATTTTTATAAAATTAGAAAATAATGCAGACCCTAAATTAAATTATCATAATTCAAAATTGTTTAATATACTGACTTATAGCACATTAAGATAACGAATAGTAGTGATAGTGCTGGATTCTTTTATAGCGAGTGTTTTGAAACATGTCTTAAAATGGTTACTTTTAAGTCAAATTACTCAATTTTTCAAAGGCAGCATTTGATATAATATTTTAGCATACAATTCCTTATAAATTTGCATATCCAACGATACCAACATGTTAGAGAATAACATATATACAGAGTGTCTCATCAGTGCGTAATTGATCGATAGCTGTTTTATTATTAGAAATAAGAAAAAAAAAATAATATAAAAGTTATATGACCATATTAAAAATTATTCCTATATATACAGGGTGGTCCATAAACGAGATGTTGACCAAACCTATACATTTTTAAATCAAAACACCCTGCAGGTAGTTATACATATTTGATTGTTTTCACGTCGTCAAATAATTTTAATTGACTTTATTCATTTGCTATGTTCTATATAGAGTGTGTCAACACGCGAGGTTACAAATGCTTAAATTTTTTTCAATGGAATATTATATTAATTGGTGGCATAACATACAAGGTGTTCCATTTAGAAAATTAAGAAAATCGTGACCATTTTCACACATCCTATATACAACATAGCAAATGAATGAAATTGAAATTATTGAAACGATGTGAAAACAGTCAAATATGCACCTGCAGGGTGTTTTACTTTAAAAATGTATAGGTTTGGTCAGACAATCGTTTATGGATTATCCTGTATATTTATAAATAATTGTTAATTATGGTCATACAACTTTTATATTAATTTTTTCGTATTTCCTATTATAAAACTGCTATCGATCAATTACGCACTCATGGGACACCCTGTATATGTGTTATTGATATCGTTGGATATGTTAATTTATAAGGAATTGAATGCTTAAATAATATACAGGGTGTGGCATTTGAAAAAAATTAAATAAATTTAACTTGGAATTAGCCATATTTAAGACTTCTTTTCAAAACACACTGTAAAAAATAATCCAGTTCTATTACCACTATTCGTTAGCTTACTATCTTATTACTACATTTAAAAAAATTTAAATTATTTTAAACCTACCTAAATAATGATAATTTAATTTGGGGTCTGAATCATTCTCTAATTTCATAAAAAAATTAATTTATTGGCAACCCTGCAATATTTGTTAATAAAATTCTAGGGTTAAATACAGCATTACCAAAGCATTCAAAAACTGAAGTAAAATACAGGGATTTCTTTTTAAAAAATATACCGTTTTATTTGTCATGCAATGCTTTTTTATTAATTTGTTGTTTAATTTGTATTTAGTTATTAATATTTCAAAAATCCTTATTTTTCTTATTGATTAATCTAAAATACGTAATTTTTATTTATAATTGAAAATAGTACTGGAATTCTAAATTGACAAAAAAAAGTAGAAATATGAAAACATAAATTACGACTCTACAAATGAAGTAAAATTTTATGATTAATTTCTTTTTTCTTACAAAAACATTATCTCAGCAATATGTCATAAGTTGCATACACACAGTAGGTCTATGTAAGTTGATAACAAATGGAAAACTTTTTTATTATTTATTTTACGAAAAAAAGTTATTCTTCATAAAAATTTATGCATGGTCTAACAGAAAATGCAACCACCCGATAGCAAATTTTATCAGTCGGTTTTACAAGGTTTGTCAAAAAATATAATTTTGCTCTCAAGATAAAATACCTTTATTTTCGACAAACCCTGTATACGACTGATAAAATTTGATATCAGATAATTGAAATTTAGGTTTTAGACCATGCATAACTTTTTATGTAAAGTAACTTTTTTTCTAAAATTAATAGACCATGCAATTGTTTATGAAAAATAAGTTTTTTTTTTTAAATTCTTAAAAAGGTTTTCCGTATGCCGATGACGCCAACTTACATATAAATGAGATTAAATTTTTTGAAAATATTTTTTACTGATGCAGATCTAAATAAAGTATTGTTGGTAAATAAGGTACATTTTTCTTTTTTTATTTGGTTCTTTGGCTGTAAGACCTTTCGGTATATACATGGTATTCCATTAAGAATGGGAGCAACTGAAGATTAATTGATTAGAAATAAGCCGATTAAACGAAACATCCGTAGGTAAAACATTACTTGTTTCCGAAAAACAGAGTTTTAAAGTTGAAAATCAAAAATTATAAATAGCTACAATTTTTTTATTACTCAGTTTAATTTTACTAAATTCGGCAAACGTTATTGGTGTAATAAAATACATCTATCATCAAAAAATAAGTTAAATAAGCTTTGCCAGTGGCGTACGTCATGGGCCAGTAACATCTTTTTTCCTTCTAAATTTTAGTCCACTGTCCACTTTTGATGTTTTTTAAATAAAGTTGAGTTAGTTTTTGAGATATTCGCATATATTAGAAAATTCTGTAGTTTTTAAATTTCGATTTTTTTTTTTATTAAATTTCTAAGAGTACATTATTTATTTTAAAAACATCAAAAAATTTAAAATTTTATGTCCAAATAACATTTTGGATAGTGACGTAAAATTTAAAAGGTATGCGGTATTACGTACGAATGCTGTACGCCACTGGAAAAGTTAATTAAGGTAACTAATTTTTTCGCTGATAGGTGGATAATTTGACACCAAAAACGTTTGCCAAATTTAGTAAAATTGTTGTGAGTAATAAAAAAAATAAAGCAATAAATATTTTTTGGATTTTAACACCTTAACTCGGTACCAAGAAACATTTTATCTAAGCATGATTTGTTTAGTTGTCTTATTTTTAATCAGAGAATCGTCAGTTGTTCTATATCCCATTCTTAACGAAACACTATGTATAGTATAAATGGTCCCTACGTAATGATACGAAGACCGTTGTCCTTTGTTGACTGGACACAAGAATGAACTACTAAACAGCGTTGGGTTTTTAGTAGCAACAGCTTGTACTGAAATTCAGATCGTGATTGTACCAGAACGTACTAGATTTTGCGATAAATTTCAAATGAGAACACAAACTCATTTTAAACCAAAAAATAAATAAAATGGGTATAACAAAAATATATTCTTACGTTGGTAAATAAAAAATTTAAAAAGAAACCAAAATAAACTTTATTTTAAACAAAAAAATATAAATTAAAATACGTAAAACAAAAATATATTTTTATATGGTTAAATAATAAAATTTAAAAATAAAAACAAACACTTATTTTTTATAGAAAAACAAATAAAATAAGGGTAAAAATTAAAAAATATTTGTTATGTCAATAGATTTACAATAATTAATCTATAATAGACTGTAAGTGTAGTATTCTTTTTAATAAATAATTTACCGTAATTAACAATTTATTTACTAGAACATGAAAGTGTAGTCGATATTTATCAGGTTTTTAAATTTCCCGCTGGGTTATTTGTTTGATATCGATGATAGCGACACATAGTTGGCCAGATGTTAACTGCGTTCGAGCTGGTGGTTGTTAAGCATATGCTTAGGAGCGTATCTTATATCTATGTCCCTTATATGAAGACTCATACTCCCTTATCTCTTACCCCTTATTTTCAAAGTATGGGAGCACTCATTTCTCTCAAGATTCTCATCAGAAATGTCGTACGTCAATGTGGAAACGCTGTTTTAAAGGCCTCGAGGATTAAAATTCTTACGAGAATTTGAGTTCACACTGGCCCCAAGGGCCCTAAAAATACTGTTTTACGTTGACATATTATGACATTTCTCTTGAGAGGAATGACTTTTCTCGAGTTTGAAAATAGCCTCCCTGGTATAAAGTATCGCATTGGGAGTATCAGAAGTATCTACTGTCTACCATAGAAATTGGAAATCATAGAATACATTATTCTAGAAGATCCAGCGAAATATTTAAAATGTACTAGATTTAGATACTTTTGTCTTTTGTGGTACTAGCATTTATGAATGGTTGAAATGTACTGAATCTAGTACAATTGTACTAATAAACCCAACGCTGCTACTAAATAAATATACCGACGTGCCGAATCTAATGCAAAAGTTTTATTTTTATTCCTGTTTCATCGAAAATATTTGTCAAGGTCAAGAACTCGTTTAGTTATTATCGCGTAGTAGCTAGGGGTGATGAATTTGTTAGGTATTTTATAACAGTTACCGTTTAGAACTAATAAAGTTATTACGCCATCTGTTGAACAAAAGAACTATTAAATATGGAATATTGCTCCATCTGCTGAACAAAAGGATTCTTAATTTATGACACATAAATGACATCTATCAAAATTAGTTCATGTTACGAATATTGGGGGTGGTACTGTGGTCTTAAGTAGAAAGCGCTACAAAATCAACAACATTAAGAAAAAAAAGTACAGTAAAATTACTAATACAAAACATCTGACGAAACAGATAAAAAAAAATAGACAATTTATTATTACCTTTCACAATATGGTGTAGTACCTACTTAGTTTATAATCTCTTTATAAGAAAAAAAATCTGATGTGTCCAACACATGACTTTCCTATCTAGTTATTACAGGCTTTTTTCGGTTATTTTGTACAACCTATTGCAGCACCTCTGTAAATATTTAGAGGTTAATTTAATATATACATTTTCCACATACATCTAACTCAAAACATTTTTCTATATACACTCATTGCCAACGAAAATGCTAAAAAAATTCAATTTTACACTTTTCCTGCAATTTTTCCAGTACGGTTCATTTTAGAGAAATCATGTAAAAAACAAAAATTATAGAGATCGATATCGCAAACATCTTTTAGTTTAACAATTTTTCTTAAAAATCAGAATTTTTTACATTTTGAAAAATTTCTCGAATACGGACAATTTTAGGAAAATTTTGTATGGAACACAAATTATAGAGAATAATATTAGAAGTAACTTTTATTTAAAGAATTTTCTTCTTTCAACGTAAATAACAGATGATATATTATATAAAATATAAAACTGACCACCTATAAAGTACCCCCCAGAGGTTTTGACTCTGCCCAAAATTCAATCTCTTCACCTCAGGCCGGAAAAAAGCTTAAGTTTAAAATCTAATGTGTTTTTCTTTATCCGTTTTTGAGTTTTCTTTAAAATTCGAAAGAACCCCGCACAAATCTTATGAAAATTGGCTTCCGGTCAAATTGGCTGAAATTTGGATATGTTGTTCGTTTCGGCATCCTGAGCAAACCTTAATGGATACAAAGTACAATTTTGCTTATTTTGGTTCCTACGGAGCTCCAAAGCTCAACTAATTGACCATTATTTCCTACTTAAAAAGACAATCTCCTCGAAAGTTTAGTATTTGTTGCGTTAAAAAAGAAGTACCTTTTTATGTTTTCGGGGTCGCTGCATTCAAATCCAATGCCAAAATAATAATATTGACAGTTGACAACTGTCAACTAGCTGTCAAACAATAAGCAATAATCAAAATTAATTATATCCACATGTAAATATCTGTTTTTGAGGTTGGTAAGTTCAAAACTAATGTTAACAACTCGATATTGACAGTTGACGGCCGTCAACTAACTGTCAAACAGTATGTGACTATCAAAATTGACAAAATTCAGGAGTAAATATATGTCTTCGAGGTTGCTAATTTTAAAATTGAGGTCAAAAAGACGTTGACAGTGATTAGCTGTCAACTAACTGTCAAACAGCATGTGACAATCAAAATTAATAAAATCTATATGCAAATATATGTTTTTGAGGCAACTCGATATTGACAGTTCATAGCTGTTAACTGTCAATATCGTCTTTTTGACATCAGTTTTGAATTCAGCAAAGACATCTATTTACTCCTGAATTTTGTCAATTTTGATTGTCACATACTGTTTGTCAGTTAATTGACAGCTGTCAACTGTCAATATCTAGTTGTTAGCATCAGTTTTGAAATTACCAACCTCAAAAACAGTTGACAGCTAGTTGACAGCTGTCAACTGTCAATATTATTATATTGGCATTGGATTTGAATGCAGCGATCCCGAAAACATAAGAAATTACTTCTTTTTAACGCAGCAAATACTAAACTTTGGAGGAGATTGCCTTTTTAAGTAGTAAATAATGATGGTCAATTCGTGGAGCTTTGGAGCTCCGTAGGAGCCAAAATAAGCAAAATTGAGCTTTGTGTCCATTGAGACTTTTGCTCAGGATGCCGAAACAAACAAGATATCCAAATTTCAGCCAATTTGACCGAGATCCAATTTCCATAAGATTTGTGTGGGGTTCTTTATACTTTTTCTCAAATATCTCGAAAACGGTTCATTTTAGAGAAATTATGTATAAAACATAAATTATAGAGAATTATATCACAAACAACTTTTATTTAAACAATTTTCATAAAAATTTGATTTTTTTACATTTTGTCTTTCTCGAATACGGACCATTTTAGGAAAATTTTGACAAAGCAAAAATTATAGATAATAATATTAGCAGTAACTTTTATTTAAAGAATTTTCTTCTTCAAACGTAAATAACAGGTATATTGCGTCTTATATCGATATTGTGAACATAAAAGTTTCGAATTTTAAAGTTTTAAAAAGAAAACAGATACACACACAAACACAAACACAGACATCATTGCGAAAATAGTCAAAACAGATTCAGAGGACCCCAAAACGTAAAAATCCGTCGAAAACCCGAGGTCGAAAAAAATCATGATTCCTATACTTTTATCTGTATACAGATAGGAAAGTAAAAAGTATAGAGCTAAACAGATAAACAAGCGAAACTAATTACAAAGCAAAAAGGTATTTTTTACAATTTTTTTAAATGTATAGGGTGTAACAGAGACAGGGAAAAAATTGTATTCAATTAAACTATTAGTAATTTTTCGGTAAAAAGTACATTTTCTTATACACTTATTCGAATTAAAAGTTTGTAAAGTTCGTTGAACAATATATCAAAAGTTCAACCTAGCACAATAATTTGAAATCTACATGAATTCATGCCTATTTAAATTCAGCACTTCATCAATAAATTCTCCTTAAAAGTAACAAATTTGGACTTATCCCCTTATTTCCCGAAATCAACGTACCTATTAATAATTTTAGCGATACTGTAAGATAATGATCGTTTGAAAATTTGTTTACGATGTACAGAAGTGATAAGTATATTTTTGCGCCTTATATCGATATTGTGAACATAGTTCCGAAAATTAATTTTTTGATTTAAAGTATCGAATTTTAAAATTTTACATTCTACATGTAGAGTGCGGCAGTTGTGGATATTCAACCAATTTAATGTTTTAAGTTTAAATGAACCCATCCAACCACGTCTTATACCATATACAGATTCGGATTAAATTTTACTTGAGTATTGTGAATTAACAAGAGAAAAAGCGACAGTTTTATAAAAAGCGAGCACGGGCTATTCGCTCCGTGCGTGACAGCAGCGCGAATTCTGTTGGGTACTAATGGACTATTTCTGCGTATAATGACAATACAATTTTTAATAGAATTCGTAATTAAAAAGTATATATGTTAGTTTGATTAAAAGTTTATGGATTTATAAAACAAGTGAAACATTAATTTATTATTATTATTATACATTTTTATCGCTTAAATTAAAAAATTAAATTTAATCAATAAAAATCAATAATAAAATATAGGCAGACAACATAATTTACGGGAAAAAGTAGGAGAAGTTGCCTAAGTCTAATCAGTTGTCTTTGAAGAATTAATCTATTCGGTCAAAATAAAAAAATACCATTAAATAATAGCGTGAAGTTAAAATGTATAAACAAAAGGATTGTAATTTATATTTTCATTTTTGTTCGAAAGAAAACAGAATGAATGATTAAAACTAGTTTCCTATCAGTAAGTTACAAAATTGCATTCCAGCTACATACAATAATCAAAGGCTGAAATCTTGAAATCTAATCCTTGATGAACATTTTGGGATGTTAAAGAACATCGTAAAATGAGAATTTATTGTTTATTTAAAACCTTTTAATTTTTTGATGTCTACTATTTCCAGCATTACTGTTATAATTACAAAAATAAAGTTAATTTTTCTTCTTATTGTACACCTATACATTTATTTCTTTAATTTAATTTTTACTTTGCTACCGAAAATTTTTATAATTTTCACTGTCTTTTTTAGCTACTATTTTTCAGAGCTGGGTAATTACATGTACTTTAAAAATAATTACAATTACAAAGTACTTAAAAAAAAGAATTAATTACAAGCACATGTTGTAAAAATAGGAATTATTTTAATTTAATTACAATTACATGAAAAAAGGAATTAGCAATTACTTTTATAATTACTTTGCCGATAAAACAACAAATTATGATAGAATTGAGGAACCATGAACCAACCGAACCGGTACAAATAAAAATTTTAAATAGGTAATTTAAAGTGTCAAACAGCCGTTTGCAACGACTTTCTTAAGGATTCCTTAAAGTTAAAGATATCTTAAGGGAGGGTTGTATAAATCTTACTTAAAGTTAAACTCGGTTTGAGGTGACACATAACAAATTTTGTATGGCATAGGTACAACAGTCTAAATACTTTTTAGCACTTGGGGCTTGTTTCCCCAAACATTAGACTGCACATATAGCATCGGAAATTGACATGTATCACCTAAAACTGAGCTTAATTTTAAGCAAGCTTTATACAATCAGCCCTAAGTGTATTGTTTTTTGTACCATTTAAGATCTTAAAAGGAAAAAGACAAAATCGATAAGTGTATAAACAAGTATTATAAATTAAAAATTTAAAAAAACCGACTTCAAAAACGTGCAGCTGCCATCACCACATCTTAACCAAATTTATATAGGACCACCCCTGAGGTACCCCCTTACTAACAAATAAAAGAATCATATAAATCGGACAAGGTGGTAAAGCATTATCGCTAAATGTACATAAAAAATGAAGAGTGAGGATTTTCTTATGGACCCAATTATTAGATTTTGACCAAATTTATATGGGACCACCCCTGAAGTACCCTTTCTAACAAAAAAAAAAGAATCATTGAAATCGGACACCGTGATAAAGAATTATCGCTGAACATACATAAAAAAAAATATCCCAACGAATTGAGAACCTCCTCCTTTTTTGAAGTCGGTTAAAAATGGAATAGGTAAATTAATAATAAAATGTGAACTCTTAAAAGTTTATTGATTTTCAACAAAAATACAAAAGTTAGTGGACCTAGGCCTAGGTACTTTTATATTTTACCTAATCTGACCACCTTATATTTGTTTTAATTAAATATTATGAGGTAGTAAATAAAAGAAATAGGATAGGAAGGAATAAATTAGCCATTTTGATCAATTATGAATAGTTTTGACAGAAAAAAATTCAAAAATATCCATTTTTAACAGATCAATGAAATTAGTTATTCAGGGAGAATCTAAAACTGTAATAAAATACAGGGTGTGCCACAAAACTTTGATACTCCACATTTTTTTGGAACATACTAAATAAATATTTTAAAAAGATGGCTTTCCTCATCATATATACTAAAAAAATGGGAGCCATTTTAAAACTTTATCGATTCGCTATAAACGTCAGAGGCGTGGTAAATTATCCTGTATAATGTGTTATTGTTATTGACAAATTATACTGAAACTGAAATAGTAGTTTGTGCAACAAGGGTGGATATGGAGTTATACAGTATATTTTATTTACGAGGTACTAACGAAAATCTATAATATTTTAGATTACTTAGACAAAATAACTAATTTTATAATAATTTATGATTTTTACTAATTTATAAAATAAAATAAACAAAAAAAAATTAGTCCCTTGTCCAGATTTGAACCAAGGCTATTCACATGGAAGCCAGATGCTCTGTCCTCAGCTCTACCGCCACCTTTATGATTTTGGTTTTAATATTTATAATTAAACTAGTTTCATATAGTTTGATTAAAATTTAATTTTTTTTTTCAAATTGTGGCACAAATAAAAATAAAAATGTTATTATTTATCAATTCTAAACAAAAATAACTCATTTAATGTATATTTAATATTAGTAACTAAAAAATATACTGACAATTAGTTTGACAGAATAATTGTCACTTTAAAATTTTAATTTTAAAAATAATAGTAGTTTGGTATCCAAAATATGAACTGTGATTGATGGATTTAATTTTTCCCACTACTTAGAATAGATATGAAATATATTCGTTTAGATGAACGCAATAGCTTAATTTTCCTTTTTTAATCTGTGCGTAGATAAGCTAATATCCCTGTAGGTGTAGGAAAATATTTTTTTTGCCCACATTTCAATGTAGAAAACTAGAATAATAACTAGAAATACCTATGCAACGTGAATAAGTAGTTTTTAGTATTAAAACTGCTATTTGCACCACTTCATACTATATTTCCTTAGTTTATAATGTTTATGCAACATAAATTATGTTTATAATAATATAAATACAAAATACATCTTAGAAATAAGGATATCTGCATTTACTTATCCTAATTTCACTGCTTCACGGCACAATGCTTTCCTCAAATGCATTCAAACAAATGATATAAATGTCCGAGCTCTAGTGACCGGTTCGAACAGGACATTTTTTGTTTTTATCTCACATGCATCTCATAAACACGCATTTAAAAGTAATTGTAATTAAAAAATGTAATTGTACTTATAAGTGTAATTGTAATTGAAAAAAGTAATTGTAATTAGAAAAGTAATTGTACTTATGACAAATAATTGTATTTAGACAATTTAAATAATATAAATAATATAATTACAAAGTAGTGTAAACGAATTTAACGAATCTAATACTATTACGTGTTTAAGCACAAAAAACTTTTTTTTTTCATGCAATAACTTTTTTAAATAGATAATAAATAATAAAGTTATAGTACTTTAAAAAGTTCCCTTTTAAATCAATTATTTAAAATGCTCCATTTTTGCGCCATAATGAAGCGCCTATTTCTATTGGTCACTAAAGAATCTGTGATACCGTAACACTAGACAGTTGGTCGTTATCTTTTTCTAATAGTGACATTTATGACAGTTATCTCTTTCTAAAATCGGATTAAAAAGGTATTTTTCGCGGCATAAACCAACATAAACGTTTATGGTAGATTATGTTATTTAGGCATGATCTTCCATTTTGGCCGACATCAAGGATCGGAGGGGAGGTTGTAATGATGTCATTGTTTAGCATACTCGAACATGATCTCATCCACATGTTAATTCATGTATTTGACAAATGACTAGAGACGAAGTATACAAAGATAAAATATGGCTTTAATTTTAAAATTTAAATTAAATAAGATTGACATTGAAGCAGAGGAAAGTGACTAAATTATTCAACAATTAAAATATAGTAAATATAAATATAAATAAATTAAAATAGCATAAGCAAAATTTGTTGTAATTTTTAGACAATAAATTTGGCCCGTTAAATATTAATATAAAATAATTAAACTGTTTTTACTCTTAGGAAAAATCGCGTGGTTTACACACACATGAGTAATTGAAGTAATTAAAAATTGTTACTTCAACTAACTGACTTTCAGAACAGCATGGATTTTCCATTTTCGCGTCAACATATACTGTGGTAAGGGATAGACGAACATGATCGAACAACATAATCCGTTTATGACGCGAAAAATACCTTAAAATTATATTTTCATTTCTCATGATACAAAAATGTCAAAATTTCTAACCTCAAATCGATTGTAGAAACAAAACATTGAAATTGCTTTCAAAAAGTGTGATAAAATAAACATTTGTTTAATTTTGTGTAACATTAAAAATATCTGGTTAAGTACTTGGTCCATATGAGAATTTAAAAAAAAGTCAATCTGATAAAATGTTTATAAAAGTTCCTCAAAAGCTAGACCTATACATTCAAAAACGATAGTGGGATAACGGCTGTTGCAAAATACAAACCACCATCGTGCTTTTGTATTTTGATGTAAGTAAAGATAATTTTGTATTTTTTTTTGTTTCCAATGTGATATAAATGATAAAACTTACCTAGTTCACCTAGTTGATCAACTAGTAGGTCAATATAGGTGTACCTACCTTTTTACTTAACACTGATTCTGAGGGTATTACCTAATTAGTTTGCATTATTTTTTAGGTGGAAGCAGATGCAGAAAACTTGATCCTTTTCAAAATTATGGGTAAAAATTTGACAATAAAACAAGATTTGCTTCATAAATATACCATCTAAAAGGTTCTCTAACTGACCCTTCCAAAAAAAGATTGAAAATTTGTCATTCCATATATAAATGTTATTTATCACTTAAATGATTATAATAAAGCTTGCCTGTTATTTATTGTATTCTTTTAAACAGAAATTTGTAAATAAGTTACCTACAATATGTACAAATACTTAATTTATTAAACTTGTGTTTTATATATTATGTTCATATATGTTTTTATTAATAATATGTATTTAACAAAAGCTAATAGATGTATTTAAAAAACAATTGCTTTAAAATATGCAAATCATTTAAGTGTTTTTTTTTAATTCGGGTAGTTTTGCGAAATCTATGCAACTCCACAAAAGTACTATACTGGCGTCATAAGCCTAACCCTCGTAACACAAAGAACAAATTAAACCTATTTTTAGCTAGTTCAAAGCATTATCCAAAAATTTTCTTTGATTCAACAAATGCAGCTATATTAGTACCACCGATAAAAATGCTGGCACTAATAATTTCTTTTATTGCAAATATCTTTATTCTATAGTTTACATAGTTACTGGGGTTTTGCCAATGATGGCAGAATACCTATACAGTAAACTATCAATGTCTTACCACAAATAAACCTTTTTAAAAGACTCTGTTAACGGTAATATTATAGGTAATTGATAAATAAATATGAAGAAAATGACAAAACTTATTTTTATTTGAATTCATTATAAATATATAACAATTCCAAAAAATATTTGCTGGCTTCATATCATTAAGTTCTTGTTCATGAAAAATAAACTTCTATTATTTGAGCGTCCTTATTTATTTCAAAATTTGGATATTCCACACAGAAACCCATTGTTTATTATTATTAGAAAGCAACATTTGCAGTTGAATATGGAAGTATAATTTTTTGGTTACTTTGCATTCGATATAATGTATTTAATTCGAAGAAGAATCGACGTCCTCTAATCATTAAAACTTCAAACTTTTGACAACAGTGGCCTTTTCTAATAATAAATGTTGATGTGATGGAAGATTATTTGCTTCGATGGTGTTCAGAAGCCACAAAAAGAAAGCAACACTATACACCCACCTTAAAAAAATAGAACCTGGACAGGAATTTAAATTACCTTCGAAAGCAGAATATTTTGTGAATTTACAAGATATGACCTTTTCCTTTTGTTCATTTATTACCGAATAACGGTATAAACTTTTTGTGTTCTGGTGTAATTCTAGCTTTAATGTTACAAATGGTAACCGAACATATAATAGTACACTTCCTTGGAAGACCTACAATAGAATAGAAAACTTAACAATAATAAGTAGTTAGTTTGTATAATAAAAAAATGTCTTAAATACAAATCTCTTTGAATACAATAATTCTAGAAAGATTTGGAGCTTAGAAAGTGTAGGTACTTACGTTGCGAATTTCAGAGTCAATAAACTTTGTATTATTTATATAAAAAATATCATTAATCATGTTAGAATCCACCTTGGGTAAGTTGTATAAAGATTCTTCTTTTTATCCTGATCGTACTTTAGTCATTTTTAAAAAATTAAATCATTTTAAAATAAATCAAAATAATCTCGCAATCGAAAACAAGGTTAGGATTTTTGACATTATAGACGCAGAGATGAAACCACGTTGCCAGATTCAAAGAAAATATTTTGCGATACGGCGATTATGATTTGAACAACATTTCGATTGAAAAGAAAAGTTTATTGAAATAGTAAGTGTCAAGTTGCTTCATAAAAACGGAATTTAAACAATTATTCTTTTAGTTTTAATATATATGTTATTGTGTTAAATTATACGATCTTAACCTTTAAATTGTCCGTTATCCGGAATTTCAATAATTCTTTATAGGAAGCGGAAACAGGGTAAAAACATCGATTATTGTCTGGAAGGTTATACATTGGCCAGTCAAATTTTAGGCTTCATTATGACGATGCCTGAAAATAATTGTGGCGCGCGTTTCAAATTTGCTTGATTTTTTTTTAATTTTATAAAATTCTTGTAGAAAAATTTGAAAAGATAAAAATTTCAAAAAAATATTTTTAGATTAGATTTTGTGCTAGCTTTAAGAAAAAAATATTTTTGAGTTTTACTAAACACGCCCATTCCTCCACAGATTTTGTTGCAATTACAATTCCACATTACCTTAAAAAAAGTAGGGTAGACTGGGTAGGATCCGACACTGGGGTGCATTCGACAGTGTCAATTTTGCCGCAAAATGAAACGTTAAAATTTCGGTAAAATTCGTGAATACTCGAGGTGGTCCATAGAATAACCCCACAAAATATTTTAGTTGTTCTGTAAATATAGTAGACGTTAGACGCGTTTGCTGTTTTTCGCCACGTGTTTTATAAATTACAGTGTTTAAAATTCCAAAAAATTTCGTGCCATCCTTTATTATAAACAATAAATATATTAACTGTAATAAATAAATTGATGTTTGAGTTGGTAAGTAACATTATTTTTTACTAATAATTAAATTATGTAGGTTTAATAAATTTTTAAAAGAAACAAGTGGTTATGGGGACCATTCGACAATCTATTTTGGGTAGGATTCGACACTGTCGAATCCACCCCATATCGTAAAAGTCTGTTTAAATTACTGTTTTCAAATGTTAGCACCTACTAGTTTCAAAGTTTTTCATTTGAAATTTTTATCTTTTTATAAGGCATTATTTTCTAGTAAAATAAAATTATTCATGCCGATTGGATATGCAAAAATAAGTTTCTCTTTCTAAAATGTTCTAATTGGCCCTATGGCAATGGCGGCTCGTGAGCTGCGTAGGTGAAGGGCTCCAATTGGCTTGAGGGTGTTACTGTTTTCAAATATTAGCACAATAGTACCTACTAGTTTCAAAGTTTTTCATTTGAAATTTTTATCTTTGTTACAGAAAAATACCACGAAAATACATAAAAAAGACAACCCGAACTGAAATTTCAGAAGAGGCAATAAAATCAGCAGTTCAAGATGTCATCCGAAAATTAGAAACGCCAACTTCAGCAGCTTTAAAATATAATTTAAAGAGGACTACAATTATAACAAGAATAAAGAAAAAACAAAATACACATGGAACTGATTCTGGGCAAAGCACCGATGATGAATCGAATTATTACAGTTCAAAATACACTTCAAACCAAATTTTTACGCAAAACCAAGAAACTGAGCTTGCTGAATACTTTAAAAAATGTTCGCTATTAAAGTATGGATTGACATATTTGTCAGCTAGAAAATTTGCATTTCAATATGCGGAAATTAATAATATTAAATGCCCCACTCGATGGAAATCAGATCAAATTGCAGGTGTTGACTGGATGTATGGCTTTATGAAGAGGAATGGTAATTTAAGCCTTCGCAAACCAGAAAATACAAGCATTGCTCGTGCTTCCGGATTTAATAAAATAGTAGTAGCAGAATTTTTTGAAAATTTGACCAATCTATTAAAGAAACATAATTTCGAAACAAAAAATATTTACAATCTTGACGAGACTGGACTAACAACTGTCTTGCAAGCACCTAAAGTAATAAGTGAAAAAGGAAAGAGAACTGTTTCTCAAGTTGTGTCAGCCGAGCGAGTTACTGTCATTGGGATAATCAATGCATCAGGAAATTATATTCCACCTGTATTTATATATCCAAGAAAACGAAATATCGAGAAATATTTAGTAGGCGGGTTAAACGGATGCATTGCTTTAAGTTCTAAAAGTGGTTGGATGATCAGTGATTTATTTACTGATGTACTGAAGCATATCGTGCATCACAGTAAATGTTCTAAAGAAAAACCAATTTTACTCCTACTCGATAACCATAGTAGTCATTGCAGTCTTGACGCTATTATTTACTGTAGAGACAATGGTATAATCTTATTGTCGTTCCCGCCTCACACGTCCCATCGTTTACAACCCTTGTACGTTTCCGTATTTGGCCCTTTTAAAACCTATTGCAAAACTTCATTTAATTATTATTTAACAAATAACCCTGGAAAAGTAGTAACCATTTTTGAAATAGCTCAGCTTTCAAAACTACCATTTCAACGAGCGTTTACGTCAGAAAATATTGAAAAATCATTTAGATCTACGGGTATTTATCCACTGAACACTAAAACTTTTCCAGAAGAAGAGTTTTCGTTGCATGAGCATACTAGAGAGCAACCAACAGTAGTGACCGATTTAGAAGAAACTTCCAATCCATCTCCCAGCACTAAAAATACGGAATATGTTACTCCGGATCGTTTGCGCCCTCTTCCAAAAATCTCCGCTCCCAAATCTAAAAAGGGGGGAAAATTACGTATATATACTGACACTCCGGAGAAGGATCGTTTAATGGAACTGGAAAGGAACAGAAACATGAAAAAAGCTACAGCTGAAAGAAAGCAAGCGGCTAAGAAAATTAAAAAAAGGGCTGAATTTTATTCTTCAGATTCAGTTGAATCAGAAACATTCAGCGTTGCTGACACAGACGATTCAATTGGGCCATTACACGAAGCACTAAGTGATTTCGATGATATAGACGACGATTATAGCCAAACCGATCAGTTTAAATTGTGCGATCAAGATACAATTAAACTTGGCGATTTTATTTTGGCTAAGTTCAAATGTAAAACTGGCGATAAGTTTTATATAGGATGCATAATAGAAGATAATCCTGAGCAAGGAAATTACACAGCGGATTTTTTGCGAAGAAAAAGTTCTACAACTTTCTACAAGCCCACTGTTCCACACATTGCCATTATTTTAAGAGACGAAATTGAGTTGAAATTGCCAGCACCCATCCATCCTCCCGGAACATCACGATCAAGTACTATGTACAATTTTAATATAGATTTAAGCGGATATAATGTTTCATAATATAATTATGTAGATACTTAATCCTTGTTAATGTTTTTTTAATAAAGTTTAATAGTTTTTTTTTATTCATTAAACAATAATTTGTTAATGTCTAATGCACCCCAATTAGTCTACCCCACCCTGCTGTCGGAGCTACCCCAGCCAAGGGGGACATTCGTCATTTGGAACAGTTTTCTTTTTTAGTAAAAACAATATTGCAAAATGTATAAATCCAACTAACAAATTTAATTTATAATAACAATATATGTAGCAAAAGATTTCAAGTATTAAATTTTTCCAAAAACCAAAACTTTGCGAATATTACAAAATTAAAAAAAAAGTGTCTGATCCTCCCCAGTCTACCCTACTTAAATACAATTATAAATAACATGAAAAAAAGTAATTGTAATTATTAATTACTTTTTAACTAGGAATTACCCAGCTTTGCTATTTTCACAATTTTCAACACAGCAACTCCGGTGGCTTATTGTATTGTTTTTACCTACTTAAAAAAAAAGGTTAAATGTATACGTGTAGTTGATATGCCAAAATTACAAAATATCGCCCAAAAATGCACCAATTATCCGCAACTAGCCCTTATATCGCATTTGCTTCTCCTACCATTACTTTGCACTGAGCGAATAGGTTAGGAAAACCCTGTCTAAGCCTATGCCGTCTAAGAACGATTGATTTCCAGAGGTTTTGAAGTGACACTTAGAATTAATTAATATAGTTTTGAATCACGCTTGTCAATCACTTTTTATGTTATATCATAGTTATTCATAAAATAAAGAATTTTAAATAAGTACAGTCCACGGTCAATGCTCTACAATTAACAAACCCGGAAAACGCCTCCCGTCATCATAGTTGTGGTTAATACTCATAATATGATACTTTATCCAAATATAACTTTATGGTATGCTTGAGTATCAATAGTTATTCTCGATAATAAGCAAATCACTTAAAAATATACTTTCTGTATAAAGATTCATCTAAATATTTATTTTTAATTTTTATTTTTTTCTTTAGAGTTTAGGTGAAAATTCATTGCGAAATTTTGATAATTTGAGAAAAGCACATGGCAAGCAAACTGTTGGTCAACTAAGGTTGAAACTTCAAAGAACAATGCAGAAACATGCAGGAGTATTTAGAACACAAGCACTTTTGGGAGAAGGATGTAAACTCGTTTCAGGACTTTACAAATGTCTCAGTGATATAAGGGTAACGTACCTACTAATATGTATTTCTCTCTAAGATTTTCTTTAACCTTTTGCATTTAACAGTATAAAATTTCATTGCACAGGTTAGTCAGTGTCAGTGGGTTATTGGACAAAAACTAACCATAGAAAGCTTATTGCAAAACAAATGAAACAAAAGAAAATTAGCGTCATTATATATTGTGATGATATGAAATAATTATAGAAAAGTCATTTAAATGAATAAAATGAGCAAATCTAAGTGAATATTTTCAGATCTATTTTGAAATTCAGTTAGTTAGAGTCTGTCTTCTAACGTTGTCTTTTTTATTAGACTTAGTAACTTCACAGAACCTGCACAATTTTGTTTCTTCTGCTGGATTGGTGATACTCAGACCAATTGTTAGCCTAACGTTCTTAATCTAGGAGATCTTTCGAGAGCTTGGACGACTGTTCCTTGAAACTGAAACTTTTTTATATTCATTGTTTAAACCATGCCTTCCACAATGCTTTAAAAACTCCACAGAATGGTATATTGTCTGTTTATCGCTTTATGAGCCTTCTCGGGCTAGTTTGTCGATCTTTTTATTGCTTTAATATCCTTCTTGCCTTGGTATCCAGACTAAGGTTACTATTTGACTACTATTTGACTACCTAGTTCTGGCAGGTCCTCTAGTCAGTATTTTATCAGACGTGATATGATTTTTTATGAGAAAATTGCCTTTAGAGCTTCTTTGTTAATGGCTGTTGCGTATTCTCCTAGACTCAGCGAAATCGTTGTTTTCGACCTGGATCCAAATATTCCAGCACCTACTCCTTTTATGGTTTTTTGAACTGTCTGTACACCAGACGAGCTTAGGTCCCAGATTTTCCAACATATGCTTACACAGCTTATGAGAGCTAATGCAGCTTTGTGTGTAAGTTTTTTAGGAAGTTGATTCCACGTCAGCCTTTGGTCAAATATGTCTCCGATCTATTTGGCTTCTGTGACAAATAAAATAAACATGTTGTTTAGCACTAGCCATCTTAGTCCTGTATGCACCTGTTGTTTATAAATGGTACAACTGTTGTTTTATGTGCATTAATGAAAAATTGTACCTGCAAATCGCCCCACGACGAGAATTGCTTTCAAATACTTTTTTAAGAACTCAAATAAGAAACTAAAATTTAATTTCATAAAGAAAATTTCATAAAGAAAGGTAGTCGTGATAATACCGATGTAAAAATAATAATAAATAAATTTATATTTGTATTTGATATCATGTATTTAAAAAAAAATAATACTAGAATAAGAAAATCGCAGTTTACTTTTATAGCAACGACGAACAACTACTAGAGTAATTAATTTACAAAACTCTAATTGCAAAAACATTCACGGTGTTATCCACGTAATTGTCAAATTATTATAAGAGAGTATGTAAGAGTTTTGTTACAAGGATTGTTTATGGTTAAAGTTCGGTATTGACTTAACATAAGGCTCTAAAACGCACAAAAGCCTTTTAAAATTACATTAAGAAATTATTGTAATGTGAGCCATTTCATTATTCAGTCATGCTCTAATATTACAAGTCCCTCTCTGTATTATTTGGCCTTTAAGGCTCAACTTGTCCGCTTATTATACATAATTAAACCAAACCTATGGGACGACTATGGTGGAGACACTTTCGCGAACATTCCAGAGTCAACGAGATACTATTTCTAGTCTAAATATAACGTTTCTGGCACCTTCTGGCAATTTTGGTGGGGGAGCATTCTAGACCACCAATTTGTATATAAATTGGTGGAGGAGAGCCATCAGTAATCAGTATTATATGAACAGTGAAGATAAATATTAATTAGTAGATAGACAGTGGTGAATATAAATAGTGATCAGTTTAAAGACATTCGAAGTATATATAAATTAGAATAATTGTGTTATAAAATAAATAAGTGTTTAAATAAATTATTAATAAATAAACTGTTGTTTGAAAATAAACAAACATCACAGTATATTTGATGCCAGTTATTATCAGTATAATTTATTTTTCTCTTTGCCACTGTCATAATTATTGAAGTCGATTTCCAGGAAAGTACGCAATTTATTTTAAAGTGTGACAGCTCTGTAAAGCAAGCAACGTATCCGTAGTTATTGATTCATTCATAATAAATGTGTTCGCACCTTAGATAAACTTGCACAAGTCATATCCAATTAAATGCGACAGCTCTGTAAGCGTAATATAAAACACAATCTAAATGATTGCAATAAAGAAGGGCCTAATTATGAATAAATGGATTAGTCTAGTAGTTTTTCGTCACTGTTTTCAATAGTAACAAAACTATTTCTCCAATTTGAGCTATTACTTTAATCTGTAAGAACATATACAAAACGGGTTTTTGAATACCCTGTATATATTGAAAATTTATTGTTAAATATAACTTTAATTCATAATACATATTAAACGTGTATATATTATTAGGATTTGATTAATAAATAATTTTTATAAAATCTAAATAAACCTTCCCGGAACATTACGTCTAGGTGCGACATACGATACCCCTTTTCCCGTCTGATATATGATGCGGACAAAAGGTGTATAAGTTAAACAGTGTAAAGGGCGAATCTATCTTAGATAATATGATGTCAATGGGAATACCTTGCATATTTATTTTTAGCTGCATGTCGGCAATAAATTTAATAATACCAAATTTTAGCATATGCCGCATTGACTAGTCCGGCTCTGGCTTAATGTGTAGTAAATGCATGGATTGAAAAGCGGGACCTTGCTATCTCCCAAACGTCCCTTGCCGCACTAGCACTACACTTCTTAGATAACATTTTCAATTCGCAAATACCTTAAAATAGCATCGTATATATATACATACGATAATAACGGAGGTATTATAAACATATTATATTATCCGAAGAAGACATAAGATATTATTGTCTACCGCCTGACTCGTTATAGGAACTTAAGACGCGATGTTATTACTAATACATTTCGGTTTATGGAAAGTAGTGTGTAGTGTGTAGTATCAAAAAGGGATCAACAATAAAAATAACAAGAAATAAATGGTGGTTCTCACCTTATCGAGACTGATGCCTCTACGGATAAACGCTTAGCCTAAAATAAACTAGTAACGTTTTGATTTTAAACGAAACACCGGAAGCCTCCCACTAAGTGAAATACATTTTTTAAATTTATTGTCCCTTTTCGGTGATATGCATAGTCAAATCATCATTCATTGTAAATCGAAAATTTTTCTTTCGTAATTTTGCTATAATTTTTACAAGTAGCCACAGTACAATTAGACATTTTATAGTTTTTTATTGTTACAATAAAATTGCTGAAGAAATCACCATACTTTAATTTATACCCTTTAAAAACATCCAAAAATGGAAAACACAAAATCAAAACACTTTAATCTCTTCAAATAGGTGCTTCAAAAATAAATATCATACAAGCAAAATACTTTCAACTCTTATTTAAAATTCCAAAAATAAATGCGTGTCATTAATTATTTCATATAATTATATCTTTATAATTAGAAATAAAACTGTATTAAAAAATTGTTCTTATTCAAACGTCAATCAAATACTGTTTGCTTTATGCCACGTTACGTCATCCGCTGAAAGTGCGAAATTCGCTCGAATTAGTAGCATACCGGTATTTGTGTATCGTGATAAAACCACAATATTAAATCCAAATTATTATACTTTTTAAAAATGCAAGAATCAGGCACTAAAAATATTCTCTAATGTGAAAATAAAAAAAAACGAAGTGGAAAACTTACTATAACTTCAATCAAAAAATGAAATAATTGTGTCATTTGCCCTTCTTAAAAGCAAACAGCGTAATAAAATCAAACCATAACTGATTTTAAAACAAAAATCACCAGCCATTCCAGAATATGAATAGGGAACAGCCTCTAAAAACATTTGAAACATTAACTATATGTTTCATTGGGACAGATATTTGTTTTATAATACAGGGTCCATCTATAAATTGACACATTTTAACAACTTATAACTCGAGAATTAAAAAAGATATCGAGATGCAGTTTTCACTAGACCTTCTACATTAACTTCAAGTTTTTCTTGACATTGTTGCCACATGTAATTTTTTTCTGGAAAGTGCCAACAAAAAAAACGAACTTTTTTGAACCAAAATTGTGAGCTTATTTTAAATAGAACACCCTATAATTTTTAACATCCTCGGAAAGAACATTTCTACCCCTTTCCAAAAATGTATACATTGTAAGCATTTACTTTATTTTTTAGGGAAACATTCACTTTTTTATGCAACCATGTCAATAACTTCCAAACGTGAAGTATCACAATTAATTAACTTATAATTTGGAAGTAAGGCAATGTATTGATAAAAGGTTTTCACCAAAATTCTTGGAAATGTTTAAATTTTTTTCTGACATAAATGCCAAATCTTAAACTTGTAAAGTTTTCGTAAAAAAAAAATTAAATTCAGATTAAGGTCTTATGGCGAATGAAACATTTCGTATCTCTCATAGTCATTAGATAGTTTATTTCTTCGCCTTTTAAAAAAAGTAAATTTTTTATAATTTTTTTATTGCTTTAATAGGTTTTAATTTTAGCTAATTAAATCAATGTTAACGGTGTCTATTACATTTTGGTGGCACATATCGAAATATAAATTGACGTTTTACATCGAACGATCATTGATAAGATACTGTTATTCATTGCCTTGTCCCTTAGGTATAAATTTCAGAATAATATCAAGTAATGATATTTTACTTATAAAGACAGAGGGGAGCACCTCATACCATACGGATTTTTGTGGCGTAAGTGGTGTCCCACCATGTTGGTACCTATCTGAATTTTTATTGAATACAAAAAATATGTACTAAAACATTAATAAATTAATTGTTGAATATGACCTCCATTTTGTTCAATACATGTATGCAGACGCATTAAAAAATTTGTAAATGCATTTTGCAGTATTTCTGGGGTAATTCTATTAAACACATGAATTATATTATTACTCAGTTCAGTTAAGTTTGTAGGTGTTGGATAGTAGCATCTTTCCTTAACATACCCCCATATAAAAAAATCTGGTATAGTTAAATCCGAAGAATATGGAGCCCATTTGATGGGACCAGACCGACCTATCCATTTATCTCTAAAGGTTGAGTTCTAAGAATTCCTGGCTACAAGAGAGTAATGCGGTGGAGCACCATCTTGCTGGAAATATACAGTATTTAGTATTTCTTCTTGTTCTAGTTGAGGATAAAAGAATAGTTCTAGCATATTCGTGTAATTGTTTCCATATACTGTTTCCTCTTGAAAGAAAAATGGTCCATAAATTTTGGTTTTGGACACACCACACCATACATTTACCTTGGGAGCATCTCTTTCAAACTCGTTGAAAGCTCTAGGCTTTTCGTCACCCCAAATCCTACAATTGTGTTTGTTTACGCGTCCACTTAAATGAAACGTTGCTTCATCTGACATTATTAGATTTACATTTGATTGATGTCTAAATAAATCTAATAACGTCTCACACATAAAAACTCTCTTTTCAAATGCATGATTTTCAATTTTATGAAAAGTCTGAACCTTATATGCTTTAAACTTGATTACTTTTAAAATTTTATGCACCCTACTCTCTGACATATGTATGGATTGGGCAATTTTTCTAATAGATATTTTATTATTGTTTCTTGCTAAAGTTTCTATTATCTGTATAACATCATTTAAAATAATATACTCAGCGTTTTCAATTTGTCTTTTTTTCTATCTAATGTTTCCGTTTCTTTAAACTGACTTACCCAGTTTAAAATAGAATTTCCGGTTGGCGAATTTTTTTCAAACATATTTCTAAATCTTCTTTGTGTATGTGTAATTGACCTACTTTCAATATAAAGTAAAACGCACCGGGCTTTTTCACTTTTGGTAAACATTTTTTAATACCTGCTTTCTTTTGCACTAATTAATACAAATATAGACTTCTGTCAACTCGATTTGTTTTACATAGCACCCTTGATAAATTAGGGGCACAAATTAAATGATCATTATTTAAGTTTTATGGCAAGTACATTTTTCCAGTATTTTATTTCAGTTGGTCAGTATGATAATAAATGGTCGGGGAAAATAATAAATGGCCAGTATAATATTAAATGGTCGATGAAAATAATAAATGGTCAGTATAAAAATAAATGGTCAGTAAAAATAATAAATGGTCAGTAAAAATAATAAATGGTCAGTAAAAATAATAAATGGTCAGTAAAAATAATAAATGGTCAGTAAAAATAATAAATGGTCAGTAAAAATAATAAATGGTCAGTAAAAATAATAAATGTTCAGTAAAAATAATAAACGGTCAGTAAAAATAATAAATGGTCAGTAAAAATAATAAATGGCCAGTAAAAATAATAAATGGTCAGTAAAAATAATAAATGGTCAGTAAAAATAATAAATGGTCAGTAAAAATAATAAATGGTCAGTATAATAATACGCGTTTTATTTGTACATCGGTCTCCTTTTGACAGAGTAGGTTAGCTGTGTCCAGGCCGTTGGTGTTTATGCCGGTCGGCGTAGCCAGGTATGGATTAAAATGTTTTTGGTGGCGGCGAAGCCGCCACCCTACGAGAAGTCTTTGCTTTGTCTTCTTGTTGTCACGGCATTAATATTATTTGTTCATGTATGTGAAATTTGTTTCTATGGTTTATAAAATACTACTGATAGTAAATGAAAACAAACAAGACGCATTCACACAAACATACCCACCACCTCAATTACAAATCATTAGTGTTGTCCCCGATACGCGAGTGTATTTTGAGGCAATTGATTTTTGAAATATATCCTGACAGGCAGACTTAATTGTTTTAAACAGAAAACAAAATCTTCAGTTTCTTCTTTGCTGCAAACCGGTAGCTCAAAAACATGAAACACTCGATCTAAAAACATAATACTACTTATTTAATGCACATTTTTAAAATTATTACCGACTGCTGCATACTGGCCATTTATTAATTCTTACTGACCATTTGTAGAATTATTACCGGCTAATTCATACTGACATTTCATTAATTTTTACTGACCATTATAATCACAAAAGTGAACATAGAAATACAGGCCAAATAGTAATTTTACTGCTACAAAATTTAATGTTTACTCATCATATTTTATAAAAGTACTGAGTTTTTTACAATATTTTACTGACTGTTTGTAATATTTATACTGTACATAATGAATTAAATACTGTTCAGTTAATTACAACCCATAAATTAGTAGTATCATTTATTGACTCATTCATATTCTATTCAAAGCTGAGTAAGTTAATTTACAAAAAGAGGAATATTAAACAGACAAAAAAAACAGATATAGGTACATATTGAAAACGCTTAAGACATTCTTTTAAATGATGATTTATGGATAAAGGCTTGCAAATAAACGTTACAAATACGAAGAATTTTATTCATCATAAGCCCTTAATCTGAATTGGTAAAAGTAATCTTTTACGAAAATTTTAGACATTTGAGACTTTACAACCATTTTATAAAAAAATTAAACATTTCCCAGAATTTTAGTCAAAACTTCTTATCAATAAATTGTCACATTATCGAGTTAAAGGCTTTTAAATTGTGATATTTTACGTTTAGAAGTTATCGACATGGTTTCATAAAAAAGTAAATTTTTCCCAAAAAAATTGAATAAATGCTTACAATGAATACATTTTTGGAAAGGGAAAGAAATGGTCTTTCCGAGGATGTTAAAAATTATAGGGTGTTCTATTAAAAATAAGCTCACAATTTTGATTCACAAAAGTTCGTTTTTTTTCGGCACTTTCCAGAAAAAAATTACATGTGACAACAATGTTAAGAAAAACTTGAAGTAAATGTAAAAGGTTTAGTGAAAACTGCATCTCGATATCTTTTTCCGTTTTCGAGTTATCAGTTGTTAAAATGTGTCAATTTATAGATTGTAATGTGAGCCATTTCATTATCCAGTCATGCTCTAATCCTCCAAGTCTCTCTCTATCTTATTTGGCCTTTCAGGCTCAACTTGTCCGTTTATCATACATAACTAAACCCCTTAAGACCAAACATGTGACGACTATGGCGGAGGAGGTTTCGATGACTATTCGAAAAGAACTTATGTCATAAAAATAAAAAGGATTGTTCAGGAAATGAAAGAAGACAGGGTGATATAATCTTCTACAAGCCCATGGGTCTCTCCGGTAGTCCTGGTCCAGACAAAGGATGGAACAACGAGGTGTTATGTGGATTACCGTCAGTTGAACAATGTTACCAAGAAAGACAGTTACCCTCTGCCTCGTATCGACGATACCTTGGAAACATTGGCCAAAAGTAAACTATCTTCTAACTTAGACTTGAAGTCTGGATACTGGCAGGTGGAAATGGACCCATCTTTTACCACCGGATCTGGATTGTGGCAATTCAATGTCATGCCATTTGGACTATGTAATGCCCCCGCGACATTTGAAAGAGTTATGGAAAATGTATTAAGAGGGTTATCTCGCAAAACATGCCTGTTGTATTTAGACGACATCATAGTCTTGGAGAAGACATTTGATGAACATCTAAAAACTTAGAAGATGTTTTTAAAAGACTTCAAGCTACTCAAACTGATGCTAAACCCCAAGAAGTACCATTTATTTCAAAATAAAGTTAATTACCTGGGTCATGTAGTCAGCAAGGATGGCGTAACTGTAGATAAGGAAAAATTCGCTTCTATCAAAGAATGGCCACAACGAAAGGATAAACACCAAATAAGAAGTTTTCTTGGGCTTTGTACGTACTACTGAAGATTCATAAAGAAGTTTGCAGATATTGCTAAACCACTAACGCGACTTACAGAAGAAGCGAGGGAATTCTGCTGGGACGAGGACTGCCAAACTGCATTTGAAACATTAAAGAATCATTTAACAACAGCACCAATACTAGGCTACCCACTTCCAGAGAGAGAATTTATCCTGGATACTGATGCTAGTAATGTTGGAATTGGAGGAGAGCTTTCACAGATTCAGGAAAGGAAACAAAGAGTACTAGGTTATTTTAGTAAAGTGCTTTCGAAACCTGAACGAAATTATTGCGTCACAAGAAGAGAACTCCTGGCAGTTGTAAAGTATGTGGAACACTTCTACCAATACCTGTACGCAAGGAAATTTTTAATTCGTACCGATCATGCCGCCCTTAAGTGGTTGATGCAGTTCAAAAACCCGGAGGGGCAAATACCCAGATGGATTGAACGACAAGAGTACGACTTAAAGATCGAACATCGAGCCGGAATAAGTCACAAAAATGCCGATTATCTTTCTAGAAGACCGTGTCCTGTAAAGTGCTCCCACTGCAACAAAGCGGAATCCAAAGAAAGTGGACTCCTAAGAACAACTGTAGTCAACGATGAGTGGGCCCCTGCTAAAATTAGGGAAGAACAAGAGAACGATACCGTTTTAAATAAGATGCGACAATGGAAAGAGGAAAATCGTCGACCTACTTGGCAAGAAGTATCTAATATTTCTCCATTACTTAAGTCGTATTTGTCTCAGTGGAACTCCTTTATCCTGGAAGATGGCTTATTAAAGCAAGTACTTGAAAATGATAATGGTTCCGAGAACAGAAGACAGTTGGTCATTCCAAGAAGTAGAGTAGCTGAAGTACTCTGTCAGTTACACGACAGACCATCAGGAAGACATCTTGGTGTTAGGAAAACCCTTCAAAAATTCGGGAAAGGTTTTACTAGATGAACAGTTCCAATGATGTAAAGGACTGGTGTAAGAAATGTACCACCTGTGCTATAAGTAATAGACCTCAACGAAAAAAAAAAAAAAAAAGGCTCCCATGAAGCAATACAACGTCGGTAGCCCATTTGAGAGGATCGCCTTAGATATTACTGGACCATTCCCCACGACCGAGGATGTAATAAATACATTTTGGTGGTTATGGATTATTTTAGAAAGTGGGTGAAAGTCTATGTCATTCCAAATCAAGAGACAGCAACTGTTGCAGATGTATTGATAAAAGAGTTTATCTGTCGATGTAGAGTGCCCTTGGAGATCCACAGTGACCAAAGTAGAAATTTTGAAAGTCAACTTTTTCGTGGAATCTGTGACAGACTAGGCATGAAGAAAACCAGAACCACAGCATTGCACCCACAATCCGATATAATGGTAGAGCGAATGAATAAGACCATTGGCAAATATCTGTCAAAAGTGGTTTCAAACCATCAGTGAGATTGGGATCAGTATCTTTTGCTCTTTGCAATGGCTTATAGATCCGCTGTCAATGAATCAACAGGCGAAACACCTGCAAATGTCTTGCTTGGGCGTGAGATGATACTACCGTGCGACCTTGAGTTTGGATGCCGACCTGGAGAAGATGTAGCTGGTGAAGATTATGTGATCCAGTTACGAAAAAGAATGGACGACATGCATGAATTAGTTGGCTCGCATCTCCAAATCGCCAGCGATAGGATAAAGAAACGGTACGATACTCAAGCTACGGAGGGATGTTTCAAGGAAGGCGAAAAAGTCTGGCTCCATAACCCAAAAAGATAAAAGGGTTATTCTCCGAAGCTTCAAAGTTCTTGGGAAGGTCCGTACCTCATAAAGAATAAAATAAATGATGTAATTTACCGTATAAGTAAGATCCCAAACGGTAAACCGAAGGTAGTGCATCAAAACAGGTTGGCGCCATTTGAGAGTGACCATGAAGAAAAAGTAAACCAACTTCGAGAAACACCTGACCTTGTCTTTGAAGAATTTATGGGTGCATATGGAGGTACTGAAAAAGCCAGATAGGGTGTTACGACCGAGCAACAACAAGATCTGCTCTCGCTTCCGAAATACTACTCGCTGGTCCATAGTACTTCCACCAGCATCAATGACTCGCAAAGACTGGAATATGTGTTCCGTAAGGAGTTTGGTCGACTGGTAGAACTTCAATGTCAGTTACCAGCCCCTGGAAAAGCCTTGAAACTTCAAGACGGGTCACGTTATCTTTTCTATTTAGTAACGAAGAACACCTTCCGAGATCGATCCACCTATCAGGATGTATGGGAAGCATTACTTAGTCTAAGGGAGCACCTTAGATTATACAAACCTTAGATGGAACATAAGACACTGCGCATAATCCCATTTCGAAATTATTCACACCTACCAATCACAGTTTAGAACATCACATGTCAGAGCGTTATCCATCCAAATTTAATGTGTCAATGAGAATTAATTTGGTATTTTAGTGACTTAAATTTTGAAAATTAACGTTGAAAATGCCAAGATGTGTTGTAAAAAGCTTTATTTATAATAAAAGTGCGAAATATGACGGAGATAAAAGAAACATTTATTTCGGTGAGATATTTAATTTTTAAAGATTATGTTGACGTCCATATTTGTTGATTTGAAAATAAACAGAATCGGACTTGCTCATTAGTACATGTTATAGGTAGCAAATAAAGGTTATTATTATAAATTTTTTACTATTTCTTGTTTCATGGGGAATCTTTTTTCAGGAAGTGGAAAGAGTAACATACAATCAAATACAAAAATATCAATTTCATTGCCAATTTATTCGTTTCAAACTTCACAACTGGTTTCAATAGTTTTTTAAAAACTATTTATTTTGTATTTCTCTATAACAGTGTTACTCAAAGTATGCTCCGCGGAGCCTTGGGGCTCCGCAAAGCCTTTGTGAGGGCTCCGCGAAGAAAATAATCATAATAAAAAAAAAACAGTACTATCGCCACAAAATGAAGGGACCTGGCTTGAGGACCTTTTTTTTGAGAAGTAATTTTTTTAAGCCACTAAGAGGAAGGAGGATATGATTTTGCTTGAGGACTTTTTTTTATTTTATTTTTTATGGGTGAAATGGTTGGGATAATTCTTGCAAGAAATCTTTGGAATTAATCAAAAATAAATTAACGACAAATGATGTTCTTGTGCATTTTTAGCCTAAATTTCCAATTAAATTAATTGCAGATGCATCAAATGTGGGAATAAGAGCCATGATATGTCATGTTTTTAAAGAAACTATTGAGAAATATATAGCTTCTGCTTCGCGTACCTTATCAAAGTCCGAACAAAAGTATTCCCAAATTGAAAGAGAGGGCCTTGCAATAATTTTTGGTTTAAATAAATTTATTGAATATTTATATAGACATTTCTTTAACCCAGCTAAAGGTATGCTCCAATTTTCAGCCAATAGACTACGTAGATGGCCAGTAATATTGTCAAATTACAATTATAAAATTTAATATTTGAAATCGGAGCATAATATAAGCCAATTTTTTTATCACGTTTACCTATTGAAAGTCAAAATGAGAGCCAAAATGAACAAACATTTTAAAAATATTTTTTAAATTGTGTTTTATGTGTTTAGGGCTTGTTTTCTCTAATTTTGACATATAAAGTAATTTATTTTGTAATCGCAGCAAGTGCCAAAACGATCTACTTTATGCAACCAGTTGCATAAAATAGAACACTATACAACTGATTACGAAAAGTTGATTATGTCACCAGTTACGAAATGGTTGGTTTTTAAGTCAAAAAATCAAAAAATCTAGTAATCTAAAAATCTAAAAATCGAAAAATAAAAAATCGAAAAATCCAAAAATCCAAAAACGAAAAATCGAAAAAAAATTGAAAATATGACATTACGTTTAACAACAAAAAAAGAAAAGCTGTAAATTGCGCTTTATTTTTAAATAATTGAACACCGTTATTGAAAACTGCCCAGAAATGTTGGGGGTAAAATTTTGACGTACTCCTTCAAGGATAATAGGTAAAAACGTTTTTTTTTTCAAATTTCTCGCAGGTAATGTCAAATCGGCAACACTGCACATGTGCTTTTTTATTATTACTATTGAAAAAAAAAAAAAAAAAAGTCGTAGGACAATCAAATACAACAATTTTCTAAAATATTTGATTGGAAGTATCTACAAAAAAATGATGGTGAATCATTTTTGAACACAATTTTATAAATAATTGAGTCAAAATTAGAAAAAATCGTGTATGTAAACACGTAACGAAATGTCGATTTGTGTAACTCGTTCATTTTGCGGGACCTCGCTCCGCTCGTCCCGTAAATATTTACTCGTTACACAAAATAAGGCATTTCGTAACGGGTTACATAAATAGCTATTAATTGACTTCCTAATATTTTATATCATTGAACGGTATTTTCCGTAAATAAATAAATCATAAATAATTACCGACATATAAGTACCAAAACATTTTTTTATCTTCAAAGAGTAGGCTTATGTCAAATAAACTTAAAATATTATAACGAACGAAAGGGTAACCCATTTCTAATAAAATTTAATTATTTATTTTATTTTGGTGTGATCGTAGAAAAAAATCTTGTGTGTAATTCGAGCAAAAAGTACTTTGACTGTTTCGATAACTTTTTGTCTCAACAGCTATTTTGTTAGAATAATTTTATAAACTTTTACTTAGGGTCGATTTCACCGTTTTGTTGCACGAAGTTTAAAATACTAAACGAAGATTAAAATGACATTTTTATATTAACAAAAACGGAGTTTAAATTACTAAATGGAGATTAAAATTACATTTTTACATTAACAATGTCATTTTATTCTTCGTTAAGTAATGTAAACTTCGTTTGACACAACGGTAGAATCGGCCCTTAGCTAGCTATATATTGATAAAGTGTTATGCGCTGGTTCAGTGATGATGTAATTATGGTTCCACTGACAATAACAGTGACAGTAGATTTTTTGAGTGCGTTTTGTTCGTTTCGTTTACCTAAATTATATCGTTTTTTTCACTTTTATAAATATATTCCTAAAGTAAGTAGATAGCATGTATCAAATATACAATCGTTTAATTACCAATTACATACCTTTAAACTATTTCTTATGACCTGTAAACAATATTTTGAAGTAAAATAAAAACAGTAAAAACGTATATGTCAAATTTATTGATGTTTTTGTTAAAAGTTTTGGTTAGAATTAAATGTCAGTGGAACCAAAAAGACATCACACTGAACTAGTGCATTGCGCTCATCATAAATGAATCGTGCTAACAAATAAAGTCAAAAAAACGTCTCATAATTTTTCATATTTTAGTTACCTACCAAAATTAGGTACTACAATACAAATATTTAGGTCAGGTCCAGAACATCTCCCTACTCCTTCCACCCAGTTTTTCGGTTTTGGCAAAATTCGCGCAGCGACAAATGCTTCCTATGTTACCTCTACCCTTTCTAACCTCTTTGGGGAGCACGTACGGGAGTCCAATGTACAGAAACTAGCCATGCCGAAGATAGAAGGACATCAGCTGAATTGGAGGATCATTAGGAACATGGTGGAAGTAATCTTTCAAGACACCGGACTCCAAATACTGGTCTGCAGCCATTCGCCCAATGCCCAGGTTACAATGAAGACAGTCCTTTGTTATTTCCATGCAACTGGAAATTGTAAAAGAGGGTTTCAGTTGCAGATACAACCATTTCATTTTAGTTTCGTAAGAGTTCCAGGAGGAACTATCTCTTAAGAAGGGGGAAATGTAATGTGAGCCATTTCATTATTCAGTCATGCTTTAATCCTCCAAGTCCCTCTCTTTGGCATTTGAGGCTCAACTTGTCCGATTATCATACATAATTAAACCCCTTAAGACCAAACATATGTGACGACTATGGCGGAGGAGATTTTGATGACTATTCGAGAAAAAACGGGATAATGTTTATAGTGTATTCCAAATATGACGAGATGTCTCTAGTATTGGTGAGAATTGGTGAACATTTAACTAAAAATTAACCAGCCATAATTCAAATAAATTGAAACCACTTTGCCAAACTTTTAAATTTGTATATAAATATGGGACAGTGAAGATAAATAGTGAACAGTTTAAAGACATTCGAAATATATATAAATTAGAATAGTAGTGTTATAAAATAAATAAGTATTTAAAAAATTAACCAGCATCAGCCAAGTCTGATTGACTATTATCTTCTAAATAGTTTTTAAATTCTAATGTCTGCCAGTGCTGCACAAAAGTAAAAAGGGTAAGTTTTTCTATATTTTTGATCTTCTCCAGTTTTTCTATCATTGTGTTTCTTGATTTATTTTAACACAATAAAACCTTTCTGCGAAAATAAGGAATTACATCTGTCATCTGTCAAAGTCTCCACACTATTCCGATCCCGAATCACGATAGTTTATATCGTTCAATGTCCATTTTCTTTTCTAAGACTTCGATGATGTGCGAACTAGATAGACACTTTGTGAATCGAATAGAGAAAGACATTACATAAGAATCGCAGTCTGTGGAACGAAGATACATACTTATCGAAAAATGAGAATCCCACTGCAATATTCATTTATCATTTCGACTATTTTTTGGCAGGTTGTTATCATATTATATCAGATCTCAGCTGAGTCAGACTTGGGTGAGTCGTCCTTGAACGAAAATCGAATTTCGGCTACAACTTCTCTAAAGTTCCAGGTAGTTCCAGTGTAAACTAAAATTTAAAGATGGATAAGTGCAAATATGTAACTGTTAAGTATATTTACGGATTGTTACAATCCATCTTTAAATTCACGCGCGATATAACCGAACTTCGATTTTCGCTGAAGTTTTTATTTGTACCTACAAAACTTATCGAACCTGTGTTTTAGGTTTTGCAATATATTTTTGGATAATTTGATGTTGATAATTTACAAAAATAGATGAGAATTTACCTTTATTCATAGTTTAAAAATATAACTATTGTGATGTTTGTTTATTTTAAACAACAGTTTATTTTTTAATAATTTATTTAATCATTTATTTATAACACTCTTATTCTAATTTATATATATTTTGAATGTCTCTAAACTGTTCACTATTTATATTCACTGTCCATATAATAACTAACTCTGCTGGGTCCTCCACCAATATTTATATACAAATTTTAAAAATTGGCTAATGTTCTAGAATGTTCACTTATTCTCTCTCATAAACTAGAAACATTATCCCGTCCTTTCTTGAATAGTCATCAAAAGCACCTCCGCCATAGGCGTCCCATAGGTTTGGTCTTAAGCGGTTTTATTATGTAAAATAATTGGACAAATTGAGCCTCAAAGGCCAAATAAGACAGAGAGGGACTTGGAGGGTTAGAGCATGACTGAATAATGAAATGGCTCACATAACACTATTTTTACAAGAACATACTAAAAGCTACCGAATATAAACTAAAATTTGCAAATGTTCCACATACTTACCGAAATAAGTTATTGGAAGATGAAAATAAACTTGCAGCAAGTGTCTACAACTTTTTATTTTTAAATTAGATATAAATGTGTTTTATTAAAGTTTCCATACAACTTACGAAATAGGTTTAAGTTGCAAGCCAAAAATAAATTTGCAGCAAGTGTTTGTAAGTTTCTATGTTTAGTGAGTGATTGGCGTTAGTTATATTACACCACATAGAGTATCTTCACATTGCTAGCTCTGGGTTTTGAGAACCAATTTATGTCGCCTTCTGATTATGGTTTAAAAATTGTTTGAATAATTTATGTGAAAATATCTAAACCTTTTACCACATAAGAGTGTAATGTAAAAATATTTGCTTCTGTTACTTCTTAGGACTGCCTATGTAAACATATTTGTAATTCTATCTCTAGACAACAGAGAAAACTGCACCTTCCGGAAAATATGTCTTAGATTCGATGAGATAACTTATGGATATCCCGTTCTTATCGATTTAAAAAATGTTAATTAGAAAGCCCGCTAAAGGGTTAAATAACTTAGTGGCTGATTTTTTGCTACCTTTATTACGGTAATCGCAGACTTAATAATTTATTGTTATTGTTTAGATATCAGATCGTGGATTAATTTGGAATACAGATATAGTGGATGCGTTAGAATTGCAAAATTTATTTATTAACGCTCTACAAGCAATTTACTCTATGGAACAAAGAAAGGAATCCAGAGGAGCTCATGCTAGAGATGATTTTCCAGTAAGTAGCTATTTGTTTATTGTTTCTTAGGTTACAAATTAAACAATATAATGCATGACACCTTAATATAAAGTTATTTACATAATTAAATAATGAATTCGTGAATGAATGTATATAATACACTGAAATGTTATACCGTGGTAACCAACCTCTGTTTATGGTTGTTATGGGAGTCATAATGGACTAGCCCGCTAAAATTTTTAACAATAGATATGTCTGAATTGTTAGTTGTAACTGAACTGTCATTATTTTAAATCATATTTGGAAACTTGTGATGATGACGTCAAATAATAAAATTTGATTTGATTTAAAGTTGTAGAACGTAGTAAATTTAGTCCAGTAACTGAAGGGACAAACCTGTCATTAAGTCGGTCCAGATTTCCATTGTGGCTCAACTCTTAGGTCTCGGCGGTCGCTTTCAAGGTCGAAAAACTTTTACCAACTTTGCTGCGTCGGAAAGGGCCCAAAATGGACCCTAAAACTGGCTTCCCGCCAATATATTCCACAATATGCCAATTAGAGAATTTTTGTTTAGAAAAAAAAAGAAAGATCTTATCAATATCTACAAAAATGGTCTTTATCATTTTTGTCGGGAATTCGAAACGTTTCGAGATAACCGCAATCAAAAGTCCCTCGTTCAGCCCCTGCTTTATCTCTATAGCAATGCTGATTAGCTTGTAAATGGGTGGACAAATTGTTTTAGAACTCTGTCAAAAATTGATATTTTTTGATGATTCAAAGTTCATTACAATGGGAAAACCCGTAGGTATCGATCCATGTGCCTTGAAGCCCGTTATTTCCTGTCAAGAACATTGAAAAAGGGGTCAAAGTTGCGTTCTCCTACTATTTTGGACCACTTTATACTAATTCATTCATATTTTTTTTCTTTTAATAGTTTTTTATCCCATTTTTGTTTTAAATGGTATCTTGAGATGTCTCGAATGATCTCAGAAATTTTTTTCCAGTATCTTCCTGGCGTTTTAAAACAAAATTGATTTGTTTATTTGCATTTTTCATATGCTTTCATTATATTGTTATTCAATGCACATCGTTTTAAAGCTTAGAGTGTCTACTTTTTGAATGTATTTTTAATAAAGTTGCTCCATTTTCCAGAAATGGCGAAAATTGATCACACCGGGGAAAACCGGACTTTTTTTTAAATACTTCTTGTTTCCCGCTGTTTTTTAACATTAATACCCAGACCGAAGTGAAGCTGATATTCTCACCTTTCCATTTCTATCAATTGATCCCCGTATGTGAGCGTGGTTCTTAACTGTCTGTTAGAATTATCTCCCCCATTTTTACGCTCTCCGCCTGAGATCTATGATATTCCATCATAACCTAACCACGTGTAACCACGCGCCACGCGCTCACCTTAATCGTCTGCTTTTGTTGGTATACAATCTCTGTTGTTTTTGGAGCCGTTTTTGTCAGTTGTTATATATTTCTTTTGTATATTTAAAGAATATTCACAATTCTGGGTTCGAGTAGTACAATAATAAAAAATGATTACTTTTCTTCTCTATATTTAACACAAATGAGTTAAAGTGGAATATATATCGAAGATTTGGGGTTGAGGTAAGTCTTTTGTTGCTATATCTATCATATGATTATTTCTACAAATGTTATTCTTTTTTTTTTCTAGGTTAAAACAAACATAAAATAAAAAGTCCTTTAGATACAGAGCTTTTAGCGGCACTTCTAGAAGATTTGCTTTACAAAGTGAGTGTAAATTACCAGAAAAATTAACGAAATTAAGTGTAAAAGGGATCCGGCCCCCCCCGGAACTCTTGAAGATGATTTTTTTTCAGTGCAAGACAGGCTGCGAGAAGAATTGTTCATGTTTGAAAGCCAGAATGAAATGCTCGCCTGTCTGTGGTTCGTGTCAGTCGACACAGTGTTTTAATTATAACAAAAATGAAGGTATTTTCCCGGAAGAATTTAGAGATGAATCGACACCCAGAAGGGGTTGAAGGGGAGGAAAAACAGGGGGAAGGGACGCGTGGAGGAGGGGAAGGAATAGAGCAAGAGCAAGACGATGAAGAGTATGATTCTGATGACATTGAATGGTTTAGTATAATAAATTATAAACATTGCTATGTATTTCGTATTTTTAATATGTTTTTCATAATAAAAGAAATTTTTCAGAAACTTTCTTTTTTTTCTGAAACCCTGGACCTATATTGTTCCGATAAAAGTTGGCGAAAATTTTGCAGAAGACGCAGAAAATATAAAGGGTCTTCTAGGGTCAATATTCATCACACTCTTAAACTAATAACCCACTATTAGGCAATTTGAGACTGCCACACGAAAAAAAAATTTTTTTTGCACTTTTCTATTAAATTTTGCAACGCAAATTACACAGAACATTCGGCAATATAGATGAGATAGCTCAAGCGCTACTTTACAGAAAAAATCCCGTAGAATCCGCCAATAATTGTCAAAAGATCGATTGGTGCCCGGATTTCCATTCATAGGCCCCATAATTTAGCGAGCAGAGGTATGCCGCTGGCGCCATCTACAATTGGTCTCCAAAGTCCAAAACATGAAAATCAATGTATTCCCAACTCCCTCGAGCGAAAATTCAATGAGAAACTAACATTTCTATTCAGTACAAAAATTCGGGCTTTTTCGAAGGCCGTTTTTGCAAAAAATATTCGTCTTGCGAAAAAAATGGTAGAGACTATTTTTTTAGATAATGATACGATCTTCATTTTTTATCTAAACAAAAATTGTCTAATTTGTATATTTTGGCAGATATTAGCGGGAAACCATTTTTTCGGACTTTAGGGGCAATTTTGAGCCCTTTCCGACCCAGCAGTGTTGGTAAAAGTTTTAGCCCTTGAAAGCAACCGTCAAGACCTATGAATTGAGACACAAAGTAAATCTGGACCGACTTAATGACAGCTTTGCATATTTTCAGGTCTTCAGTTACTGAACTAATTGCAGTATATCATAAAACGTTGTACGATACACGCCCATTACCTGATCTCTATATGCTTTCACGGTCATATAACGTGCTCGCTTGCGCTCGCATATTAACGATTGAGGTCGCATGTAAAGATCTAAGTAACGGACTTACAACGTAAACTTATATTGTTGAAATATACGAGTATACGATAAATAACAGCATACAAAATATAATGAAAAACAAAATATTTACCCTAATTTTTTTTTATATTTAAGAAAGCTAAATTTCATCAAGTAAATTATTTGAAACAAAATTATTTGACAATACAATTTACTCGCCTGTCTATATTGTATTATTCTTGCATTCATTATCTTATTATACTATTTAGACAGTAGCCTGTGAAGAGTATTTATTATGCCTTGCTTCATCCGTCCGTCCGATGTTACGTTTTTTGTCCGCACGATAAGTCAAAACCGAAAGAAGATATCAATTAGAAAATTTCAGAAAAATCGAGCTATATAATGGGACGAAGTGTATTGATTTTGAAAAAATCTGAATAAAAGTAGGGGGGTTAAGAGGGGTAGAAATAGTAAAAAAAAATCGTAACTCAGAAACTTAAAATGATAATTGGGGATTAACATGAAAATTTTAACAAAAATCATGCTCTACAAGGCAAAAAAGCCTATGGATTTTAAAAAATATCTGAATAAAATGGGTGGGTTGAAAATAAAAAAAATAAAAAAATAAATCAAAAATAGGAAACGAAAGCGATACCAAAATAAAATTTTGATTAAAAATCAAGCTCTATAAAAAGATGAAGCCTTGAAAAAATCAGAATTAAAATAAAGGATCGAGGGGGATTTTATTATTTTAAAAATCCTAACTTGAAAACAAAAAAGATATTAACTTGAAATTTTTATTTAAAATCAAGCTCTATAAGTAAATAAAGCCTACTGATCCTAAAAAGAAATCTGATTAAAAATGGGAGATAAGGGGAGTTGAAATTAGGGCTGAGTAATTATCAAAATAATTATTCGATTATAGAATATTTAAAATAATCAATAGAAAAAAGTCGATTAATCGAAAATAATCGAATAATCGAAAATAATCTATTATTCTAAAATAATCTATTAATCGAAAATAATCGATTAATCGAAAATTATCAAAAAAATTGAATAATCGAAAAAATCTTAGTCTAAAATAATCGATTATTCGAAAATAATCGAATGATCGAAAATAATCGAGTGATCGATTAATCGAAAATAATCGATTAATAAAAAATAATCGATAATTCGAAAATAATCAAATAATCGATAATTCAAAAATAATTGATTAATCGAAAATATCGATAATTCGACAATAATCGATTAATCGAAAATAATCGATTAATCGAAAATAAGCTTTTAAATAAGATTTTAAATTTTTGTTTGTTTAAAATAAATTATTAAAATCTCTGAAATGTGATAAATTAATAAAAAATAACAAAAACAAAATAAAACAGTTTATTAAAATATCATTTAGTCCTACAAAATGAGTTCTGATAAGTTAACAATACCACAAGCAATTCTGCAGCAATTACTAAGTAAATTTACTTGCTTAAAATTCACACAGAAATGTAAAATGTTTATGTAAGCAGAAACTGCAGAGTTGCCATAGAGCTTCTAAGTTATCATGACAACACTGCAGCAAACAAATACTTGACTATGACTAGACAGAATCTGCGCGTAGTCACAGGCATTCTGACTGGTCATTGCCAAGTACGGAAGCATCTCCATATCATAGGGCTGTCAGAATTCGCACTGTGCAGAGGGTGCGAACAAGAAGATGAGACCATCGAGCATATCCTTTACGATTGCTCGACGCTCTCATTTATTAGAAGATTTGTTTTCGGCGAGTATCGGCTAACACCGAACAGCTCTTGGCGACGTTGTCAACTACATTAAATATGTAGGCTGTCTCACGAGCTAGGAGGTGCCTATCATCTTAGGAGGATGCACAATGGGACTAATAAGGCCTAATGCCGTGCTGATAACCCACTCTCCACACGTTGAAGATACAGATACAGATGTAAGCTACACTTTCCTTCTCATAAATATCATTAAGGATTTTAAAAACACTGTTGGGCAATCCTAAATATACCTTCGGATTATTTTCAGGTGAAGATGTTTTCTCTGATTCAGGCAAAACTTCACTTTCTCAAAAATATCCAGGTTATGGATATTTTTGCAGAAGGGTTTTTAGGTTATACACCTCCAAACTTATAGTAGGATTTCCCGAAGGGGACAATGTCAGAAATCGCTGCTGTATATTGAAGATTTGGTGTATTCTTATTAAATAGAGACGAAAAACACCTTTAAGAGAAGGTTATTTTCTTTGGAAGTCTACTTTTTAGAAGACATTTTTGGTTTTTTTGTTTTCTATTTTTCTTTTTTTTGCAGAATCAGTGGCTCTTGTGTGGTATATACCAAGACCTTTAAATACATTTATATGGTACTACCCACTTTTTAATATGGTAAAGGTTTATCCATCATTTAAAGAATAAACGGTTTTCAGAATTATCTGATATCTGAAAAACAAAACATCGTTACTATAATGGTAGATATTTAAAGTCTAAAAAAGTACAACAAAACACAAAATAATTTGGCTGTTGTTCAAAGGTTTCCGTGTTTCCTATTGTGGACACCAAAAATTTCTTTTCAGATTTCTAGCAACATAATTAAATATTTTTAATAATGAATGTAAATCATTATTACATCTTGGGAGGAAACATTTTTTCCTACTCATAATATTTATAAAAACGTACAAAATTAAACACATAAACATTTTCAAATCCCGAAAAAAATTATTGATTTGTACAACACTCAAATTCTTGATTGTCAGATGACACTCACAGTGCTGTCGCATTATCTATTTTTCTGTTTATTAGGTGAAGTTTTTTAATACAATATAACTAAATTTGGTGAAAGTCTAAACATAACTAATAATTTTAAAAACATTTGATATAATATATTTAAAAGATATTTGTTTACCGATATTTTAGAAGACTAGAAGTCAATATTACTTCTCGTATACCATCTAACTAGTAACGTTGTGTCGCTAGTTCTTATGTGTCTATTCGCGACTACATCATAAATTTTAAAAAATTAATAATTCTTGCAAATTAATAGATAAAAAAAACTAATAGTAGCTTTACTTTGAATTGTATTATTAATAAAAAAAAATTTTTTTTGAACATGCCCCATTGTTTAAATTATCAGATAAACGGTTCCTTAGATATGGCCAAACGTTACTCTTAAGTAAAAAATAGATAAATCAATGTTACCTGAAACAAATTCAATAAATAATTTTCAGAGTTAAAAAAATAAAAGTAATATATGGGGTTCGTCATATTTTCTAACTTAAAACGATTAAATTCATTATCTTGAATAAATATCTTGACAAAAACTAATAGTATTTAAATTTAATATTCATTTAAGAGGGAACTGTGTTTGATTAAAAATGACATACGACCCGTATTTTTAAATATGCTAATCTAAGCAGAAGCAGTGCCGCTTAATATAGGATGAAAAGGGATGCGCAATCAAACACAAGACAGATGAACATCATGGTTAAAATATGAGGGTGCATATTTAAGTTCGAGGGTTGGTCTTTATAAGTATTATTTGCTTTTTATGCCCTTTGTCGGTGTGCTACATGAAGGAAGTAGCCTGTTATTTACTTTCACGGAAAATTTGGCTCGGAAACAAGGGGAAAATCGAATATTATTCAGCATGAATCCCGCATTAAAAAAAAAGACTAAAAAGTAAACGTTTATTTTAATTTGTGTAGCAATTAATTAATTTTAAATCTTTGTATAATTTTATTCTAATTTTAGTGTATTTTGTAGTAATTTGATTTAATACATAGTAGTTCATTTTAGTTTATTTAGTATTAAACCATGTAAATATAGAATCGTTTTTCAATGAATGGCAAAGTTAAATTCAATGATTTTAAAAAGTATGTCGCGATAGATGACTTTAAAATAATTCATATGAGTGGATAACTATACGAAGTGCAGTTAAACCTGTTCAATTTTATATTTTAATAGATAACTTATCCATTGAATTTGATTTAATAATACATACGGAGACACTTTAATTTTATGATCCACATCTTATCCATATTCCTAATTATGTCTACAAAAATAGATTGTCTCAGATTTGAATGGAAATAGTTTATTGCGTGGTAGAGTACATTTAAGATCAAAATACTCCCAATACTTAGAATTTATTCTTAATCCTTTCTGAGATATAGGATGTTTTTTGTTTGATTTTCTATCAAAAATATTGGTTGACCATTTTTGTTTGAATTTTTAAAATAAACACATTTCACGTCTGAGAACGTTTTAAAAGGTTTAATACTGATTTCTCGAATCATTATTTCTAATGTTATATACATTAAAATGTTTGTCTTTTAACTGTACATGAGTATTAATTTCCTCGTTATATCCATCTGTTTTAGACAGTCCCATAAAAATAATCCAAAGATGTAAGATTTAGATATCTTGGTGGCCAGTTACCAGCATAAAAATAATCCAAAGATGTAAGATTTAGAGATCTTGGTGGCCAGTTAACGGGATCGCCTCGACCTATGCGTTTATTGGGAAAATGTTGTTTTAAATGGTCTCTGACCGGTAAAATAAAATGGTGTAAAGCACCATCGTGTTGAAATCATATACCTATGGTATTAATCCCTTTTAACAAAATTGACAGAAAATTTTTAATAAACTTCAGCAGTTATTCTTGTTTTTAAATATGAGGTTCCATTAGGTGATTTTTATAAATGCCATGCTATATATTTAGGGAAAATCTATAATGGGAATGTTTTTGTATTACTGTATAACGATTTTTTAATTCCCAAATATGCCCATTCTTAGTATTATTGATCCCATCGCGTGTAAATTAGGATTCAGCTATAAATAGAATCCTCGATATTGTCTTTCTGTGGATCCTAGTCTATTTATAAAAAGTTAAGCGTGGTACGCCACCTCCATCTCGAGGTCGCTGTACCTACTTTTTATATATGAAATGGATACCAACTTTACTTTTTTAAAGTTCTCCATATTTTTCTTTTCGGTACTGCTTGTTCATTATTAATTCTCTTTACACTAATAGAATGATTATTCGAACCACAAGAAGTATCTCCTCTTCTTGTTGAAGATGTTCATGTATTCATATTTAGCTATAGATAGAAACTTTGCGTGTTACTTTATAAATTGGAAAACTTAAGAGAGAAAATATCTCATAATTTGGTAAACGGCCATAAAATAATATCTGCATATCCTTCAGAGTGGCGGGGCAAGACCTTAATTTAATGTGGACACAAAACATTTTTGCGAGGTCCTTTGGTGGCGTAAGAAGACGGATTTTATATAGAGAAAAAATTTAAACTTAAATTTTTATTCATGAAAATGAAAACGTCTACACTTTAACTAACATTAATATTAAGTAATAGTTATTAACAGTAAAGAAAGAATTAAAGAATTAAAAAATAAAATTTTCCTACTTTCAGCTCTATTGTACTCCTTAATCAATCTATATCTATATATACATATGTATGTCAAAACATACCTAATTAAACAAATTTAAAAACGATTACAAAATACTGCCGAGTTGCTAATATATGTAGGAAATAATAACGAAATTATATTGCTTAATGAAAATGATAAAAAAATAATGTCATCAACCACATAAGTTTGGTTAAAATATAAAATTTTGCAAATCGGTAATATTAAAAAAATTGGGTATGTAAATTAAATTCGACAGCGAAGAAAGTTGACTCAAAAAATAATTTCGGACATAAATGAGCTTAACTCACCTTCATCTCATTATTACAGTTTCCATGGTGACAGCTTCTTTCTAATATGGAAAACAGTAATATCCTTGTGTCTCTTGTACATTCTATTCCATAGGCCAAATCCTTGGCTATAGCAATGGTCCCTATCCCCGTTTAAGGAGACGCCACTATCACCACTAGTAATCACATTGAATTTTCCCTCCTATGCATAACATTCCTTGTGTTTGTCGCATACTTTATAATTAAAATATTCCTTCTTCTGCACTACAAACGCAAGGCACAGCAGTCGTGCTCTGCGCCCCTAGCCTCAAGACCTGAAAACAGAAGAGGAACAAGGATGTTGTAAAAAACATTTAAGCGGTAATTTGCTACTTGAAGTGGAAATGTCCAAAATACAAATCTCTGAAAATTTGCTGTTTTATTATGATAAATATTTGGTTGTTTTTAAATGGAAGACACCACGTTTTTTTCTTAAACGTCTCTGTAGAGTACTGCCTTATATTTGTATAAACTTTAAGCTCTCAATATTCTTAAAACACATAATATAACAAAGTATTCCCAGTGGCATGCATATGAATTCAATTTTGTATTAGAAAATCCTTAAAACATTTTTGCTTTCACGAGAGGTCCGGTTTGCTTTTAAGGTGACCACATTGTTGATAGATAGTTCGGCCAAAGCTTTGTGATATTAGTCTTCCAAGGTGAATAGTGCTTGTCTGCTGTGTGTATAGATAAGCATGTCTCTTCCAGTGATATTATTTCTGGAAACTTCTTTTGCTGCTTTAAGGATTCCCGTGCACTCAATTTGAATTATACTGACACTATAAATTGATCACAGCCCATTTTATGTTAAGGTATATTTACTTGTTTTACAATCGTCGCGACGGTTCTAAAACAAAACAAGACCGAGGATGTGGGGTGTAGATATGAAACATGCCCACCACTTTTGGATCTTCTATTTGTTCTGTTATAGCATTATGTGACTTGTAGAAGATATCTAGGTGAGATGGAGTCTATTTGAAGTAGTGGAGGCGTATCGAGCGCCTCCCGCCAAACACGACAGCTCGTGTCATTAAATACTACATTGGGTTCTATTTTAACCGTGCGGAGTCATGTCATTATGATCAGGACAATCTCCTTGATGTAAATATCAACGGGAGTGAGACTAAGAATACCTTCAATGACTCTGGTTGGTGTGGTTTTCATGGTTCCTGTTATGTTGATATATGTTGTTCGTTAAATTTGTTTTAGTTTGCAGATAGCTATCAATTGTACGGTTTTAACTGCACCTTATGTTAGCAAATATATATTCTAATTATGACCATATAAGTCCATGTAACGACTCTGGGGGAGAAACCTTAGATGTGTCCCATGGTTCGGCGATATTGTTCATAAGCAATGTATCCTCTTTAACTTTGTTTTTTAGGTGTGTGTGTGTGAGTTCCATGTTAAAATTCTGTCGAGGGTAATTCACATCTGTTGCAGAGTTTAATTTTATGTTAAGGAGATCTGAAGGTTTTCGTTTCATTTTAATGCGGTAGTTCAGTGATGATGTAATTATGGTTCCACTGACAATTAAAGTGACAGTAGATTTTTTGAGTACGTTTTGTTCGTTTTGTTTACCTAAATTATATCGTTTTTTTCACTTTTATAAATATATTTCTAAAGTAAGTAGATAGCATGTATCAAATATACAATCGTTTATTTACCAATTACATACCTTTAAACTATTTTTTATGACCTGTAAACAATATTTTGAAATAAAATAAAAACAGTAAAAACGTATGTCAAATTTTTTGATGTTTTTGTTAAAAGTTTGGTTAGAACTAAATGTCAGTAGAACCAAAATGACATCACACTGAACTAGCGCATTAAGAATAATTTCTGTCTTCTTGCGATTAGTAGCTAGTAAATGGTTCTTGCAACACTGTCTATAATTTTGAGAGATACGTCTTCTTGCGATTAAGGGCTAGTAAATGTTTCTTGCGACACTGTTCTATAATTTTGAGAGATACTTGCATTCTTTCGCAGAGTATATTCTTAAAATTTCCTATTTGCAGAATGACGAGGGGCCTATTTCATAAAACTACTTTGTACTTCGCAAATTAACGAATGCAATATACTTGTGAATTATAAAATAATATCGTAATCTTTGCAGATTATTAATTTTTCAATTTTCAAATTGCTTTTCAAATTTTCTTTTTTAACTCGTCAATATTTTTTAAAAACAAATTTACTAAAATATGCAAAGTGAAGAGTTGCAACGCCCCAGGTCATTTCTATACGCTATTGTGTAGATAACTCCATTATTGAGGCGGCTAATGGGGGTGACAAGGACCTTGCCACGGTAGAGGTCATAGTACCCCTCTCAGTGGAGAGCCTCTCGCAACCAAGCCTTTTTTATTCACATATTCTACATTGTTTACTGTTTGTTTTAAAAGTATAATATGTATTCACCTCATAATCCTCTGCAGAACATTTAGGAAATGTTATCTTGTCAAAAGCACCTTCTATCTATGAAAACTCCCTAAGCGGACTCCTTATTTTCCAGTGATATATGTGGAGGGCTGAATCAGTAGATCTCTCTGGCGTGTATCCATGTTAATTTGAGTTTATTGGTGTTGTTGTAATCACTACATTTCTTATGTATCTTTCGCATAGTTTTTACAATATCTTCATGGAAAACGATTTCAGGCTAATTGACCGGATGTTTTTGGGTATAAAGACTACTTTTACTCTCTTCATTTTTTTGAGTTATACCTTAGAGCCAACAAGGATCTTTATATAGCTACCAGCTATGGTGTGAGTTCTTACAGATCTCACTAAAGTAGGGCAGGTCCTGGCGATTTAAGTGGAGAGAAATTAGATATTGTTCATCTAATTTTTTCCATGTCTATAATGATGTGTTTGGCAGTTGTTCAATCGTAGATGGATGGGTGGAAAGTGTGTTGACAGCAGACATTTAGTGCTATCTTCGAGGTTTGCAATTTTAAGGCAATTCTCTTCAATTAGAGTACCATTACTGTAGTGTGGATCTCTTGAGAATGTTTTTTGAAGCCTTACTTACTGTGGGAAATCTTTGATTTTTTAGCAGTAGGCTCTCTTTGTTTTTGTCTAATGACTTTTTTGTATTCTCTAAGGTGAGATTTGTAAGTGTCCCAATACTCTTTAAGTTTTGATGTCTTTACCTTATTAAAGGTTTTCCTAGCCATCTTATCGAGGTCCTGAACTAGTCATACCACAATGCGGTAATCGTCTGATCGTATCGCACCAGCCTTGGAGGGCAGGCGTTGTTTAGTGTGCTTTGGATAGTGTTCGACTACTTTTCCAAAACATTGTTATTGTTTGTTATTTAAACCTTTATCTTCCGCAGAGCCTGTTGGACAAGGTGAGCATATGATTCTCTGTCCGCCTTCCTAGGGTTCTGAGATAACGTGAAAGTCGGCAAGATCAAGTTTATTTTAAATATTTTCCAGCGGTGGTCTGACATGAAATGTCATCAGCACTTGTCTGTTTATAATAATTGATTTATATTCCTATACCAGCTGTAGATAAAGTGATATTTATTAGTGTTTGATTGCGAGAGTTTTATTCAAAATAAAAAGAGTTTTGGTAATTATATAATCAAAACTGTTCCAATTGAAGTGATAATCATTTGAGTCGCAACCTATTACCAGCTCAAACTTCTGATTTATATTCATCATCTAATTTTAAAGACACATTATTTTGCAAAAAAATAAATGTAAGTACTACTTGCCAACTAACTGTCTCTCATATTCAATATAGGTCTTTATATTTCATTTTGTACTTATTCTCATTTCACTCCACTGTGTCTTATGAGTCAATTTAGTTTTTATACTAATGAGGTAGGAGGTGCGAGTGAAGTGTAAAATATTTGCAATTTACATGATTACATCTAAAATAAGTCCCTTTTATAGGCACCAGCCGTGGAAAATTGTCTAACCAAGAACAACCGTATTAGGGAGGGGAGTTACTTTAAGTTATATTTAACAAACATAATTTGAAGTTACTTTTCGTGGACCAGACACACTTAAATCTAGTTAATATATGAATGTGTTTTGAAACAATGGCTCGTGACAACTCATAATTGAATACCTTGTTTATAGTTCAAATTTGAGGTGTCATTCATCAAATGTTGTTGTTCATGTAGATTCAGAATTACGACCTTTTCTCTATTCTCTTTTCTACTACGTTTAAATCAATTTACGAGCACTCATTTTTTAAACTTTGTTTTTAGAAAAGATTAGATGAGTTCGACTATGCAAAACCTATTAAAGGCCAGAAGAAAAAGGAATTTGGGTGCCACTGGCGAAAACACACTTTATCTTGGATGAATGTTAATGACGGAAAGGTAAGATATTATTTGTTTTCTATCCACAATGTTAATTAAGAATTAAATTGGCCTATGGTTATTAACTACCCAGCTAGCACATAACGTTGCCAAGCCTTTCGGCGGTGTTGTTTTAAGGAACGTAATAACATTACTATACAACGTAAATGCAACGTTCATGAGAAGTTGATGAGGGAAATCAAAACCTCGCAAAACTTATATTTGTTACTTACCTATTTAACCTACCTGTTATGTTAATACAACGTAATAAAGTAATTTGCTAAAAAAAGTACCCACGAGAAGTACTGTGAACATCACATTGTTTTCGAACGTAGCCGTTCGTTTATATCATAAGTCATTACAAAATATTACATAAAAAATTGTTATTTGTCACTTTTTCTTGTTTAAAATGGTGTATAAAATTAAAATTTTAATAATTTGTAAACTGGTAGATCAAATATAAACAAGCCTTTTAAAATTTTAAACGAAAAAGTCAATCAAGGTGAACGCAGCTGTTATATAATTGGAGTAGGATTGTTCAGCAGCACGTAAGCGGCTGGTAGTGGCGCGATTCTCATTTGGTCAGTAGCAATCGCAATGAGTGAGACGGAGGTACACAGCAGTGTTGCGCAAAGAATAATCATTAAATTTCTTACGCCCGAAAACATGAAACCTGCTGAAATTCTACGCAGATTGCGAGCACAATTCGGAAACAATACATCAAAATGCTGTACCTATGGTCACCCTAGTGTAATAATATTTTTAATCACTAAAATAGTTATTTATGCAACAAGTGCAAAAAGTAAGTGTTTATTGCACGCGACGAGTGCAATAAACACTTTTTGCACGAGTTGCATACAATATTTTTTCTACGTTCATGCAAAAACCAAAAAATGTTTTATAGAACTGCAGTTGTATTATCCAAATCAAAGTAGCCGTGATCGTGTACACCTTTATTTGAGGCATTTATTTACGTTTGTATTCATAATTTTTTGTGATATTTTTAATAAAATACATTTTTTTATTAATTTATTTAATAAATGATTGAAAATAATATAAAATATGCAATTGTTTTTAAAAAGTAACCAGAAAATGAAAATGGACTAAATATTTGGCGTTGATTTGAATATTTATGTTTGTCATGATCATTAAACGCTATAGTAGAATGACAGATGAGTGCAATAAAATTTGTATTGCACTAGTGCAATAAAGAACCAGTTTTTTCACTAAATATATTTCAATAAAGTTTTGTTTTTGCATGAACGTAGAAAAATACATTTTAAAACCCTTATAGTGTAGGTTTTCATTGTGCTAAATTATAATTCTAGTAAAAAACTCAGAAATTTTAGCAGCTAAAGTAACTCCTACAGAATTGGTTAAAGAATAATATATAACTTTGGAATTATTTATTTTTCTTTCGTTTTAAAATCAATCTCAAAATGAAGTACAGGTGTACCATCAGTCTATAGCAGAATATCGTGCTAAAAAACATTGTTTTTATAAAAAGCTCTGTACAACTTGGACATCCATTATTAGATATCAAATCTGTAAAATTCAAAATAAATTTCATTGTTTATTTATTTAAAATAACAAAGTAAGTAAAAATCAAATAAACATACAATTTAAACAAGCATATTTTTCAATTTCTATACATATACATATTATTTTCTTTAAACAAGTAAATTTATAACCATAGTATTTTTTCACAAAAGAAACTATAATTAAGTTTTTAACATTTATATAAAAACTATGATTAGTACCATTTTTAGCATCCTACAACTGTCATCTTGATAAAAATCTAGTGACCGTTGAAATAAACCTTACAGAAACAAACAAAAGTGCACATCAGCTCTACAATAATTTAAGAAAGAGATGGTTATTGAAGACTAAAGTCAAAGAGTTGAAAATTATTTAATAGGTATATCAGTACTTCGGAGATAAACTGTACTGTCATTCTAGTCAGAGTAGACTGAATGTTGGTTGAACACTTTTCGTGTTCTATATTTACATATAATAGTTATATTTCAACAAGAAATTCAGTAGGCCTCAATTATTGTCACAATATGTATTGTTTACTAATATTCTATTGAAACTTTTTTTAATATACATGAGTTGTTGGTTTTTGTAACATATTTCTATGTTCTGATAACAAATTTTCTATAACATACCTAGTGACTTATACCTCCAACATGCCTCTATAAATAGTACGACTAACGTGAGAGTTAAATAGTGTTGTTTAGCGTTTAAACATTTAATATGGTGTTCTTTTTTAAAGTCAACTTATATTGTGACATCACTGTGTACATAATATAGAATAACCCTGAAAAGGTCTCGATGAGCCGATTTAAAAAAAAACCTATAAAACTACACTGTCTACATAGTTTATCTCCCAGATAGATATTGGTAAATATTTAATTTAGTCTTCATGCTGTAGGTACATACCTAACATAAACACAACTATTAGGTTTCTTGAATTCATTTAGGCCACTGCAATATTTATATTTTATTTTCACTTTAAAAAACTGTAATAAAATCCTCAGTGCTATCTATATCAGTCTGACACTGTTTATCAGTACCTCTGGCATTTATAGATAGGGCATTTTTCTATAACTTTAAGGGAAAACCTAAAAAATAAACATTTATATAAAATTGTAGTACTACGGTCAAGAAATTTGGAAATAAACATAACCTCAACAAATAATAGTAATTTTTTACCTGTGACGTTTTTCGGTAACAATCGTTGAATTGACACTCATACTTCCGATTTATAAAGTCGCAGTTTTATTTGAACCTAATTTATAATACAATTCACAATTAAAATTGTCTCCCGTTGATTTTTAAAATTAACAGCTTGATTGGAAAGTTGGTTGGAAAGGTTGAGAAGTTAGAATATGAAGTAGGTAGATACAGAATAAGGATTATTTTGTGATATGACAAGTGAAGGTACTTTGCGTCATATTTTGTTTAATTTTAAGTTAATAATTTTATATTTGTAGAGTGATGGAATGAAAATGTTTTTATATCATTTAAATCACGCTATTTTAAAAAAATGGCATTTATTATCACCAAAACTAACTAGCTTGAGTTTGACATATGTCGTAAAAGAGTAATACAAAAGTGCAGACAGGTTTAGTACCGTCATTGCTTCTCTATATCTATTATTTGAAAGATTGGTATCCACTGCCCTACTTTGTGACGTCACGGTGTGCCTTGCGCAAATTAGGCTGATTTAAGTTATTTTACCATTATTTCACTACGTTTTAGGGATCTATTATCGCGGGACATCTCTTTTTAGCTAAAGATTTTCAAGTACGCTTCTCACTCCCGCGGGCTCACTTATAAAAGCGCGCCACGAAAACATGAATAGCCAGAGCGCAGTGGCGTACCCAAAAATACACGTATAAAATCTATAAAATTATTAAAATTAAATTAATATTGTTATGTTATTATTTTAAAATAATGTGTTTTTATGAAATGTAACCGGGTGTTCACTGCACAAATTAACCAATGGAGAAGCCGCCTCTGGAAGTGCATACTATTAAGAAGTCGAAAATTGAGTAATAGAGAAATCAACGAAAACTCATGACTGACTTAACTCATGTAAACGACCTGGGTTCCTGCTCTTTGCCAACTAATAATTGGCATGCAAGTGAGACTGACGCCATCTACTATATACGTGTAAATCGGTATTTAGATTCTTGTGAATCTTTAGAAGAATTCTTATATACCCTTCATACCTACTTCTGTCCAATTTTTCAGTGTTTTATAGGTATCTTATGGTATCGCACGTATGGAATTACGTTACTCTGTGATATTGGCTTGATTTCAAAAGAGTTTTATTATTAAATTTATACAATTTTTTATTTTGGTTCATTGAGATTTTACTATATACTATTTTACATAAACAAGAAAATAGTATGTCTACGTAAAAATTATTATTTTAAATTAAAAAAGTCATTTTTAAAAAATTCTCATGTGAATCGTATTTATTTAACATGCAAAAGAAATTATGAAGAATTACTTTGTTTTAATTAAAAATAAATATTTTTAAAAGTGTACATCCGTGGACACACTCTATAAATCCTGTAGAACTAATTCACATTATAACATCTCTAAAAAGTTTTAGAGCAATTTTTGGGGAAAGTACCGTTAAAGTGCTGGTGTGATGTTTTCTTCACTTTATAACCTCTATGAAATGCGTTATAAAAGTCTTTCCATTGCGGACATTCGGCGGTTGCACGGATATTAGAGTTACATTAAAAGTACATTGCATGCGAGCTTAAAGAGCCTAAAATTTCAGCTTATTAACGTAGATGGGATGTTTTTGTGCTAGCTGGGTAATTAATATGAACAAAAATTAAAGATATTGAATTACGCAGACAAATTAATTAGGGTTAAAATTGAATAACAAAAAAGGTGTATTCTCAGGACAGGCCATCACATTACGGGTCGGCAATAAAAACTACCTGGAACCGAGTCATTACGGGCTGCAATCTTTTTTCACAAAAACTAGATTCCCAAATAAATTTTTTTTTATGTATTATACTATCTATAACAACTGTCATTGTCATATTTAAATAAATTAATAAATGATTATCTGAAAAGGTTACTTGGACTTTGGGAAAAATATACTTTAATTATTAATAATTACTCAATAAGCTTTCGAAATTAATATAGTTTGTAGTTCTGAAAAAACTGTTGTTTTTAATAAATCGATGTCAGCCTTTTAGAAATAAATTGTATAAAACAACTGAAGTGTAGAGCTTTGCTGACATTCTGATCTTCCCTTAATTCAATAGGTATTTCGTTTAATTGTTTGTACCTTGAAACACGTTCTTTAGAATATATATTGTTTTCGATCCTCTGTTAAATTAATATAGTAATGTAAATTGTCATTTTTTAAATCCTGAATTAATTATATTTGGATTCGATTTTCCAATTGCATAAACCAAGTCTATGTTTTTGCAAAAATTAGTTCTCACATAATTTTAAATTCTGAATCGTCCTGTGCAGAAACGAGTTGTTTAGCTCGATAACTAAACATACTGTTGAGTACCTTTCGATACCATGCATATAGCGGTCTATGCACATTGATCTGACACTTTGGCAAAGGCCATCAAGCAAGAAAAATAATAACGCTTGGGAATAAAATTAAATATTCACAAAAACATTATTAAATATTTTGTCCTTGAAACGTTTTTTATTTCTCCTGGACATTTTATCTATTTTTTTAGTGTTTTAAGCTCTAATGATTTTGGGGGAGTGGGTCAGGTTATTAAATAACTCGTATTACTTTAAAAAAGAATGTTGAGAGCCACTATATTTAAAACTTACTAAACTTGAGTACCGATTAGTGATAAAAATATAGAAAATCACTAACCATTAAGATAATATAATTAAATAAAGTTTTAGATAAGATAGCAACGAATTCTTATTCACAGAGATTTACTTATTCAAATTTAGACGATTTATTCAAAAGAGACTTATCTGTTGGAGAAGAGGTAGTAAATAAGGAGTGACTATAGAGGCCTTCTTCGAAGGGACTCGAAACGATACTCTTCGGATAATACAAATCTTCACAAACTTCTTCAGATGGAACTCGAACCAAGCCTCTTGACACAACTTAAAATAAACTACCTTAGATGTAACTTGAACTAAACCTCTAAAACGTCTAAACTTCTATCCTTCTAAACTTATAAATCTTCTAAAACTTTTATACCTCTATACCGTCTAGATATAGCCAGGCTTATAAAATCAGACGGCCTATACGATAGATAAACTTTATTTAGTACATCGGATGACCCAGATAATTAAAAATTTAAATCAACTTAATCGTTGACAATCGAAATGAAAATAAACTTTTGAGGCAAGGCATAAACGACAAATGACAGTAGAGTAGAGATGTTTGCGTCAAAATAACGAAAACGGTTCCAACCGTTACAATGTTTGGGTATAAATAACGAAAACGGTTCCAACCGTTACAGACTAAGCGACATCCTATCTTTCCTCGAGATTTTTATGCCATCTAGTAGTAAATTGTATACCTTATCTTAACAAAAAATGCCCATAGCTGTAAAAAGCCACGACTTAAAAAAGCGGTTTTTGGCTTATGGCAGCTGTCATCAGTGTCCTGTATTAAAATCCAGGCACCAAACAACTTTCATTTGTTTGAGCCTGTCTACAAAAAAATCAGCTTAATCTGACAAATCATACATTTTTGAAGACCTAAAAATTTAACGCGTTTTTATTAACATTGTTCAATTGTCGCTTAGTCAAGTGATGTCATATTAAGGCGACTATGCCAGGATTCGTAAATATTTGTTATTCTGTGGCGTCTTTCGTGACAAATCTACATACCCTGGACGGTTGTGTTTGCTAACCACTGTGCTACAGAATTCCATAATATGGTGATTAACGGGACTACACTCCATTATTTATAACCCTTCAGAATTTACTGACGAGGGATCGTCAGTAAATTCTGAAGATAAACGAGCGAAGCAGCTGTAAGCTTTATATGCCTTTTATTATTTGGATCTTCTGTATATTTTGTTTGGCTCTCTCAGTGAAACTAGATATTGGAGAGATCGATGAGCTGACAAGATTTTGAACTTTCTCCCAAATAGATAGGGTTTAAAGTATTTGGTGGCCCGTACGATTGCAAGCATTTCTTTCTCGATCTTGGAATATTTTATTTTTATCCCCTTTAGCGTCCTAGAGGCGTAGGCTTTTGCAATGTGCAAAAACGAACAATGAAAGAGCTGTCGAAAATCAGCATATTCAAATAATGTCAGACAGCCAAGCGGCACTTAAGGCCATATCGAGTCAGAAAGTTACGTCGAGGCTGGTATGGGAATGCATCGAAGAACTAAGAACACTGGCAGACCGTAATAGAGTAAAACTATTTTGGGTGCCAAATCACAAAGGGATCGAAGGCAACGAAAAGGCTGACGAACTTGCAAAAAGAGGGTCAGAAGAAACACCAGAACCAGACACAAACCCAGGAATACCAAAAAGTACAGTCCGGGGTTTTATAAATGACTGGATTCGGGAACAACATATCAACTATTGGAGAAGCACCCCAAAACAGGCACATGGAAAAGCCTTCATAGGCAGACCATGTCCCAAAAGAACTGGAGAACTACTCTTAATGAATAGGAAATAGTTGAAAGTGATAACAGGGTTCATGACTGGGCATGCTCCAGTAAAGGAACACTTGAACAAAATTGGCATGTACAATGTGGAACTCATGTGCCGACTATGTCACAAGAAACCAGAAACGGCCAAACACATACTGTGCCCCAGGTTGATCCAACAACGTATAGAACCCACTCACCCAAGGATCTGTACAAACTTGTACAAGGTACAAAGGTGCTATGAACTAACATGGGGTAAAACACAATAAGCCAATAGGCTTCAGTGTTATTCGGAGACACATAGTCAGACGAGCCCAGGAGAAAAAAAAAGGCGTAGGCTATTGGTTCATCGCTTCCAACAGGGCCTTGAGATAGAATGGGTCCAATAGCAAAGTTGCTTGCATCTGAGAGTAAAATGCTTCGTAAAATCCGGACACTAAAGCAATGGTTTGTTGGACAGTGGGACTTTACAGGTGTTAAAAAATTTGAGAAACTCTTCAGTATGTTAGAACTTGGAATCCTTTTTAAAACATTTGATCAACGGCTTTGTAAACCTAGAAAAGTCCTTGATACATTTTCGATAGTATCCAAGGAGGACTAGGAATCCACGAATATCTTAGGTAGTTGACGATAGTTTTGCAGGATTAAATTTTATTTCGCTTGGAGTGACGTCATGTCCTAGGAAATTTACTTCTCTCTTTGGGAACTCGCAATTGTCTATTTGAATGTTTAATTGGGTGTCTTGAAGTCGTTGAAATATTTTTGCCAGATTTATCATGTGCAAGGACGTTAAAAAGATAATTATGTCATCCATATGCACCAAGCATATTTCTCCTTGCAGCTCATTTTCTACGTTGAAAGCCGTCTTTGGGATCTCTTCTACCATCTCTATTGATGGAACCCGTTTTTTAACTTCAATGTGGGAAGTATTTGCAGTGTCCAAGTTTATCCAGGATATTTGAAATGTTGCGGATGGGATACTAGTCGTCAATCACGATACGCTATTTGATTTTACCTGAGGCGCCGGGATTTTTGATGACAATCTATATAAGAGAATACCCTCTTCTAAGATGGAGGAAATTTGGTTTCTTACTACTTCTTTGTGTATGTTTGGATATTTGTAGAACTTCGTATAGACTGGTATCATCTTTTATCTTGAACTTGTGTTTGACTTCATTTGCAAATGTAGGCGGGGAATCTGGTTCGGTGAAACATATCCGAATATTTTCTATATAGTTGACAAATATGCTCTTCCTCTGCCACGTTTAAGTGATCGTTTCTAATTATATTATCGATATCTTGTTTCGAGTTTTGATGTAGAGATGTTTTACGGGTTCCAGAAGGGCTAATTGGATTAAATCAGGTGTAGGTTTTAAAATTTCTGACCAACCAGGCTTGCTGGTTACTAGCAGTGGTGAGTGTCTTTTTTATTTTAGCATTGTTGAGGTACTGTTAGGATAGTTTCTTGATCTTTTTTGACAGGTGGTCGGACTCGGATAAATGGACCATTTTCATTATTCAACAATTACACATTACTCATGCGCGAAAAAGCATGATACTTTAATATCTAGTAATTTTCCAAAAACACTTTCTGCTATCTTTCTATAGAGTTTGGTTCTAACTGGATTGAGAAAAATTTTGATTTATTCGTTTCGTAATATTGGATGGGTATGATTTAATTTTCGGGTATAAGTTTGAATTCTGGAAACAGTCGAGTTTCGAGGGGTTTTAGAATGTCAATTCCTAAAAGACCACCAAATGTCTAGTGGAACTTACAAAAGGTAAAATTTTAAACTGTTATTTAAACAGAACTCTGGGAAAAAAGGTATTTGGGTACTGAAATTTGGTGCATAATTTTGGAAAATGGAACTATCCGATAAGGATATGGAGTAGAGTTTGATTATGTTTTGTGGTTCGCTCTTTGATCTACCTGAACATTTTCTTATTCCTCTTCATAATGCTATCCTTGTTCGTATGAAAAATTCTGGGTTATAATTAGCGTTTCCTTCAAAACAATTTTCGTTATATTGTTCGATGTTATAAAGCTCTTTGAAAGTGAATTTTCGTTGAAATTGTTGTGGCTTTGGGTGCATTTGTCGATTTTTATTCGTTGCTGTTGTTGATAGACTCCTATGTGTTGGTTTGGGTTGTCCCTATGGGCCAGGTCTTGGGGCCCAAGCATTTTGTTGCTGCATTAGTCCAAATGTTAGAGGTCTCAGATATGTTCTTGGCTGATTAAAGAATAGTTTTTGGAAGTTCTGGAATGATGATCCAAAAGGAGGTTAAGTGTTTGTGTATCTCATCATTGGTATCACCATAGGTTGTATGGTTTAAAAACTTGCTGCTGCCATGATAGTGGTGCTGCTGAAACAGGTTGTAATTGTGGTGGTTGTGTATAGGCTGGCTGTTATTGGTGAATAAGTTGCCTTACAGTTTGTACGTTAGTCTTACATTTAGAATTGTTGTATTCTGATAGTAGCTTTTCGTGGCATACCTAATATTATTTTCTTCCTGAATGTATTGAATGGCTGCGGTTAGGTTAGTTGGCCTCATTGCTCTTATTTTAGACCCCATAAGTCCTCGAAGTCCTGCCAAAAAGTAAGTTAAGGCTTGTTGGCGTAAGTATTCTTGTTTGCTTCTTTTAGAATATCCATGATTTTTTCGCAAAATAAATTTTTTAAATCATTTGGACCTTATCGCATATTTACCAAATCTTTTGTAAGGGTGTTTTCATTACATTGATCCTCAAAGTTTTGGATGAGCGTATTATTAATATCTCAGCTTTCACAGCCGTGCTCTTCCTGTTAGTTTGTTGGTTATCCCATAGAGTGAAAATTGGATTTGGATGTTAGCCAAGTTGCTTTGATCGTAGTAATGAACTTCGCCTTTGTTTTCCCTTGGAGGTGGGTTATTGATTTGGATAGTAAATAAATGCTTGAAAACAACGAGTATCTTCTAGACGACTCTTCCACTATCCTACTGACTACGCCAATTATGATTTTTGACTCACTTTTTAAAAACTAGTAATTTTTTTAAATACCGTTAATAATTTGTATATTACAACTAAAAAGTAAAATATATATCAGACTAAAAATAATATTGAGTGACAATCTTCTATTTATAATAAAAATAAATGGTGACATCGGTTGACGTTGGCCGGCCATAGTTGCGTTACTATACCTTTGACCATGCGGAATGTGATGAGTCGGCAGGTATTTTTTTTCTCTAACTTGCTTAATAAGCAATGTATTTTTGATTTACATAAATTAAAATTAATATATTTAATTTTCCCACTAAAGTTCTATAACAAAGTTAATTAAATATTAGGTGTTAATTAGGTAATATCTTTTTGATTGATCTTTACTAAAGACCTAATAGTAACAAAGCTTATTAAATATTAGAGGAGTTATATGTAATGTCTTTGATTTACCAGAAATAAAATTTGATATTATTTATACATGGTGTTTTAGAATACATTTTAAAAAGAATAAACACAAACCTTAGCAAGATTTAGTAATGTGGACATTGCAGTGGACGAATAACAGATCAAGAAAATAAAGTAATTTATAGAAACACACCCACGCACTTGTCTAAGAATATTCATATAGATAGATAGTTAAAGAAAATATTTATTGAATTAAGGAACGATCAGAATGTCGCCAAAGCTCTACTTCAGTTGTCCAATAAAATTGATTTCTAAAATGCTGACATCTATTTACTAAAACAAACAGTTCTTTTCAAAACTACAAAATATTTCGAATAGTTACAGAATGAATATCGCTTACTAGTGGACCGAAAAAGGAGAAAAAAGGTTTCAATTTTTTTTTAAGGTACAACTACATGTGGTCTTTACAAAATAATAGTCTAGATCCCTGGAAATCTGAAATCGGCATTTACAACATTTTTTAATATGGACAACATTTTTTATTGCGAAATTTGTCAAAAATCTGTCAAAATTATGTTTTATTACTTTTTCACACATACCTCGCGATATCTCCGGAACCAAACAAGATATTTTCAACTTTTTTTTTAATTGGCAGAAGAAACGTAAGCGGAGATTACTGCGTTAGTTTCATTAGTATAGAAAACCTAGTTTTTTTGTAAAACTAGACAAAACTTTAATCTTTACTTTTTTGCAGCACTATTCTCAGTAATCGAGAAACTTTTTTATTTTTCAAAATTTCACTAGACTATCTGCGTACCAAATAAAGCTAAAGCTTCAAGAAAGTTTTTAAAACAAGAATCGCTGTTGTAAGTATCATAGTTTTTGAGCAATAAATACGCAAACTTGAAAGTATCTGGAGCCGCGTTTAATTATTGTGCTTTCTAACGAGCAGACATCTCTCCGTGTCCCGCATACGCATAATGCGACCTGTCTATTCCTGACAAATTTGGCGATAACTTGATTCATTTACTAAAAACAAAACTACTTAAAAGATAGAAGACAGTGCGTTCGGATCCGAAATACTATGAGTGATTTTAAGATAGTTAAATATGGGGTTCCTCAGGGAACGGTGTTAGGTCCAATTTTGTTTAATCTTTATTTGAATGATATTTTTGAAATTGAAAGTAGGGGGGATATAATTAGTTTTGCTGATGACACAGCTATACTATATTCGTCGCATAGTTGGAATGATCTAAAAGTAATTGCGGAAGAAGACTTTTCAAGAATAATAAAATGGATGGATAGTAGGTTGCTTACAATAAATATCAGTAAAACTTTTTATGTTCCTTTTACTTCCTATTCCAGTTACTTACCTGAATACAATCTACTAACGGTTATACAAGAGAACTCTGTTTTCAAAATCGGACAGGCTCTAAAAATAAAATATCTTGGTATATATATAGATGCACACTTAAAATGGGATGTACAAATAAATTTTCTAATAAAGAAGCTAAGATTTGTGGCTTACAGTTTAAAGTGCATCAACAGGTTTTACGATGAAAAACATCTAAGAATCTTGTACCATTCTTTAGTAGAAAGTCATCTAACATATTCTGTTGTTGCTTGGGGAGCTGCACAAAACTCCCATATCAAAATCCTAGAAACTACACAAAGATATATTCTTAAAATATTATTTAAAAAACCCAGATTATTTCCCACCGAACTTTTATATCAAGAAATAGGCGTAAATGATATACGACAATTGTTTTTTCTAAACACCCTTATAAGACAACATTTAAATAAAAGAGAATTAAGAAGTATTAATCATGATTATAATACAAGATATAAAATAAATTCAAACTACTTACCTGAATCTCATAAAAACTTATTACAAAGAAGCTATGGCTATCTTGGTCCAAAATTTTATAATATAATCCCACCTGATTTAAAAACAATAAACTCAAAATCACTATTTAAAAATAAAATTAAAAAATGGATGAAAACAATTCCTAGAAATCAAATACATGCTTACTTTGAAACACTATAAACTATAAAAAAGAGATATTTATTTAAATGTAATATATTATATATAAAATATGAATGATTATTAATGATTAAAAATTGAGTAAACAAATTATTTTATTAATGTTATTTTAATTGTTATTGATATTAGTATTAGTGTTGTTATTGGTGTTGGTAGTTATATAAGTATTGGTATTAGTAGAGGTATTGCATTGATATTGGTATTAATGTTAGTACTATTGTCAATATTATTTTTATTATTGTAGATTTTGTTATTCATGTTATCGTTAACTATTATTATTATTGTTATAATTATTATTATTATTGATATTATTAGTTTTATTAGTTTTATTACTACTTCGATTATTTTATTATTTATTTTTAATTTTATTATTATAACCCACGCACAGGCTAGACCTTCTGTGGGTTTTATTATTATATTTATTAACAAATTGTAATTTTCTTGTCGAATTTTGTTGTTGTTGATTAATAAATATTATTATTTGCTAACAAACAGTCTTTGTTTTAACTGCGATTAGTAAGGTAGAGTAAGGTAGGAGGTAAAATGGCAAATAAGAATGGAGAAGATATTTCGCTAATAATAACTAGTTTGGAAAACCAATGGTGTAATCCATTTGATTTAGATAATGTACCGAGTCAGTTAATTAATATATGCACTGGAAAAATCGCGGATGAAGAAATTGAAAAAAGTCTAAGTAATTTTTTTGGAAACAGCACTGGAGCACATGAAGACTTTATTAAATAGAATGCAGCAAAGCTTTTTGAATCCTATCAAAAGAAACAAAACCTATACTTTCAACAACGATATAGGAAAAAAGAAAGTTTCATTAAAAAAGAATTTTATTGGATCAGAATGTATGTTTCGCAGTGTTATTTGTGCAGCTCGATTTCAAGAAATGGATCTTGCAAATATATTGTCATATAAACTAACAGTTGTTCCAGCGTCACATGAGAAAATCAACAAAGTCTGACCTTGCGAAAAAAATAGAAACATTTACCAATGCTTTAACGACTTGTCCATCCGTAGACTCCTTTATTGTTGATGGAATGGTATCAGTTCAAGAATTACAACCTTCTACTTTTGTCACTTTTAATGATTTGGGAGAAGTCTTTGCTGCTAAAATCTTACGAGAGGGAAGAAAACATGGGACAAAAATAATTACAGTAGTCTTTGATACCTATTTACCCAATTTGTTAAAAAATGGGGAACGACAAAGACGTGGTGATTCCAGTAGTGAATTTAAAGTGGCTGGTTCTAGAAAAGTACCCAAGTTTCGAGAATTTATCAGGTCTTCGGCGAATAAACGATCATTACTAATATTCATTATAAACTATTTTTTGACAGAAGTACCAAATTTACTAAATGACTATGAAACAGTAATTGTAGCAAGTGGATTTGAAAATCCTCAACCTTGTTTTGAAGTAAATAAAATTACAGGGCCAAAAGAGGTGGAAAGACTAAATAGCAATCAAGAAGAAGACACAAGACTGATACTCCACGTTATAGTAGAGCTAAAAGCAGAGAATAAAATTCTGGTAAAATCTGTTGATACCGATGTCCTGATCTTGCTCTTACATTTTTACTGTGAAATATCAGATAAGTTTCAAAGAAATGTATACATAAAAAGAGGACATGGTAAAAATTCACATTTTTTGTCTATTAACAATATTATGGCCAATTTAGGGACACAAATGTGTAAAAAACTACTGGCAATTCATTGTTTAACTGGATGCGACACAACAAATGCAATGTATAAGATAGGCAGGCATTTGATGTGTTATACAAAAATATTGATGATTTTAAAGACCTAGAAAATCTTCCCTTTTTATCACAAGATAAAGCATTGGAAGTTATTACTAAATATATACTTTATTTGTATAGAAACAAAAACAAAAATATTGCTTCCTTGAATCAATTACGGTGGTACCTGACAACGGACTCAAATCGCACATCTTCTGAGTTGCCTCCTACTGATCATGCTTTTAAACAACATTTAAAAAGGTTATTAATATTTTTCTAAGTCGCCCATGCTTATATAATAATAAAAAAATACCTACAAATAGCTATAATATGTATTGTATCTATTATTGTTTTATAGTTGTCTCTATCAATTAAACATTTGGTACAATAGCCACATTCAAAATATGCCACTAGAAGATCCGAATCTATACGGATGGATATTAGAAGAAAATATTTGGAAAGCCAATTTTTCTTCTCAAGAACCAGTGCCCGATGATGTAAGAACAATTTTGTCTATACGATGTTCAGACAAAAATTGCAACAATAATAAGTTTACCTGCATTTCACAAGGGTTAAAATGCTACAGTGACTGCAAATATACAAACTGCTGTAACAGCCTAACCTATAAAATTTTATCAGAGTACGAAGATGAAGACTTTTAAAATATGTTCTTTGTTATTTAGTTTAATTAGTTTTATAATTTTTTGTTTAATGTTCTTGCGATTTTTTTAGAGACTATTGAGTTTGTTTTGTTTTTATTTGATCAGATGTACCTATTAAATAATGTCAAATAAGGGTCAATATAAATATCTTTAATTTAAGTTGCTATAAAAAGAGTTTATTCGTGCGATGAAGATAATTTTAATAATAAAATTTTATATTGTCAATCTAAACTAAAGCAATAACTAAACCACATATAACTTTTTTAAAATGTTTAGGAACTTTTATTAATTTACAGGTCACAGGTACCTATAATTAAGTCGGCGCCCCCACAATAACGCTAACAGTATTTTTAGCTAGATGCACGGCCGCGGCCGGCGCGATGGCCCATTTTAACTTCAAGTAACTATTGCTTGAAAACTATGATACTTAGAATAGTGATTGTTGTTTTAAAAACTTTCTTAAAGCTTTAGCTTTATTTGGTACGAAGATAGTTTAGTGAAATTTTGAAAAATAAAAAAGTTTCACGATTACTGAAAATAGTGCTGCAAAAAAGTAAAGATTAATGTTTTGTCTAGTTTTACAAAAAAACTAGGTTTTCTATACTAATGAAACTAACGCAGTAATCTCCGCTTACATTTCTTCTGCAGATTAAAAAAAAAGTTAACAATATCTTGTTTAATTCCGGAGATATGGCGAGGTATGTGTGAAAAAGTAATAAAACATAATTTTGCCAGATTTTTGACAAATTTCGCAATAAAAAATGTTATCCCTATTAAAAAATGTTGTAATTGATGATTTTAGATGGCCAGGGACCTAGACTATTATTTTGTAAAGACCACATGTGGTTGTACCTTAAAGAAAAAATTGAAACCTTTTTGCCCGTTTTTCAGTCCACTATACCCTAATGTCCTAATCGCGGCCTGTAATGGGACGGCCCATAGTGGGAACAACCCAGAAAAAACACTGCAGCCTAATGGTTTATTATATTTAACCCATGCTAATTCATATAAGGGGCACACTATCTATTTTACAAGTTTGCAAGTGCGTTTTATGGGTTCTTGGATTAATCTGTGCCTATCTTTTGCGATTCAATGTTTTCCAATCGTACGGTAGTTTCTTGTGAAATAGTTGACAAAATACTTATCCATTATGTACAACTATTTTATTCTGAATCCCTTTACTGGGGCATGCCCAGTCTTAACTCTTTTTATTGCTTACAATAGATTTCTATTCCGATAATAGTTGTCCTGTTCTTTCTGTATGATGATGTTCGTATGTAGGTCTTCTTATATACTTGGTTTGGTACATTTTCTCAATAATTTCTGGGTGTTTTTCGAACGCATTTTTGTATATAATTATGAACTGTATTTTTGGTACTTTAAAGTTTATACCTATTTCCGATATTTCACTCTTTTTGCAAGTTTTTGAGTCTTTTTATTGCTTTCGGTGTCTTAATGACCTGGAACCCAAAACTAGTGTTCTTCGATGGTGAATTTTCAACAGTACTTTACATTCGTCTTCCGAATTCATCTGTCCCATTAAAATATGTACAATCGTAAAAAACAACTGTGTTTTCTATACCAATTTATAAGTTTATTTTCAAGTTAACATATTATTTCTCCATTATATTATATTTTTCATCACATTCCCTATAAACGTGCTCAATGGTAATGCTTATGCAATGGGTCGTAAAATTAACAATTTACTTAAAATAATATTTTTAATTTCATTCCATTTCCTACATAACAATTTATTTATTTTTAGATTTGCTTCACATTTAGAAAAGTTAATGATTTTACTTTGAACGAGAAAGAATGCCCGTTTATTCCTCCTAAGGTGAGGGTATATTAAAGTATTTTAAAAATATATTGTATATTTATATAATTTATATTTATTAATAAACATTGTTTATCCATTTTAATTTGATTTATTAAACAGCACTGACCTGGAAATATAATAAAAAAAAACCCTTTGGTGTAATGAATATAAGCCTTTTGGACTAGCGAACATTCCAAAAACTATGGCCAGATGGATGTGGTGATAAATCCCTCGATGGCACTTCACCGTTTAAATTATTTAGATAATAGCATTGTATAAATTGTAACATTTTAAAAGTCGAATTATAAAATGTTATTTTAAATGTGTGCCATCCGGTATAATTTAATTATCGCCAACACAAAATATTCTAAAGAAAGGGAAATTTCTTGAAGTGGGAGTACCACTAACCAGACGATCTCAAGTCAGATTTGTAAATTTCATTTTATTATTACCTTTCAATTAAATCGGTGGTGCATTTGAGCTGATAAAGTGGTAAGCACAAAAAGTATATAATGTCTTTATTAAATATCTCAGTAGAAATATTATTCTAACCTTTTGTTAATTATTAGTTTTTTAATAGTAAAGTTAAATATATTTTTATGATTCATTCTGGTTGCCAGAACGGCACAATATGTATTGTCACTAATTTTTATTATCTGATTGGTTCATTTTTTTTTTAAAAAAAGTAGATATTTCAAATTTATATATCGTACAGAACCACGTGAAAAACAAAATCTATTTTTGTCTAGCAAACGAATGGAATCAGCCATAAGCAATAAGCCATAATCCATAAGCAGTAAAACATAATCCATGAGCCACATAAATCCATAAGCCATAACGTCATAAGCCGAACGTTATAAAGCCGTAAAACCATTCTACCGCTGTAATCTAAACGTTGGTTCCCGAGGAGCAGAGATCTCTAGTGAAAAGTTGTTTGATTTGGAAAGGCGACAGCTACAATTCAAAGCTTCATAGAAGGAAGATTAACAGACAATGGCGTTGGTTTCCGAGGGACAAAAACTACGTATGGTTATCTACAAGTGACTAGCAATAAAACAATTGGTAATTACTAGTGACTAAAATTATTTATGTACGAATCACAATTTTAATATTATCTGATAACTGTGAATAATTTGTTTTCGAAAAGGTTTCTTTTTTTAAATAAAATCGTTGATTTTTGTAAGTATATATTTTGAATCTTATTTTTTAATGGTCACAAAGAATTCTCTTTCATTCACTAAATTCTGTATAATTTTTATTAACCTCTTTTTATTGATAAAGTAATATATAGATTTCATTTTGAAATAATAATTAAAATATCTCACATTTCTGGAACTTATTACTGAATTTTATCGGCATTATTTATAGTAGCTTCACCCTGTTTAGTTTTTATTTTAATTGAGAAATTAAATATTTCTCGTGTATACCTTACAGTAAATTGTAGATAATTAATTAATAATATCAATTGAAGGTTATTATTGATTAGCAGGAAATAATTTTTTTGGTTTATCGTTTTTTGATCAATTAAATTTTAATTGTTTGGACTTGATTGTCTGCGAATATTTTATCTTACCCCACGTTGGGCACCAATTTGCAATATTCCTTTGCCCCGTTAGGCTACAATTTGCATTATTATTTGTTACCTTTTTGATAAATGTTAATTTCAAAACACTTATAGAGATTTTTACTAGCTCAGTGAAATTTAATATCAAACGTTACTTACCTTTAAAAATTAAAAAAAATAAATGAGCACATCCCTTTCTCTGTCGTGAATTCGGCTTTTCAAATAGACAATTTTAAGGGTAGTAATCTTTCTAGGAAATGTTGGGCACCAATAATTCTCTTTTTTATTTTTAAAAGCTAGTGAGAATTATAAATTCTAGCTTTATCAATAAAAAGAAGTTAATAAAAATTATACAGAATTTAGTGAATGAAAGAGAATTCTTTGTGACCATTAAAAAATAAGATTCAAAATATATACTTATAAAAATCAACGATTTTATTTAAAAAAAGAAACCTTTTCGAAAACAAATTATTCACAGTTATCAGATATTATTAAAATTGTGATTCGTACATAAATAATTTTAGTCACTAGTAATTACCAATTGTTTTATTGCTAGTCACTTGTAGATAACCATATACATAGTTTTTGTCCCTCGGAAAACAACGCCATTGTCTGTTAATCTTCCTTCTATGAAGCTTTGAATTGTTGCTGTCGCCTTTCCAAATCCAACAACTTTTCACAAGAGATCTCTGCTCCTCGGTAACCAACGTTCAGATTACAGCGGTAGAATGGTTTTACGGCTTTATAATGTTCGGCTTATGACGTTATGGCTTATGGATTTATGTGGCTCATGGATTATGTTTTATTGCTTATGGATTATGGCTTATTGCTTATGGCTGATTCCATTCGTTTGCTAGACAAAAATAGATTTTGTTTTTCACGTGGTTCTGTACGATATATAAATTTAAAATATCTACTTTCTTTAAAAAAAAAAAAAATGAACCAATCAGATAATAAAAACTAGTGACTATACATATTGTGCCGTTCTAGCAACCAGAATGAATCATAAAAATATATTTAACTTTACTATTAAAAAACTAATAATTAACAAAAGGTTAGAATAATATTTCTGTGCTTACCACTTTATCAGCCCAAATGCACCACCGATTTAATTGAAAGGTAATAATGAAATGAAATTTACAAATCTGACTTGAGATCGCTTGGCTAGTGGCACTCCCACTTCAAGAAATTTCCCTTTCTTTAGAATATTTTGTGTTGGCGATAATTAAATTATACCGGATGGCACACATTTAAAATAACATTTTATAATTAGCCTTTTAAAATGTTACAAAATATATCTAGTAAGTCAATGCTTATGAAGAAAAAGTTTAATTTTATTATGCTTGTCACATGGCGGTTCCAAGCCGACAGTAGCACAAATTAGAAAAAGTCGTAAGCAGAAGATAGTTTTCTAGATGTCGGTAAACGAAGTTTGGATTGTTTGTTCAACCGCACAACGTTATCATTTTGCGAATTTTTTGGATCGTACATCGTCTCTATTCCGCTCTATATTAACAAAACTGGCAACTATCGAAAAATAGTTTACCAGCTTTATAATTGCGATTTATTAAAAGTAACTTAGGTGGTTTTTAAGTTGGTGGTCTACCATATTACGCATATTTCATGTTTGGCGTGAATTCAAGCCATCGGTAGGTATTTATGTAGGTAGGTAAATCGATAATTTTATCTTCGTATAAATAATAAAATCGTATGAATGTTTGTTCTCCAGGACCGTAATTTACAAAATTATTATACTTATAGTTTTTAATAGAATGTAGGTAGGTAGTTTGGATAAAAAAATTGGTAATATAAAATAATATTAATATAATTAATAAAAGACAAAATTTTTAAATAACTTAAGTACCAGCCTCTTACAATAATTATTAGCTTTCTTGGGGAAATAACTACACGTGCAGAGGTTATTTATTATTAAATAATAAATGTATTATTATTATTTTCAGTTAGAAACTATATTAAACTAATATTACACATTGAATTCTTATTTTATTTAATTATTATTATTATTATTATTATTATTATTATTATTATTATTATTATTATTATTATTATTATTATTATTATTATTATTATTATTATTATTATTATTATTATTATTATTATTATTATTATTATTATACATTTTGTTAGTTATAATAGGTAAGTACATTAAAAATATAAAGAAAATAAGGAATTAATTTATTTATGTATTTTGCACCATAGACAATTTTACGTTTTTTTACTGGCTGGAAGTTTCCTCGTTTTCTTTGCCGCTTCTAATTTGGACCGGTTCTTACAATATTTGAAAATTTGAGTTGTAATTAATAAATCTAACATATACTGTCTGTATTCCACACAGTAACTATACAATTACACCATTCTGCTTAAAATGTTTTTATTTTTCAATCATAATTTTTCGCAAATTATAAAAAACTTTTTTGGTACAATATTCTTCTTTGTTTTGCGTAACAGTTTATAGCAATATTGTAGTACATTGGCCCAATAGTGTTAATAGACATTTTAGCCCGGATTGCTTGTTTAGATTGTAAGTTTTATAAAAAATGAGTAACTGGTGTTCATCATTCAAAACATTTTCATTTTCTTCGAAATAATTTTGACACTCCTCGCATTTAAATTTTAAAGTATCCGGCAAAGTACATAGTGGAACATTCTTCTAATATTATAGGAAGCGTCATCTCCAATGAAATACCGATTTCAGAACTCTTATTGTATTCTTCATTATCTGTATCTTCATCATTATGAGGCTCTATTAAAAACGTTTAAAGCAGGAGATTTTGGTCTTCATCCTAATTCGTTCCTGAATTTGCTTTAAGTGGAGGTCTCATGAAATTATGAACGATATTTAGCTTAAAAGATGCTTTAAAACCCCTTACAGTAGGATTTCGATTAAAACTCCCTTTCTGTCTATAGACAGAAAATTGGTTTTCTAATGGATCTTGAATTAGTCTTCCTGTTAATACATATTTAAGTTGAGTTTGCGTAATATTAATATAGAAATAAAACCCTTTAACAGCATTTATGGTAAGAAGAAAACCATCGAATAAATCCGCTCTCGTTAATTTACCTTTGGCAGTTTGTTTAGCTATATTCTTTAAAAGTTTGTACCCTTGTGTAACAGCATTAAAATCACCTCTTTATTCTCAATATAATACGATCGGTTACAAAAGGTTTCGAACTATATGCAGAAGAACTATTTAAACCATCAAATAGGTTGTTTATTGTTTCAATAAAATATGCTGTATTTTTAGCCGTAATGGAAACTAATTCTCCAGTTCTTGTTGCCGTTTTAATGGCTTTAGCTACAGAATGGGTAAATAACTCAGTAGCGAGCTTTAAGCTCATTTTTTCAAATGCATTTGGGAAAAGATTGTGTACTCACCGAGTTCATTCTTAAGGGTGTTTATTGTGGTTGTGTGTCTTTTGAGAGAATTTTTTGGAGCCTGGCACATTCTTGAGTGCTTGCAATCTCCTCACAGTGCCTTCTCCAAGATTCTCTCTTGACTTTTCGTAAAGCTATGTTGTAACAGGTGCGTATGGTTCTATATAGTTCGCCGGTTATTTTAGCCTTAATAAATTTTTGTCTCACCTGTTTTCTTAGTATAGAAAGGTCATCATTCCACCATGGAACTTTCCTGGTAGAGTTCCTTGCTATTAAGGGACAGGTATCGTTGAAAGCGCTAGGGACTGTGTCATTAAACTCATCCACAGCCATTTTTAGGTCGATTGTTGTTCTATCGTCTTTCTCATCTTCGGAAGATTACATTCCAGGGAAGTATTGTATGCCTCCCAGTCTGTTTTCCTGGGATTCCGATAAGTTTCTTTTGCAATATTACCTTTAATATTGAAGTTTATGTGTCTTTGATCTGATAAACTCTCTTCGTCAGACACATGCCAGTCTGTAACAAAATTACTCAAGTATGTTGATGCTATTGTTACATCCAGTACCTCCTTTCTGTTTTTTGTTATAAAGGTCGGTTTATTGCCTACATTTGTTATGTCTAAATTATTTGCCATAATAAATTGTAGTAAAGACTCACCTCTTTCGTTGGTATCGGTGCTCCCCCAGATCCTGTGGTGTGCGTTTGCATCACAGCCAATCTGCATTCCGTTGCGCCTGCAGAATCTCACCCGCTCCTTCACTTCTCTGGTAGGTGTTGCTTCAGGATCGTCTGAAGGTAGATATGCTCATTCGAGTATTACCTCCTTCGGTTTATTTCCTGCATCGATCTTGATTCTGACTGCTGCCAAATCTCTGGAACAATAATTAGTTAACGGCAATATTTTTATGCCTTTTTTTGTGAATTATGCAGGTTCGAGGGGTGTCTGTGGATCTGTCATATATTAACTCTCCACCCAACCCTCCTAAACCTCTTATTGTACCGTGTCTAATCCACGGTTCTTGTACCTGGGCCACTTCAAACCTCCCCATCGCCTCTGTAAGTACAGCCGAAGCAGCCTTACAGTGCTGGAGGTTGATCTGGTTTATCCTGATCCTCGCTAGGCCGCCTTAGGACCCTGAAGGTCACCCTTCCTAGCTTATAATAGGCCCGGAATTGTGACCTCTCGAGGGCCCTGTACGACGCTTCGTCAATTGAAAAGGCTAGGAGTTGCCCTCCCTTTTCAATTTTTCTGCTCATTAAAAGCCAGTCCGTATTCTGGAGCTGAAGAAGTCCCCTGACTTTTTCAACTTCAGACTCGTCCGGGATGAAAACCAGAACCCTGGGTCTTCTCGGGAGGTCCTTAGATTTAACCACGGTCAAATCCGCGCCCTCCCAAAGGTTTCCCAGAGTGCCGACCATTCTTCTTAACCAGTCCGCGGTCTGCTGGTCATCCAAATGACCCCTTCGCTAAACAATGTTCTGTGGAACTGTGGGGCTCCTCCACTGCCTGAAGGGGTAGCGTAGAGCTTTTTCACAAGAGTTTCTTGTACCAAGTCTCCTTGTTCTTGGTCTAGGGTTGTATCTAGATGCCTTCTCTTGATGACAGCCAGTTGGATACCCCTCAAAGTGTCACTGTACGAGTCAGCCGATGTCGGAGCATTTCTGGCCCACTTAGTTCCACTTCGAGTGGGGGGAGTCTGCAACTCAGATCGGGGCCTTTTATCCCCTTTCTTCGTTTGGTCCTCCCTCCGTTGGATTAGATTTTGGGCCGCATTCTTGTGGGGATTTTTCTTCGTCCACGTTCCTGCAGCCATTTTTCTTTCCTTCAGAAGCTTCTCTCTCTCCGCTTCTGAAGGTTTTTTCGGTCTATCAGCAGGCTTAACCTCTGCTTTTTTGACCGTTTCTTTTGTTTGAGAGCAGTCGTCTATTTTCACAGATCCTCCTCCCGCTAAGAAGTTAGAGTCCTCTGCTTTCGCAGTTCCTCCTTCCCTTGAGTTGTCGGAGTCCAAAGCTAACGCAGTCTCTCCGACAGTCATGTTCAAGGAGCCTGAGTCGTCTGTATCTCTATGGGTGTCCATTTTATTTAAATCAATTGTACTCATTTGTTCCCACGAGTATGGGGGAAGGGTTGGTCCAACTCTGCAGTGCCCCTTGTACAGAGTCAAGGCTGACTACTTGGGGGTTTCGCCCGGTTCCCCCAAGGGAACGTACGCAACCGCATATTAAGCCCTGCGGCCATTTATCCTTAGGCACGTTACCTTACACCGTGGCGTTGGGATTTGCTGGAGTGCCATTTGGTTAGGCAATAGTGGTGATTCTTGAAGCATCGCTATTGGCCTTATCATTTGGTGCCACGAGGAGGCAGGCCTCGATGGTTGCATTTCTCCATCGTCCTGTGGAAAAGTTAGCTACCCACAAAGCAGGCGTGTTAAGCGAGTGTGCAAGCAAGCAATCTAAACTGCAAAGCAATGGCCAAGCTACAACCAACCCCACCACCGTTTTGAGTTAGAAAAAAAGCCACTGGAATTTTTGAATTGAATTGAATTGAATTGAGAAATTACACTAAAGCTTGTCTGAGAAAAACTGAGTTTCTTCTGTTGTTCTCGAAGTATTCAAACCCTTCAATGACATCTAATTTTTTATTATATTTAAAGGTTTTCTTAATTACTATCTCATCGAACCACATAATACATTTTTTGTCCTTATTTGTTGTCTCCGATTTAATTCAAATATTTTTAAATATCCGATGTCAAGGTTCATAAAATATCACGCAACTTCGTATGTTTGTTCTTTTATATTATTGAGTTGTTTTAAAAGCAGAAACTCCTAACCTTACAAGAATTTAAGATTTTAACTGAGAAGAATTCGCATACCTCATCCCAGTCTGTTTATAAGATCGTTGAAGTAGAAAAGAGAAAACTTGTAATATATTTATGATACTATAAAAAGAATATTATATTAAGCCGATACTACATCACGGCGACATATTGTTGTGATCGAAAACAGCGCGCGAAAATTAATTTTAGTCAGCTCATGGCTAATCATCCATATTCCACACCTCAATACGTCATGCGCGAACTCGTATCATGTAATATATCTTAAAGTTGACAACAACAAAATATGATTACTTCATTCAACAACAGCAACAAAATACGGATCAATCAAAGCCGGAGAGTAACAAGACACAACGGTTCTGTTTACTCATTTAGTTTTTTTTTAATATTAATAATATAAGATCTTTTTGAATTTTAACCAGGACAGACCGAAATAATTTGGAATTTCATTCTCTTGAACTTATAGCATAAGTTACGAATAAAAACAGTCGTAAGTATGGTAAAAATTGCAAAATATTATTATACGTTAACTAATGTAATTTAATATATTTTATATATTTGTACAGAATAAAAAATTAGGTCATCTTCTTTCTTTATTTATTTCAAGGTAAAAAGAAGGCATCTTTCCGCAAAAAATTATCACATCATTACAACAGCAGACAGCAACAAAATCAAGGAAAATTTGTAAGGAAAACTAAGTATTTTTTCCACGTTTCTTTCACAGATAAGTCAGAAAACATTTAAATTAATATATTGTGAAACATTTGTTAAATACATTATTTAAAAGACTGAATTATACATTTTATTATTTAAGTAGCTCAGTTGATATTCTTGGGACAATGAATTATTTTAGAAAATATACCCATTATATAAATATAATGCTTTAACCTAACTTTTTTTAATCAAACACTTTTTTAAATTAACTGAAATTGAAAATTCTATATTAAAAACAAAATTATCTCATGTAATAAATATTCCCACTTTGCACCATCGAGCAATACTAAATTTCAGATCTATCCTATATGTACCCCTTATTCCGTATCTGTTGAATTTTAAATACTAGGTAGACGACAAAGACAATATCGCCTATCCCTTGGTACGAACACGGAACGTCTTGAGAAAGGATATTTTAGTCATATTTTTCAATCATTTTTATACCCGAGTTTACTTTGCTGATTTAATAATTATGACTTTATATTACGTCCAATTTTAAAAATTATTTTTTGATCTTGTTAAGGAAATGATTAACTACAACTTAGTAGTACCTGATCGTGTTAAGAATAATGCATGTTTGATAATGTTAATTCTTTATTAACAGTTGCCCTTTTTTTAAAAAATGTAATAAACTTCATAATTTTTTTTTTTTGACGAAACGGGCCATTTTTTTAAAAATATCTTAACCCGGGGCTAGTGCATGGTATTATCTTTAAAATAATTGAGTCTTCTAGGATTAAACCAAAATTCCTATTTATACAAATTTCTTGCTATTGTCAGCGGTCAGCGGAGCAATAACTCTTAACAATATTACGACAATCAGTTTTCTTTACATTGACACATTTTTAAATCTAATGAAAACAATACAGAGTAGAATAAAAATTGCAACTTTCATTTACAGTGACTTTATATTGACAGTGGCGACAATAGAGTGTTCTCTTTTTGATTGGATGTCAGAGTCACGTGGTTTTATCCGCCATGTTGCATCGAAAATAGTTTGTGTCTACCACTGTGTTTACGGAGTTTATTTGTTTTCTTGACGATTTGTGTTAAAATATAAAAGTTTTGGTAGTTTTAAGTGAACATTATTTGCCCTGCGTAATAAACTTTAAATATCTGTGTTAATTTGGTTGTCTGGGAATTGTTATATTACAGCAAATATTGGAAAATTTACTCGCCTGTTAGTGGTAAGGATTGTTTACAAAATGCATACTGAAATTTTCTAGCTTTATATAGTATTAAAAATGACTGTAAATAAATTTTCGATATTTATATAAAGCCTATATTTAGCAAAAGGAAAATACATTGAAAATAGTTCATTTGTTTTCATGTTTTAAGGTTGAAGGCCAGCTGCGAAACAAAAATGCCTGGGTGTGCTGCAGTTAATTGTAGCAATTCTTCGGAAAAAGGGTTTCTGATGAAACGTTTCCCAAGGGACCATGATAAAAGAAGACAGTGGCAAATTAGAACTAGACGGGATCATTGGACGCCCACAAATAATTCATATTTATGTGAAGTAAGTTTATACCTACCATTTTTTCATTTTCCGAACCGAAAATATCAAGAAAGCCTCCAACTCAGAGAAACTTGCCAGTACAAGGAAAAGTGAAGCCTTTATTAGTTGGTAAGTTTTTTGTACACCTACTTTCACAAAACTGGATATCCAAAATTAAAAAAAGTTAAAATAAATCCAAGAGGGAAATACTATTAATTTTTATTTTACAACAAAATGTGTAATAATTAAATAAATATTACTCAAAACTAAATTTGTTTTGGGACAAATTAAAATAAAGTGTATACCCGCGTAGGCCATTACAAAATGTTGGACAATTTGGAAAATAATTGAAAAATTTTAATTGACAATAAAGGCATGTTTTAGTGAAAAATTTAAAAATCAAATTTTGTTGTAACATAAAAATTAATGTTACTTATTTTTTTACCACTTTATACATGTTATCTTCAATTTAAATAAATAATTTTAAATTTTTTGGAAAGCAGAATTTTTTAAAAAGTATTTTTTTTATAAAATTAACAAAATTTCCCGTATGTAGCAAACTTAATCGGACACTGTATATAGCATTTCCCAATAAAAATAAAAGAAATTGATAAAGAACTACCTGATAATTACCATTTTGTTTGTTCCAAAATAAGCAAATAATTGAATGATTTCTTTTTCTTTTAGAAGTAAATACAATTGAGCCACACATTTCTACAGATGTAATACTTTCTACATCGACTAGTTTTCTGCCATCTACTTCAGCTACTGATTTTATTGGTAATCTGACATCGACATTAGAATCTAGTTCAAGTGAAGAAAGTGTATCAAGTATTTCTTTTACCGAAGATGTAAATAAGGAAAATATTTTATGTAAAACATTGTATAATAAGGAAAGGAAATTATTTTTGTCCTATATACTGCTGTCTCTAAATTATTAAAAAAATTCTTAATAATATTTTGTAAATACATTGTTATTTTACGTAGACCTGTTTTTTTTATTTTTTTTTTCCCAATTTACTATTTCATTTGTAATCTACAAAAAAGAAAAGAAACTACAGTTATAAGCCAAACTATATTAAGTTCATTATTTTTTGTAATAATTTTAACCTTTATCTTCACAGAAAATATTTTGGTATTACTAATTTAACTAAAGTGCAAAATTTTACACTCTTTAGTCTTTTTACACATGATTTTTTGCGTAAGATTTCTTTAAAAAAAAATACTTAAATTATGCTTTTATTTGAATTTCGATGCAACATGGCCGGTGGGCGGAGCTTATACGCTATTGTCGCCACTGTCTTGTTAAAGTCACTGTACTTTCATTAAATTTATTCTGCCATCTATTTTATACTAGCAAAAGCTCCAGCCGTCTCTAGCTTAAAGAGACTCAATTAGACTGGCCACCTGGTAGTGGTCTTCTTTTGGTATCAAACAAATAAGTGCATTGGGCTACTACTAGGACTACTTATACAATGATAATAGCTATACTAATTTCTTCTCAAAATTTTTAAGGATGAACATTCACGGCTGATAAATTCCAATCAATTTTAATACATACAAATTTTGTAAACCTGCATTAAAGTATTTAGCTTTTGTGGTGGATCAGGACGGTTTACGGGGTTTACGCAGAGATTCCAAAACCTACCACAAAAATTAAAAGATCAATAATTAATTGGCCTAATCAGTTGGTATACGAGATTTTGATTCAATTTCGTCTCCTATTATGTATGGCAGGACGAATCTGATAATTGGGAATCTGGGAGTAATTATAGTTGTTACAAAAACAAACTAATATTACGTTAGGTTCCTTCCAACATAGTTGTATCATCACAGTCTTGCGCATTAGGATAGAGTATAAAAATATTTTTTGTACAAAGACAGTTAACAAACTCTTTTCTCTATAGTTTTAAGTTCGCAAACTTGATTACTTCTCACAATAATTAAAATATAACAGCTCCGTAAAGTCACGGTGTTGTGCCGCAAATGAAATAGATCTACTGTACGAAACCAGTTGCATAATGTTGAACATTATGAAACTGGTTACAAAAAATTAATTATTTCACTAGTTTGGAAAAGCAAAAGAAAAATTAACTTTTTTTTGGTTTTAAAATCAATAATATATTATTATTCAAAGTTTATATCAAAGAACGGCAGGTTGTCTTATAAAAATGTTCCTTATTTTCCACACAATACATTGAAAAATAACTCATTTTCTTGAAGCTAAATAACTTTAACAAGCAATATAAACACAATACAAGTCATTGATATGATTTTATATTTATCAATAAAACGAATGAAGTTATGCATATGCAACTAATAATACAAGAAAGAAATATTGGTTGCCTAGATGTTAATATTTTTTTATCAAAACACCATTTTATAAATAGTTTAGTCAAAATTAAAAAAAAAAAAATACGTGTGGCACTCGGAGACTGCCACGGTAAAGCTATTGCATAGCATTTATTATCAACCTATGCAATTATAATTATTTATTTATTTTATTTATGCAGAATTTTTTTTTCTTTGATATTAATTCAAGTTTTTTCTTTGATATTAATTCAAGTTACACTTTTTGAGCGTGCTGACCGATAAGAAAACAATTTTTTTTTATTGAATAAATGAGAAGTAATATTGTTTAAAATATTTTTATTATCTTACAATACATGTAGGTTATTTATGAATTTTTATCATTAAAACTATAGGTTCATGGTAACTGAAATAAAAAACATAAATTTTAGACTTGATATCTTCTAAATATCTGGAAAATACCCCGTCAATGGTGGTTCCATATTTTGTTGTGGATTCTTGTGAATCATTATTCATTTTCAAATTAAATTTTTCCGAAATTGTGTCTAAAAGAGATAGAATCAGTTATGAATAGTTAGCAGCTAGTCTACACGCATACATCTGGTCACACGCACACAAACACCGTGCTGAAGTCTGCCGAACTCAAACGACGTTAGACTATGCACGGCTTTCAACGCCGCACCACTGTGCCGGTTGGAGTGTGGAGTGTTAGGTTTGTTTTCGTTAAGGAATTTATTTTTTCATTTTTCGATTTTACGATTTTTCAATTTTTCGATTTTTCGATTTTTCGATTTTTCGATTTTTCGATTTTTCGATTTTTCGATTTTTCGATTTTTCGATTTTTCGATTTTTCGATTTTTCGATTTTTCGATTTTTCGATTTTTCTATTTTTCTATTTTTTGATTTTTCAATTTTTCAATTTTTCGATTTTTCGATTTTTCGATTTTTCGATTTTTCAATTTTTCAATTTTTCTATTTTTCTATTTTTCTATTTTTCTATTTTTATATTTTTCGATTTTTCGATTTTTCGATTTTTCGATTTTTCGATTTTTCGATTTTTCGATTTTTCGATTTTTCGATTTTTCGATTTTTCGATTTTTCGATTTTTCGATTTTTCGATTTTTCGATTTTTCGATTTTTCGATTTTTCGATTTTTCGATTTTTCGATTTTTCGATTTTTCGATTTTTCGATTTTTTGATTTTTTGATTTTTTGATTTTTCGATTTTTCGATTTTTCGATTTTTTGATTTTTCGATTTTTTGATTTTTCGATTTTTCGATTTTTCGATTTTTCGATTTTTCGATTTTTCGATTTTTCGATTTTTCGATTTTTCGATTTTTCGATTTTTCGATTTTTCGATTTTTCGATTTTTCGATTTTTCGATTTTTCGATTTTTCGATTTTTCGATTTTTCTTTTTTTCAATTTTGTCGATTTTTCGATCTTTCGATTTTTCGATTTTTCGATTTTTCTATTTTTTGATTTTTCGATTTTTCGATTTTCCGATTTTTCGATTTTTTGATTTTTCGATTTTTCGATTTTTCGATTTTTCGATTTTTCGATTTTTCGATTTTTCGATTTTTCGATTTTTCGATTTTTCGATTTTTCGATTTTTCGATTTTTCGATTTTTCGATTTTTCGATTTTTCGATTTTTCGATTTTTCGATTTTTCGATGTTTCGATTTTTCGATTTTTCGATTTTTCGATTTTTCGATTTTTCGATTTATTATTGAATTATTGAAATAGTTGTAAATTAGGTTCTAGATATTTATCTTTAACAATTATTATTAAAATAATTTTAAAATAACTAAGTCATGTTTGCTTTTAATTCTGGTTAAACACATAACCGATTAGATCATTCAATTGATGAAAGTCCTATTAGCTCAGGTGGTAGAGTATCAAACTTTATCAACTTTGCCATTTGAGACCTGGCGAGCGACCGCGTTTAAATCCATACGGGGGCAGAATTTTTATTTTTTTTAATTTTTTAATTTTTTTTTGTTTTTTAGTTTTTTTTTTGTTTAGAAAATATGAAAATTGAATAAATACGATTAATATTGATTGTTTTTTTAAATTAATTTTATTTATTATAATATAAACCTCGTTTTACATTTCCGCATCAGCTGTCACATAATGTCAAACTCATCATTTCTATTTTGATTTATGTAATGTCCATATTAACATTAAAATCGATATGATGATTAAATTATTAAAATTGACGATTAACTTAGATCCTAGATATTTATTTTTACCAAATATTTAAATAATTTTAAAATAACTAGATACCTCTCGTTATTTTGGCTTTTTATTCTGTTTAAACTTAAAATCGAATTAAAAATGCATTTGACATAAGAGACATTAGCTCAGGTTGTAGGGTAGTTGCAATTTGAACTTTGGTACACGACGGGTCCTCGGGCCCGCATTCAAAACTTGGTGGTTGTAGAATTTTTCTTTGTTTTTTTTTTGTTTTTTTTTTGTTTTTTTTTTGTTTTTTTTTTGTTTTTTTTTTGTTTTTTTTTTTATTTTTTTTATTTTTTGTTTGTTTTTTTTTAGTTTTTTAGTTTTTTTTTTGTTTTTTTTTGTTTTTTTTTTTGTTTTTTTTTTGTTTTTTTTTGTTTTTTTGTTTTTTTTGTTGTTTTTTTTTTTTTTTGTTTTTTATTTTTGTTTTGAAAAATATGAAAATTTAATAAATACAATTATAGTTGATTATTTTTTTAAATACATTTTAATTATTATAATAATAACCAGGTTTTACATTTTTTGATGAAATTAATTTGTGGTTGTAGGAAAAATATTGTACATCACTTGTGTGAAAAGTGATTTTCCACACTCAAATAGCATATGTTGTTTTGAAATGTATTCAGTTCTTCTTCATAATTTTGGTTATCTGAAGGACATTTTGGAAAATTTTCAACAGAAAAATCCATTTCTGTATCGAAGAAGCTTTCGTTGGATGTGATTGATTGTTTTGACGTATTTATATTATTTATATTAGTTAAATTGGTCATGGTTTTAAAAACCCTTTTTTCAATAATGTATGTTTTTTAGTAAAGCTCATTGACTTTTCTTGCTCCCAGTTATGTTTAATGCTTCTAACAAACCATCTCATCTGCTATTAAATGTAGGGTTGGCGAAGCTGCAATAAATGTAATAATAGAGAATGATAATTCTAAAATAATATTCTAAAATCTTACCATTAGCCCTTAGTTTCCGTTTAGGCTAGGAAGCCGAACCCTCACCCAAAATCTTTAAAATAAAATAATCATATAATACTATGTCTCTTTATAATTCAAATAAAAAGTAATTTATTTGAAATTTCATGAAAATATTATTTTTCCTTTCTGTTTTGTAGCTTATCTTTAAAAAAATAAAATTATCGATATTATTAAAACTCCACTAGAACATAGTTAATAAATAAAAATATGAACACAATTTAATAACAAAAAAATATAAGCATTTTTAAAAAACTAATGTACGAATCCAAATAGACTATTTTCTCTGAACTCACTTTTTCATTCCGTGACGTCACTCTGCCCTTAACAACCGGAATGAGACCACCGTTTCAGTAGTGCCACGACATACGTTCCCTTGTCTTCTTCTTATGGGGACACATTAAGAATGAAACTTACGCATTTGAAACTGCCGAAAATATTGCATTTTATGAGAAAGTGTCCGAAACGCTGTGCGTGCACTAAATAGAAACACATTGATAAGGGCAATAAACTCTCTGCTTAATCGTTGTCAAATATGTTGTGATCAAGGTGGTGGCCAACTGAGGCAATTTTTTAAATTAGACAGTTCATATCTAAACTTCATTTGTATAGATTAGGTTAGGTTGAAAATAAGTGGGATGATCTCATCGCCTTCTACTGCGACCCAGACGGGTCTGTTGTGGCTCATGACTAACTTATAGTTCACCGTACAAGCCACACCTTTTGATGAAGGTCATGGTTAAATTGGGTGAGACTTGTTTAAAGTCGGTAGGCTCCAGTCGGGTAAATCCAAAGATCTAGAACCTGGTTATTTCCAGAGCGAAGCAGGTACATAGAATGTGCTCGCCCTCCACGCTGCAGAATCGACAGTCCGATGCATGTTGCAGACCTATCCTTCTCATGTGGTTGCCCAGACGGCAATACCCTGTCATCAGTCTAGTGAAAATGCGTAGATCTTTCCTACTCCAGTCTCGGATCTGAGCAGAGGCGTTCATAGAAGGGTTGGTTATAAACGCCTGCGAATGGGTTAGCCCTGGGGTATTTTTCCAGTTCGTGAGTGTTGCACCCTTCGTCCATTTTGAGATAATTCCTTTGTCAGTGCTCTTTGCAATGCCCAGGAATGGTTATGGTCCTATGAATACAGATTCTGTTCCTCTTTTAGCAAGATCGTCGGCTTTTACGTTGCCCTCCACACCGCTGTGTTCCAGAACCCAGATCAAAGTAACTTTGTTCCGGGCACCGAGGCATTTAAGGGTATTTATACAGTTTCAAATCAGCTTTGAGTCAACTCGATTGGAGCTCAGGGCCTTAAGTGCTGCCTGGCTATCTGAAAAGAACTTTATAGTTTGTTTGCGGGGAGAAAATTAATCAACTCTCTCGCTCCCAATTCTATAGAAATAATTTCTGCTTGGAAGATCGTGGCCAGAAAGCCTACGTTAATTGATATGTCAACTCCAGGCCTCTGGCCGAAAACTTTCGCTCATACTCCTTTTTTAGTTTTGGAGCCGTCCGTATACAACGTATAGTCTGCCTGGAAGAGGGTTTTTTCCACTGTGCTCCATGCGCCTCTCTCTGGAATGAGGACGCTGTATGGCTTTTCTATGTGCTGTCGGGGGACTAGCGAGTCCGAGACCATGCCGAGGATGAGGTGGTTATTAATTTCACTCATCAGCCCCGTCTGGTCCCATCGCAGTTCTTCGTAACATTGACTGCCCACCTTTAGGAGCATGTAGGAGACCATCCTGGCCTCCCTTTTCATTTGTATAAGCTTGTATTATAATTGTTTTCTAAAATTATCGTAAAATGCCTTTTTTTTAAATTGGTTCAATGAAATTAATCAATTATAACGCAAAAATAATTTCTTAATTGTCTAGTTAGTGCATTTTCATCAAGTGAAGCATTCAATCGGACGTTATCGTGAACCATAGCCTAACCAGAGTATTTTTTTTTGAGAGTTACTAAGGGTAACAAATTTTTTATATATATGCTCATTTTAAAGAAAATAATATTTATTTAAAAGAAAATTTCACTTTGGATATTTTTTTTAAAGGGGATAAAACATTCTATTTACAATACATATCTAATATAACATCTATATGGAAAAACAAAGTTATATGACACAGTGTATAGCCCTCAATAATTTCATTGACTCCTTCATAAAGTATATCTTTAACCACTCTGTTTTTTGTAATTTGTGGTATTGTATTAATTATGGTTGATGCAATCCTTATAAAATCCATACAATGTAAATTATTGTTAATGGAATATTATAATAAATAAAATAAGATATAGATAACTAATAATCCAACTGCTTAAATGTGGGTCATCATAAGGTTAAGAAATAGATACTTTAATTGTTAATTTGTATTCGATTCAAATCTAACTAGGCGACAATATATTCTGATTAAACTACGAATCAGTATCCTCGAATGTGGTTTAAAAAAATAGTTGTCAATTTCTAAAGGATTTATATAATATGTGTAACGCCTTTGTCGGGCAATTATAATAGTAGTGAAAATGATACTCGCATTTGACTATCAAAAACTATCATATATTACTTTTTAATTAATTTAAAACCAGAACAACATAAAATCATTACTCACAGGGTATCAAAAAATATAAACATAATTACAATAAATAATAATTTCTACATTCTTCCCTCCGAAATACTATTTTTCTATGGTGGCGATCTTGCATAGCTTATTCACTGGCCGATGGAATATACCAGTAGCAGTTTGGACCTCAACTACCCTTACTACCTCAACCTTTCCAGGGTAAGTCTTGAGAAATCTTTCCTAAATCTTTCCTTTGTGCCAAGTATTTCGGGGACCATTGTTGTCTGCGATAACCACAATATCTCCAACGTCTATATGTTGGACATGCTGGAACCATTTTTGGCGTCTGTTTAGTGTTGGGAGGTATTCTTTTACCCAACGTTGCCAAAATCTGTCTGCTAAGTCTTGTGCCAATTGCCATTGTTTTCTTAATTCTAGATTTTCGATGTTTATTGCCCCGCAATTCTTACCAATTAAGAAATGGTTTAGAGTCAAACATGAGGGTTCTTTAGGGTCTGTGGGTACATATGCGAAAACGACATTGGTGATTGCTATCCTTTAGGAAAGACTGCAAATTGTCCTATTAAATTGGAGCTATTATCACAATTTAAGAAAACTTTAATACTCAGGAATACAAAGAAACTCAAAGGTACGAAAGTCTCCATATCCCATGATTACACAAAAATCCAACTGAAGGAACAGAAAATATTAAAAGAGAACTTAACTAAAATAAGACAAAAATATCCCTCCACTGTAAGTTACATAAGATATAATAAGTTATATATCGACAATAAACCCTATAAAATAGAAGACTTGTCCGACTTTGAGAATAACGGAGACGAGGACGAAGAAGTAGAAGAAGAAAGACATAGAAGTGATCCCGGAACACCTATTGTAGAAAAATATAGCACACCCAAATCGAGTAACCAAAAACCTAATTTAGTAAATACTACAAACAATCAGCAATTACCCATACAACAGATCCATCCAAAACCACCAGCAATTAGAGAATCAAAACATCAACAAGTAAATTCAAACCAACCCCCACTCCAACAAAAACAACAACAAAACCCAATTCGTACTAGATTACAATCACTAAACAATAACTCAAGAAAAAATTAAATAATTTTAAATTTAAGGCTTAATTTATGTCTCTTTATTTTTATTATTTTTTTAAAATTTACATTTTACTATAGGTAATTTCTTATGTTCACAGAAATATTTTATTGTTGGTAAATGTTTCCGCTAATTAGTTTAAGAAAGTAGGTATTTAAAGCATATATAGCAAAATGGATTCATTTTTAAGAGATTACGATAATATTCCAATTTTGGCAAACATAATAGATGACCCAAAAACAATAATGTTTCAACAGTCTGATTTAAAAATATTTCACGCCAACATAAGAAGTATTCATAAAAATTTTGATGAATTTTGCGTAATTTTGGGACAACTTGCTTTTACTCCAGATATTATTGTCTTAACAGAAACAAGAAATATTCCTGATCTGAGTCTGTATTCAATAAATGGCTATGACACTATTTATAATGAAGGTGATATAAATCAAAATGATGGTTTAATAACTTTCATAAAAAATACTTTTCGTTATGAAAAAAAAAATTATATATCTTAGTAGAATAAAAGTTCTTGAAGTTAAAATTTTAATGCATGAAAAAGTAATACAAGTCACAGCCATTTATAGATCTCCAAATGATACATGCCCAAAAATATTTGTTGAGGACCTTAACAATTATTTAGGAAACTTGAAAAAATCTGATATCCATATCATAACTGGTGATATTAACATCGACCTGCTTAGCAATAACGAAATAACGGAGGAATATAAAAACATTTTGAACGAACATGATTTTATTTCATATATAAATCAAATTACTCACCCTACTAGTAGTGTAAGTGGTACCTGCTTGGTTCACATTTTTGTAAAAACTAATTATAAACAGGAAAATATAAATTCGTTTATCTTGAAAAGTAGTCTAACAGATCATTCTCCAGTAGGTGTTTATTTTAAAAACTTTCTATTACCGATGACAAACAATACAAATGATGTATTGTATAAGGAATTTATAAATTACCCCGCTTTAAAAAATGATCTTAGTATACAATATTGGGAAAATGTCTACACTGGAAATAATGACAACAACATTATGGAAAATTTTATTGATGAATTGCAATACTATATTGAAAAGAATACAAAAAAAATAAAAGTTATAAAAAAAAATAGTCCTAGAAAACCATGGGTTACAAAAGAACTTATAATATCAATTAATATAAAAAACAATATGTATAGGCAACTGAAAGATGACCCTCATAACATAGTTTTAAAAAATAATTATAACATTCTAAAAAATAACCTTACCAAGGAAATTAATAAGGCAAAATACAAATACACGAAATCACTTATTGACAAAAATGGTTACAACTCAAGAAATTTATGGCGATGTGTAAACCAAATCTGCGGCAAAGGCACACCCGAAACAAAAATCGAAAATATCGTAATTAATAATAACATTATTACTGACAAATTTGAAATAAGTAATCATTTTAACACCCATTACACTGATTTGGGAAGAAATTATGCTAATAAAATAACAACTCCTGACAACTATGTTGACCACATTGAACAAGTGGAAAACTCGATTTTCCTATTCCCTACAAATACTCTTGAGGTTGAAAATATGATAAAAAATTTGAAAAATAAAAAATCCCCAGGTAAAGATAACATCCGGGCTGAAACATTAAAAGAAGTAACTAATGAAGTAGTACTTCCTCTAACATTCATAATAAATAAATGCTTTCAAAATGGTGTATTTCCAACTTGCTTGAAGACAGGTACAATCAAACCCCTCTTTAAAAGTGGCAAAAAAAATGAAATAATAAACTATCGTCCTATTACTTTGATATCTAATATATCTAAAATATTTGAAAAAATTATTAAAAATCGAATCACAAAATTCTTGAACAAATTTGACGTTCTCTCTGACATGCAGTATGGCTTTAGAGAGGGTAGATCAACAGAGGATGCATTTTTTAAATTAATATCCGAAATATATTCACATATAGATAAAAAAATACCCTCGTTATGTATATTTCTTGATCTGTCCAAAGCCTTCGATACTGTTTGTCATGAGTTGTTGTTGAAAAAACTTGAATCATATGGTATTAGGGGCAATATGCACAATTTAATCAAAAGTTACTTATCAGGGCGCACACAACAAGTTAAAGTAGATGATGTTGTAAGTGAAATTAGAGAAGTAACCTTCGGTGTTCCGCAAGGAACAGTCTTAGGTCCATTATTGTTTAGTTTGTATATTAATTCACTTTTAAAAATGAAAACGGACGGCACTGTTATTAGCTTTGCAGATGACACAGCCATCCTTTACAAGGGAAAAACTTGGGATTCACTAAAAACAACAGCTGAATTAGAAATGCAAACAATAATGAAATGGTTTCAATATAACAAACTTACTCTTAATATTGAAAAAACTAAATACTTACCCTTTTGTTCATACGTAAGTAGCCTACCCAATCTTGGTCCGCTAAAAGTAAGCGATTCATCTTCCATTCCCGAACAGCCTACAATTAAATATTTGGGAGTTATTTTAGACCGTCACCTAAGATGGAATTATCATATTAACCATGTTGTACAAAAAATTAGGGGTTTTCTGTCACGTTTTAAATTTTTATCGAATTATTTAGACATCAGGCATCTTCGAACAATTTATTTTTCACTAATCCAATCACAAATAACCTACGGTATAATTGGATGGTGAAGTAAAATTAAATAAAATGTACTTTGTGATGACAGTGATATTTTTATTTATACAATCTTTCAAAAAACTAAAAAACAAAACAATTATAACAATTTTGATTATACAGGTCTGCACTTACAACATTCCCCCTTAATCAAAATTCGGGTATGATTGACAAAGTATAATATAAATCATAAAACACTAACTAAAAGGAATTCGAAAATTAGTAAGAGAAAATTGGCTAAGTTAAACCCAATCCTAAAATACACCTATTATGTTTTAAACGTCCTAACGGCTTTGTTAGAATGTCAGCTGACATATTTTCTGTTGGCAAATATTGTATATCAATTATCTTTTCAGATATCTTTTCTCTTATAAAATGATATTTTGTATCTATATGTTTAGTCCTGTTGTGATGGATTGGATTAAGTGCTATTTTATGTGCACTCTGACTGTCACTAAAAATAATAACTCTGTCTTTCGTTCCTATTATTTCGGAAATAAATCTTTGAAGAAACGTGGCTTCCTTGGCAGCGCTTGTGAGGGCCATATACTCTGCCTCAGTAGATGAGAGAGCAACTGTTGCCTGCTTCTTACACTCCCAAGAAATTGGTCCACCGGCCAAAGAAAAATAGAACCCGGTATAAGAACGTCGATCAACTGGACAATTTGCCCAATCTGCATCTGTATGCCCATGTAAATAGTCGCCGGTCTTTCTGTAAACTATGGAATAATCAATAGTACCCTTTAAATATTGGAGAACCCTTTTTCCGGCTAGCCAATGCGTTTTGTCAAATTTAGTGTTGAATTGACTCAAATAGCTTGTTGCATAGGCTATGTCCGGTCGAGTATTAACAGATAAAAACATTAAACAACCTATCAGATTTTGGTAAGGATACACAGAAGATTGTTCACCCTTATCATATGGTTTTAATTTATAATTTTCTAGAGGAGTAGAAACTGATTTGCAATCCTGCATATTGAATCGCTTTAAAGTTTCCAAAATATATGTTTTTTGATTAATCTTTATCGAATTACCATCACGTTTTACATTTAAACCTAAACAATATTCAAGATTTCCCAATACTTTTATTGAGAAATATTTGTTTAACTTTTTTTTAACAAATTCAAAAGAATTGTTTTCCTTATAAAAAATTATAAGGTCATCAACATAAACTGCCAGTATAAGTAGGTCTTCATTAAACCTTTTAGTGTAAACACAAGGTTCTGAAGGAGTTTGTAAAAAACCCAAAGAAGATAAAGTTTCATTTAGTTTTATGTTCCATGAGCGTGCTGCCTGTTTCAGCCCATAAAGAGACTTTTTCAGCAAGCATACCTTACCTTCTTCTCCTTGTTTGATAAATCCTTCAGGTTGGGCCATATAGACTTCCTCCTCCAATTCTCCATTTAAAAATGCTGTATCAACATCTAAGTGCTGCATTTTTAAATCCCTTTCTGCAGCTAAAGCTATAAGCGTACGAAGGGATGAGTTGCGAACCACTGGAGAGAAGGTCTCATAGTAGTCGACACCAGCAATTTGACTGAAACCTTTAGCAACGAGTCTGGCCTTGTATTTAACTATTTGGCCTTCAGCATTTTTCTTGAGTTTGTAAACCCACTTGCAAGGAATAACCTGTTTATTAGGTCTGTCCACAAGCATCCAAGTTCCCTTATTTATTAATGAGTCATACTCATCTTTCATTGCAGAATACCAATACTCATTATCTTTTGAATTAACAGCTTCTGCAAAATATTGGGGCTCATTAAAATATTCGCACGCTGTGACATTATTACAAAATAAATTCACATCAATGCGGTTAGCTATTCTGTTTCTGAGTGGATATCTTTGTCCTGCAGTTTCTTTATCAGAAATATATTCCTCAACTGTTGAAGATTCTTGAGGATCCTCGCAGATATCAACCTCTGCTATACTTGGACCAGCTATTGGTTCTGGTACAATAGAATCATTTGCGGTTGGATCTGATAAATGAATCAAAACTGAGGATGCAGGTACGGGCTCTAGTAAATGCTTTGCTGAGCTGCACTCTGGGTTTGAAAGCTTTAAATCAGAGAAGGAGTTTTCAAAGAAAACAACATCCCTTGCTTTAGTTAATCTCCTTGGAGAACAAGGATCACGAAAATAGTAACTTTTTGGATCATCTGTATATCCAACGAAAATATGTTGAAGAGATTTTGGATCTAGCTTCTTCCTAGAACTAGATTGAATCTGAACTAAAGATCGACACCCAAAAACTCTCAAATGAGATAAGTTGGGTTTTCTATCATACCACCTCTCAAATGGTGTTTGACCATCTAGGGCTCGATGTGGAGACCTATTTTTTAAGTACGTTGCAGTTTCCACAGCATCCTGCCAATATGCTTTAGAGAGATTGCTATCTGAAAGCATAGAGCGGGCCTTTTCTATGATAGATCTGTTCGTCCTTTCAGAAACGCCGTTCTGCTGGGGACTATATGGAACTGTAGTCTGATGTTGAATCCCTAATGACGCTAGATAATTTGAGAATTCTTTATTAACATACTCAGTCCCATTATCAGACCGCAATACTTTAATTTTTAATCCCGTTTCTCTCTCAACCATAGACTGAAAAATACAAAATTTATTCTTTACTTCAACTTTTGAAGAGACAAAATAAATAAATACCATCCTGGAAAAATCATCTATGAATAATAAAGCATATTTATTACCTTGAAAGGAGTTTTGTGACATAGGACCACAGAGATCCGAGTGTATCAGTTCTAATTTGGAAGTAGCTTTCTTATAAGTAATTTTCTTAAAAGGTTTTCTCGACTGCTTACCTTCAATACAAGCGATACAGGGTTCCTTATCAACTTCCGCATAATCTATGCCAAGAGCATTACCTTTCTTAAGTGCGTCCAGCCCTATACGACACAGGTGACCTAGACGTTTATGCCAGAGTTTATAATCAGCACAATCGTAGTGCACATCGAAAGCTGTTAGTGTTTTAGGTAGATTTACAGTACAATCTAAAGTGTACAATCCATCACAACAGGAACCGTGTAAAATAGCATTACCTGTACAAGAAAAATTATCAGAATTATAAAAGTTACAACCATTTTTATCAAAAACAATAATAAAATTCCTTTCAGTAGCCTTTTTAACAGATATCAGATTAGAATTCAAGTTCGGTATATAAACAACATCTGAAATTTTATTTACACTTGCACCTGAAATAGAAACATTACCAATACCTTCGCAATTCAATTGGTCTCCGTTAGCAATGGTCACCCTACCCTTTGATAATGGCTTAAGGTTTTCCATCCAGTCGAACCTGGAACACATGTGAGTAGAAGCACCTGAGTCAATATACCATTTGTCACCTTTGATGTTGCCACATATATTAAGTGCACTCAATAATGTTGACTCTTCTTTGCAAGCTCCATCATTCTTGTTCTTTCTGTGAGGACAATCTGGTCTCTTATGTCCAGGTTCTTTGCATTCATAACATATTACCCGTTTCCTAGCTTTTGACGTGGAAGGCTTTTGTTTCTGACTATACCGTGAGCTTAAGGCAGACCCATCTTCAGAATTACTTCGTGTAAACTCATTTAATAACTTGGACTTGACCAATTCAGTACTCACTATTATATTGGAATTTTCCATAGCCATGATTAAAGGATTGTAGTGCGGAGTAAGACCTCCTAATAATATAGCAGCCAATGAAACATCTTCGATTGTTTTGCCAATTTCGTCTAAATCCTGCGCTGTGGACATGATGGCGTTTATATAACTTTCGACATCATCGAAATCCGCAAGCGAGTAACGATAGAGCCTACGCTCTAGAGCTAACCTGCGTCCCATTCCCTTATCTTCGTACGCAGAAGACAACGCTTCCCAAGCTTCTTTAGGAGATTTGCAAGCCCTTACATGAGTAATCGCTGAACCATCTAATGCTAGACATATCTTTGATAAAGCTAATTCCTTTTCTCTCTCGGTACCTTTATCTTCAATGGTCTTCCAAAGATTTTCATGTTTTAAATACATTCTTATCTTAAACTTCCATGTCGAATAACCATCGCGACAATTTAGGACTTTGATCGATCCTAACGATGAAAGTGAAGATGAAGTACTACTATCCGCATCACCGCCGGTCATCTCTGAAACTTATATGTTTTTTTTGAAGTAAAATTAAATAAAATGTACTTTGTGATGACAGTGATATTTTTATTTATACAATCTTTCAAAAAACTAAAAAACAAAACAATTATAACAATTTTGATTATACAGGTCTGCACTTACAACAGATGGGGTAGCACCAATCAATGTTATCTAAAAAATATTAACGTTATACAAAAATGGATTATAAAATTAATGTATAAAAAAAATAAAGCTTACCCAAGTGATAAATTGTACAAAGAGAGCCAAATTCTTGATTCTAGACAACTATATGCATTACGACTTTTGTTAAACATCTATAAACGTAGGCCAGAATTGCAAACACAAACACATCAATACGAAACTCGAACAAAAAATCTATATTTACTACCAAAATGTGAAAAAACCATGGGTCAACGCAGTCCCATGTATATAAGCACAAAATTACTTAATTGCCTACCTGAACACATAAGAAACTCAGCTTCGTACTATATTTACAAGAAAAATGTAAAATATTGGACACAAAGTACAGGTGCAACATTTTTTCAAAATATAATGAATCCATGATGTTCATATATAAAACTTAGGTATATGTTGTTATTCCTAAAATTATTATTATTATGATACTAATTAATCTTGATTGTGTACAAAATATTTTAACAGTTTTAACAGATTTTAACCATTGTTTTGTTTAAGATTGTGTGGAAAATAAATATAAATATAAAAAAAATATAGCAGACTGCAAATTTTTATCTAGCCAGTTTTAATTAATTTTATTTTTAATTACCTTTATGTATCATTGTAGTTATAGTTATTACATTGTATTATTATTGTTATTATTTATTATTATTAATTATTATTATGCTTCCCCGCACACAGACACAATCGTGTCTCAGCGGATGTATGAATGTTTATTTATTATTTTTTTAAACTTCTGTATCTACTAAAATGTATTTTTTCTTTAAATTGAATAAACATTATTATTATTATTATTATTATTATATGTCAGAGGTCTACTGTTGACGCTAAACTCGATTTCTTATAAAAGAATCAAGAGGGTTTCTTCTTTGGGAACTGCTTCTTTCAAAATGATTTTTAATGTAGCCTTTCCAGACTCCTGCAAAATTTGAAGCAAGAGGTAGTATAAAATGCCTTTTCATATCTTTTATGGAAAATTCTCCTCTTAAGAGATATTTTTTAAGGCTGTCTGAAGTTCCTTGTCGGTACCTTTAAAGTTGGTGGCGTTGTCAAAGTACATGTTTTGGGGACATCCTCTTTTGCTGATCATGCTCCTTATTGCCATAGTAGCTGAATTTATGTCCAGACTGTGCCAATTCTAGATGTATGGCTCTTGTAGCCATGAAGGTAAATATTACTCCCAAACGTTTTTCCTGTCTTCTGCCAATTTTAACAAGCATGGGCCCGAAGTAATCAATTCCGCAGTTAGTAAAGGGTCTCACAAATCCAGTATTTTTGGTAAAGGTCGCTCATTTCAGGTGTTCGATTTTCGATTTTTACAGAACATACATCTACTAAACCTTTTTTTTTACAGCACATCTTATATGGGTGATCCAATATTTTGACCAAAGTTCGTTGTTTACCGTTTCTATTCCTACGTTGTTAAACTTTTTATGAAAATAATTAATTAAAATTTCTGTAAAATAATGTTTGTCCATTAAAATAATAGGGTTTTTCTGATATTCTTCCAAATCGGGATTATGCTTGAGTCGTCCTTTCATTTTGAGGATATCATATGCATCTAAATATAGGGACAATCGGTATAGTTTACTATCTATTTTTACATTTGTTTTAAATCTTAAATCTTCTATCTCTTCAATTTTTTCAGATTTTAACAATTCTCCTGTGTATATTTTAGGTTTGTCTATCTTATTAATGGAAATTTTGCACTTGCAGAAACATTTCCTTTGTGTCAGCAGAGAAAGCAATTTTTTCTCTGAATTTCATTAAAATTTCAATTAAATTATTAAAATAGTCTGGGCCTAATTTTAAATTGTCGTTTAAACTCACTCCATTGGGTCCTTTTAAAAATCTTACCTAAAGTTATCAGTTTAAAATAATATTCTTTTTTTTTTCTGTAGAAATTTGTCTATGTATGTCTTATATTTTAAGATCTCCGTCACACATACAAAACTACAAAAAAAAATTAGATAACGTTTAAATTATTATTGTTGTAATGTTTTTCTAAAGTAAGTACCATCATCTTTTAAAAATACATCAACAAAATGTGCTACTACAATTTAAGTAAATATAATGAGAAAAAATTTGCAAATTTATTAAAAAAAAGATAAAAAATAGAATTCTTCTTTTTTTTAGTAAAAGAATCTAAAGTAGCTTATAGAAATTGCATGAATCAGTTAAATAACTCTAAAATAGTACGTTAAATTGAAAAATTTTAACTCCAAGTGCCTTAGTAGAATTACAATTTCACTAAAACATGAAGTGACGGAAATATGAAAAAGTGACGGAGATATGATAATGTGTCGGAAATATGAAAAGTAAAGAAAAATACGGAAGAAAATACACTAATTTTTTAAAAATGTAAACATTACATTCTGTGGTTTTAGATGTCGATGGCAATATTTCTTCAAAATCTTTTAATTTGGCTTTCGCTAAGTTATCTGATTTTAACTTGGATATTGCTTTGTTAGTGATGTCACGTACCTAACTTAATTTTAAAGGTAATTTTATTCAACTTTTTATCTTTTACTTGTTCTAACGCACTCTCCTTCATGTCTTTTAACATTTTCTTTAATAAAGCTATTTTTTCGTTTTCATTATCTTTCTTTGGGCTAATTGTTAGCATCTGAACTAATTTTCAGGTAAACGCATACCGAAGAGTTTTCCTCCATATTAACTGAAAGAAAATCTCTTTTACTTTCGATCACTGTTTCAAATTAATTTTGAGCAGATAAACAATAAATATAACAATATCATTCTAATTTTTTGAAATGCAACCGTTTAAACAAAATAATATTTCCGTCCCATACGTCATATCTCCGTCACGTTTTAATGTCAGCGTGACGGATATCGGACGTGACGGTAATATGATTCACTTAATATAGATCTTCTGAATTCTTAGGATTGTAAACATTGGCCAGTGTATTCTTTTTAAAGATATTTAAATAAAAATGCTATTTGCTGTTTTAAAATAAATATCCTATGTGACGGAAATCCAAAGGAAAAAAAACCTGCCAAAATTTGCTTGTTTTGTTGAAGAATCGTACAACAAAATACTACTGCCTTCACAATTACTGCTTGACATGAATGCACTGAGGCCCAGCAACAAAATCAGACTTATTTTATTCGCAGATACCGCTGCCTGATGGTCACTTTTCCAACTTAAAGTTGGTGTGACGGAGATCGGGTTCACGCAGCATGACAACCAATATTTAAGATTTAGTAACATGTATAGTCGATTTTTTGTTGCATTTTATCATTACATTGACAGTTAAAATACGGCAGATTATCAAAAATAGCGACAAACATATATTGCATGTATATTAGATGACAAAAGTACAAACATAGGAAATAGCAATCGTGACGCGTGACGGAGGTATAAAATTGCATGTTTAAAGAACAAAAAAATGTACAACACAAACTATTTGTGAATTTTTGTTTTTGTCATAGTAGGCCAGGTACAAAACTATAAATCTTTGAGAAGATTTTGCTAAATATCTTGAGATGTGATCGTTAAATTAAAAAGTTATTGAAAATGACCCTGTTGCTTTTTGCAGCCGCGTCGAAAACTGGTCTTAGTTTTCCGGGCTTATTAGGGTTAAATACTGCAAAGTGTGGTAAGTACCAGGTTATATCTATTTCTATCATTCTTTCCTTGATACTTAACTTTCTTGCATACCCTTTCTCTACAAATGTATTTACTACTTTTGAATAATTTTCTCGAAACTGTTCATCCCTGTTCATCTTAGTTTCTATATACAGCATTCCTTTTACTTTCAGGAAAGTTAACATCTTCTGATCTCCAAAATAATCCTACTTCCCATCTATTTTTTTTATTCCTATTTATATTTCCAAATTTTTCTGTCAGTTCTATGTTTTGATTTAAATAATTTTCATTCTTTTGTGGATAAATGCCATTCCAGTCAGAAGAAAAATAATTTGTTAATTAATCATGCAGATAATAATTGTTTTCTTGGACAACAGGTTCTTTGACAGAGCAGGTCCATCCCAAGATTCATACGCCACTTCTCGACTAATAATCAAAAGCCAATTATTGTGACCGATGAGGATGGTAGACTGAGCATTTTTGAAACATTGTACGTCAAAGTTTTCTAAAAATTTATATATTTTTTAAGTTTTTGTTTTGAGTTTTCAGATTTAAATTTTTTACTGATCTAGCATTATTTATAGGGTAAAATTTTTCATTTATACCTGATATCCTGAAAAATATGTCTTCATTTTTAATAGTGTCGCTAGTCCATCTCCTGGTAAAGGATTCTTGCTCTCCTTGACATCTCAAAACGTCGGCAACACTTTCTTCAATGAGCGTTATAGAAGATCCTTCATCACAAAGGGCATACGTCTGCAGTCTTCCTCTGGGACCTTCTAAAATAACGAAAAGTGTTACTTTTTGATTATGTATACTATCATGTATACTATCATGTCCAACAAGTTGGTTAGTAGATAAAAAAGAGGATTCTTTTGTTTTATGTAACAACTTATTATAATATTTAGAACAACTATCAATGTTACATAAGATTCTTTTATAACATTTAATAGTTCTATGGTTGGGCAAAAAACAAGAAAAGCTAATTTTACTAGCAACAATAAATTTCCATCGACTATCTTCGTCTAAATTTTTAAATTCGTCTTAGTTTTCTAATTTATGTTCTTTTTTACAAAAACTGCATGTTAATTTGAATCGGTGAGTCAAAGAACAGTACTAGTCCAAAAATTCTTTTTATTGGACTTAATGGTAAATATATATTTTTGTTTCCTGTCTTTTTTGTCAATTGCTGAATAAATATAACCAAACTCATCTGATAAATCTTCAAGCCAGTTATTAAAATTTTCAATTGAAACCTTTTTGTATTTTAATTTCTAATATAATTTCCCCATCGAAGTTTTAAATTCAATGGTAATTTGTCTACTAGTTCTCTCAGGAGCTGAGGATTTAAAAGATACAATTTAAACTTTTAAAAATGACTGCGTTATTTTGAAGACAATTTGATAATTCAATGATATTTTCTAGATAATCTTCTGTAATGGGTCTAATATTTCTTATATACATATTGACCTCTTACAAAATATCCTCAGTTTTTCCAAATCTTTTTTCCAAAATACTCAAGATACGATTCACTTTTTTAGGGAAATTCAGTAAATCATCCACAGTCTCCTTTGTCCTTCCTTTCAATGCTTTTTAAAGTCTACTAATGTTTTCTCTATTGCAGAATTCGGTTGTCTCTTTGAATTGGCTAATAAAATTGGGCCAGGGTTACCTGAAAAATATAGCAAATCCTTATTAATGGATTGTCGACTTACTAATTTTTCTAAATAATTTGCTTTATCGTAATCTAGCATTTCAACTTTCTTATCATAATTTGATGTGCTTTCCTTGAACAATCTATCTGAAGGTAGATTCTTGTTTTTCTCAATGTCTTTTATTCATTTCCTAATATAATCTGATTTAGGAACTTCTGATTTCTCTTTGTCCCCTGTAAAATTCGTCTAGTTCAGCCTTCGAGCATATATATTTCATAGAGTCCGCATTCACAAGGGTTTGTTTACGTTATGAGGGGAAATGCTTAGACACTATTACCAGTGTCGCATAATTTTTACGGGGTTTGCAATTAATATAAATAATAAATTTGATATATACCTTCAAAATTCTTTAAATTATGTACATATTTTATAAACTTGCAATATTTAAGTAGGTACCTATTTAGTAATAGTAAATAATAATTATTATTAATATTATTATTTATGTTAGAAACATCAGAAAAATTAAGGTAGAAATAATTGGCAATAAAAAAGATAAAAAGATTATATTTAAAATCAAAAATATAAATAAATAGTGGATGATATATTACAATACAAGAAGTTTTTCCAATAATTTATTATACAAAAATATTGTTCGTAACCATTGTTCAATAGATTACTAAACGATGTACTACAAATAGAAATCAAGCTAATACTTAGGTACTTAGCTACATTTGCACTGCTAGTCGTTATCAAATAAGTGAAGCTTAATTTTTATTGGAAAACTGTATTAAGCTTCGATTATTTATTAATGACTAGGAGTGCAAATAAAAGAAGTTTAAAATTACTTTTTTATTAAAAAACTCACATTAGGTTTTGCTTATTTCTTAACGACTTGTTGTCTACTTAATTAAAGAATATAGGTCCATTTAATACAAAATAATTATTGTCAATTTTTGTGTTTTATAAAAAATATAAGTAGTAATAGGTAATTATTTTAGAATAAAATTTGTTTTATTAAAAAGTACTTAGTTTCTTACATGTTTTATAATTCTGCATTTTCTTTTTCTGCAACAGAGGCTTCATTGTTCAGATCATCACTAAAAAATTAAAAATTTTGAACGATAAACCCACAAGAAAAGTGCAGGGTTCTATACCTTTTAGATTCATCTTCATCTGGGGCCTCAGTAAATGCTGATGGCAATGCAACTGGAATTAATCTAGTTCTTCCTCCGCATCCAGTCTTTGACATAAATATATATACAGAAAAATGATTGGAACATAAAACATCACTATTTGAAATGTTTTCTGGAGTAAGTTTTAATATGTTTTAGCAAATGCGTTTTTTCGGCAGGATTAGCTGGAAACCTACAAAAAACGAAAATTATTGATATAACATCTTCAACATTATCATGATAAAATGACTTGAAAACAAAAAGCTTGTTTATATTGAAAAATTATTATTTTCTTTTAACTTTTCAGTAGAGTCCAAATTCAAAAACAATATTCCTCATACACAATACAAGTTCTTTAAATTTAATTCACTAAATTTACCATTTATTTTTATGTTTAACGGCCTTTTGCATAAAATGTAGGTACTATGTTTCTTTTAAAAAAATGGTAGAGACGCTAATGGTTTCTTACTTGTGAAATGCCCTTGACGATTCTTTTTCTTATTTCTATTTACAACTTACATAAACTCTCACCATTGTTAAAATTTGTATCAGCAAAGTAATAAAATACAAAAAATCACTTATAAACTACAAAAATAAGTTAGAAATTAATGAAAATCAAATATCAAATGACAGTTCTGACAATTTCGAACGATTTGACATGCCAAGCAAAACGAAACAGACCAATGGGAATGCTGGACACTATTTTCCCCCTGTACCAAAACAAAGTCTATTTGGACGATGGCTCTATGAAATATATATGCTCGAAGAGTTCAGCACCTTTAAGTTCTAGTTCTAACTGTATTTGTTGTCTTCTTCTGTTTAGTTTATGTTTTTCTAATTTAATTTCTTTTTCCTCGATCTCTCTTAACTCTTTCATGGCTTCAAGTTTGGCCTGTAACTTGACCAATGTAACGCTTTTGTCGGGCAATTATAATATTAGTGCAAATGATACTCGTGTTAAAACACATTTTTCAAGAAAACACCGAACTAGAAATTATAAATAATATATTCACTAATAAACAACAAAGAAATAATAATCGCATAAATATATCGCCGATGTGTCTCTTACCACCGTCTCGTATGGAATAGACATGGGTAACGCAGCGCTGCGTTGCGTTATTGCGTTAACGCGTTACGAGCGTTGACACACCAACTGTTAGTGTATCAGCGCAACGCAATTTTCGATACTGGGCTGGAACTCTGTGTCATGTAGAATTCTACTTATCGCTTTCTACAATAGATTCTTTTGTGGCACTCTGTGTAACATAGCGGAAAACCAACGAGTATATACTTACTACAGGATAACTAGTTTCATAAGAAACCACATTGCGATATTTCCCGTGCGGTTGATAACGTATTTATCACAAAAGAAAGTAATCGATTCCATTGTAGAAAGCGATAAGTAGAATTCTACATGACACAGAGTTCCAGCCCTGAGTCGAAAGGATCGCGAGTTGTTGATACGCCATGCGCCAGGCACTCATTCCGTTTTCCGTGACGAGTTGAGAATTTTAATTTACGTAATTGATGCAACTTGTAATGCAGATTACCGAAAATCTATCAAGTAATTATGTTTTTTGCAACATGTCACATCATTTGTAGGATTGTAAGTCGAATTTTATGGATTTTAACCTTGTACACTTAGCTTTTAGTTCTTCCCATTTTGATTGGCTCTAGTATGCAAAAGTTATATCCTTTTTATATAAATTGGAATGTTTGTATGTTTTGTAAAATCCGAACACAATAAAATAAAAAAATGGGTGCATAACACTGTTATATTTTCGTTTATTTTTAAACATATAATAAATAAAATTTAGTTAAATTCCCAATTGCGTTATTGCCTTGAACACGGTTTGGCCCTTATAGAAGGACAGCCACAGAGGACAGCCGCTGAATAACACCGGTATCATGCGATACACCGAGGTGCATCGACTTAATTCGGCGCAGGCAGTGGTGTGACGCAATAACGCAATTGCGTTAACGCAATAGGGCTTTTCATCACAATATTTTTTATGCGCATGCGTCAGTATCAGCCATCTTTTTCGTACTGTTTTTTTGTAAACAAGCATGTTAGAGTATCCACGTGAAAAAATTATAATCGATCAATAATAATTTTAAGTGTATTCGTTTAAAAAATGGGATAAAAAAGTAAAGTAATAAGTGTCTTAATTAAAAAATCAATTTTTCTAATCAATTAATTATGTTATGTTTACGGAAACGAAAAACTAAACGGTATTATTATGAGTATGAAAAAGTGACACACGGTATAAATTATTATTTTTTAAAAAGACTTGCCTGCAATATCGTAAAAAAAATGTCAAATCATTAGGCAAAATACATATTATACCTGTCCAAAATGAGCATTATGAGTGAAAAAATGTGGTCAAAGTGACAAAAGGTTTTCGATCGATTGATGAATGATGTTACTAAAGATACTTACATTTGTTCACTACATTTTCATGGAGAAAGTGGTTCAACAGAAGAATATCCTTGTCTGATATTACAAAATATTTTTTAATATTAAATACTACTTCGGTATACACAGTAATATTATTAAAAATGTCATGTTGATCCTTTCAATTTTAAATAGTTTATCTTATTAATTATACTCGTGATTAACTTTCATGTTAAAGTGTTTTTGCAATTATTAATAGTTGGTTGGCATAATTAATTAGAATAGAGTTATAATTATTGTTTGTTTTCATTAATTTTTTACACAGTTAATATGTATTGAAACCTAACCTCTCAATCACCACACTTTTTTCCTTGTTCCGAACCTCTACGTCACTTCAAGGAACTTTTTAATTGCTCACAACTATGTGCTTCCACAAAATTATAAAAATGTAAATCACCATCAACGATTTTTTCTAAGGATTGATTTGTGTGTAGAGATAATATTGCTTTTCCAGCCATTGTTGATCAAAACAGTACGAACCTTTTGAATTGGCGCTATTTCAACAAGGCGGCTGCGCTTGCACTCATCATCACATGATGAAAAGGCCATGAGTTGGCGCAATAGAGTGCGCCGGAGTTAGTGTATCAACGCAAAGAATTTTAGTGCGCTACCCATGTCTAGTATGGAATGCCTTATGGACTCGTCCAGCTATCACATACGTCACGATTCTCGCTAGTCGCGCCTAGAGATCCGCAATGCTGGTATCTATGGTACCGCGGTTATTGAGAGATGGGAACTATTGTTCTTGCCTGGAGCGTAACACTCTCGTCTGACTATTAAAAACTATCATATGTTACTTTTTAACTAATTTAAAACCATAACAACATGAAATCATTACTTACAGGGTGTCATAAAACATAAACATAATTACAATAAATAATGATTTCTACAATATGTTTACGAAACAATAACTATTAAATATCCTAGATTGCAGACACTATTAACTACTATCTCTTTATTATCAATTAAATAAATTTGATAATAAAATGACATATTGAATAATATACTGTAATGTTTCTAACTGTTCAACTTAAACTAATAGGGCAATTTTGTGTAATAATAATAGATAGGGATTCGGAAATTTACACCGAATAGATATATTATATATTTAATTACATCACAACAAGCATAAACTAAAGTGTATCAAGGGTTTTAATTGTCCAACTCTAATTAAATATTTACCCATCAAATTTTATTCTCTAATACCTAAATAATTAAAACCGTTGCTAATTGTGCTCGGGTCGTTTTATCTGGGGATTCAGAAATTAGACTGGCGAAACAGAAAAATCGTACTGCTATTTCAACCCCTGCTTAATCCTTTATAAGCCAACTTAATGTATGTTCGTACATATTTTCCTGTATTGGCCTAGAAGGGTCTGAAGTGTGGCGCTTTTTGATTCCTTTTATGTCTTGGGGAAGCTTATGTTACAGGTAAGGGTCCATTTACAAAATTAAATAATGTTTGTTTTTCGTTGATTGTAACTGACAGGCGTGGCTGTTTGCGGAATTGCTGGATTTAAAAATCTTGAATGTTGGTAAGCCAGATAAGGAACAAAAATACAAACCTTCTAAAAATGTCAGCTTTTGATGTTGAATTTGTTAAAGCTATGCTGTGTTATTCGAGTAAAACTCCTTTTATGTAGTTATATAAAAAATGAATACAATATTAATATATATTTTACAAGGTGTCTGGAAATTGCGTGTACATGGAGCTACTGTAACAACCATCGTCACTTAGAAAGTAACTGCTGTCACTTAATATTAATGTAGTGGCCAAAATGACTCTAGTCATCAACGGGGGATACACTGTTAAGTGTAAAGGCAGCGACTGTCACCAGTCACAGTCTGGGGAAAAGGTCCTTAAAGCTTATCCACTCACACCGTGACAAAAAAAGGGGAAAAAAATAAAATAAAAGGTTTAAAAATAAAAGATTTTCCCTTGTGATGAATAAGTGCGAGTGGGTTAAAGAAATGGTTTAGAAAACTGATAAAAGGCACCTATAGTTCTTACTCGGGGGTAGGTTCGCCGAGGCTTCACAAAAGTACCCAGAGTGTCTTTTGACAAAGGGGAAGGCAGACCTGATGAGGATAAGATATATAATTCACAGAGAGTTATGTATTATTGGTTAAGGATTAAAAGGTACACCAGAATAATTATTCAGTAATCGAACTCTGGATTTGATTAGATAGCTGGACTTGGGGTTTTTCCTCTTTACGGAACTTGGGCTGAACTCAACAACTCGTAACACACATAAGATAATAAAAGAGGTAAATGTTGAACAACTCAATATATTTAAACATGTAGCAATTTAAATATAAAAAAAACTTATGAAATAATATCTTATTTTTAGAAGTACCAGATCCACCCGGAGATTCTCACCTGATTCGGTAAATCAGCCGGCGATAATAAAATACCGATAACTCCAATAAGAATAAATAGCACAACGTGTCAAAAATATCGTTGAATCTTGTAACTACCAAAGTCGATAAAATAAACTACTATATCACTTCCTATAAAATCTACGAAGAGAGGTAACTAAATAATTTGGAAAATAAAAGAGGAACTGTCACAATTTTAATATAGTGAAAGAGGAATTCTTACCTTGCTCGAAACGTAGTTGCGATTTCACTAACTTTAAATCGGTTGGCTGATATTTATTATTTAATCACTACTTTCTAAAATTACTTTAAAATTCTAGAAGACGCTTTATGGTAGCGTCGGTGAGTAGTCGGACAGTCACTGTCTCTTCCCCTCGTTCCCAAATCATTTAAATATTAGTTGAGACGTACTTTCTTTGAAATGTTATTAATATTCCCAGGTCAATGAATGAAAGTACTTGAAAATTTATATGAGATTTTTATTTAAAATCGTTAGATTAATTAAAATAATTGCCAAATTTCAACTACCGCATGGACGTTCGTCCCTAAAAAATTTGACATTTCCAATATGAGGGTCAGTATAACATTTTAAAATCTAATGGCTATAGAAGTTTTAATCAGGCTAATGACATGTTTCCAGCCGACCAATATTCTCAAATGGAGTTTTGTGAGTGATGAACATGGCGAACACCGATGAAAATTTTGTTAAAAACATTCTTTTTACCTTGAAGTCGTTATTTTCAATACACGGATGCCATAATCTATTGTTCCAGGGAATATCTACATCGCACTTACGATGCCTGTACACAATTTCCACGAAAATTAAATGTATAGGCAGGAATACGGCGGGACAATATTGTAGGGCCATTTTTTATTGATGGCAACCTCAATGCCCAAAGATATATTCAACTGCTGAAGAACAACATTTAATTCCAGCAGGATAAATGTTTAACCGTTTACGATATAATGATATATATTTGTATTTTCTTATGGAAGCCATAATGGGTTTGTATTGCATTTAAAATCATTTTTTATCTGCTTTTAAGAAATGTATTATTATCTTTCAAATGAATATTGAATTAAGAAAAAATATTGATTATCGATAGTAACTCGCAAAAAAATAGTACTTTAATTAGGCTATTGTTCACGATAACATCCGAATAAATGCTTCACTTGATTAAAAGACACCATAGTATTTTTCAACGTTTTTAAGCCCTCACTAAAATAATATAAAAGTTTTTCATTATACCATCTCTCACATTTACATTCGTATTTCGTATATGATATATATTGAAAAGAATTTGTTATTAGTAAGTTAATTTACGTAATTATAGCTTATCTCACCAGTCTTCGTACGAACTCTTAGTACGTGTTTTCTTCATTTGTATTTGAGTTTCAGTGTCCTTGACTTTTTCATCAAATACCATGGAGGTAGGATATTGAAGGAGATGCTATGTTCATTTAAACGTATTTTAAAAATGATGTCGGTAGGCAGGGTTAAGTGGATGTAAGTAAATTATCAGTAGTAATAATATAAGTACTTCAAAATAATCAGGTTATACATCGATAACTTGTTGCATAATTATAAAGAGTGTCAGTTTGACAGTTTAAATAATCCGACCGCGAAGCGGGAGGATTATTCTGTAATTATTTGTAATTATGCAGGAAGTTTGAGATGTATAACCGTATTTATTTTGAAGTACGTATTGCATTTGATACGATTATTTTTCGAGTAAATTAAGTAAATATCAACAATTTATTAATTTAAATACATATTGGTACAATGAAAATTACAATTATTAATTATTGATAAACGTCCAAATTTAACGGTCCTGTTAGTTAGTGTATTGTTGTCGATGTGGTTACTACGGAAATGAAATTATTGTATATATTTTTGATTGGTGGAGCTACTCTATGTATAATCAGGTATTATCGAAATTATACGAGGTAACTTAACTAAATTGATCGTTCTAATTGGTTAAAAGTTATACGAAAAAAATAATCAATTATAGACTTTATCGGGTCGGTGGTGTAGCGTTTTCACGTGCTTATATTCATTTAAAGGCAAGTTTGTGGTTAGGGACAGAGGGGCTTCGAATCCTACACCGGACAATGTGGATTTTTAATTAAATTGCATGGTTTGGTATAGGATTTGATGTGTGCCGTATTAACAGAAATTCAATTTCTGTTGATATGACATGCAGATTATAAAATCGCCATGCATAACCGTCTCGATGATGGTGGGTGAGGTTTTCCGGGTTAAAATTCACTCGTATGGGGATGCATTAGGAAGAACATTATTATTATTATTATTATTATTATTATTATTATTATTATTATTATTATTATTATTATTATTATTATTATTATTATTATTATTATTATTATTATTATTATTATTATTATTATTATTATTATTATTATTATTATTATTATTATTATTATTATTATTATTATTATTATTATTATTATTATTATTATTATTATTATTATTATTATTATTATTATTATTATTATTATTATTATTATTATTATTATTATTATTATTATTATTATCATTATTATTATTATTATTATTATTATTATTATTATTATTATTATTATTATTATTATTATTATTATTATTATTATTATTATTATTATTATTATTATTATTATTATTATTATTATTATTATTATTATTATTATTATTATTATTATTATTATTATTATTATTATTATTATTATTATTATTATTATTATTATTATTATTATTATAATTATTATTAATTATTATTATTATTTTTTTTTTTTTTTTTTTTTTTTTAATTTGGTGTTATCGGCGTCGACTACTACGGCCATTAGCTTCGTGTTCTGTGTAGGCTTTGTTACTGTTTCCCAGCGCCACTTTAGGAACAGCACTGTTAATTAGAACCCAACAGTGAATGGTCGAGTGGGGAATCCTACCAAGGCATCAGAATTAATTTCAAATAATTAAATTAAATGAAAAAATCCCGGCCAACGGTGGGATTCGAACCTGAGACCTTCCGATCTCAAAGTCATGACTCTAACCACTGAGCCAACCCACCCCGATATTATTATTATTATTATTATTATTATTATTATTATTATTATTATTATTATTATTATTATTATTATTATTATTATTATTATTATTATTATTATTATTATTATTATTATTATTATTATTATTATTATTATTATTATTATTATTATTATTATTATTATTATTATTATTATTATTATTATTATTATTATTATTATTATTATTATTATTATTATTATTATTATTATTATTATTATTATTATTATTATTATTATTATTATTATTATTATTATTATTATTATTATTATTATTATTATTATTATTATTATTATTATTATTATTATTATTATTATTATTATTATTTTTTTTTTTTTTTTTTATTTTAATTATAGAGCTTCGACTGCTATGGCCATTAGCTCTGTAGTGGAAAGTTTATGTAACATATTTTTAGTCCATTTTGGTATTTACATTGTCAGGGAATTAAATTTTAACTTAAGAATTGGGTTCTCAGGATTTTTTTATATTTTTAGAAAAAGGTTGGTTACTTTTAGGTAAGTTAATAAATTTCTAATATTTGTTTCTTGATTATCCAGTGCTCTTTCTATTTCAGGTTGGATATTTAGAAGACGACGTTGTTGTTGATACTGAGGACATGACAGCAGATGTAGTGTAGTAAGGCGATCGTGGCAGGTTTCGCATCTTGGTCTCTGGTCTCCGGTTAGTAGGTGATTGTGCGTAATATTTGTATGTCCTATCCTCATTCTGCACAGAACAGTTTTTTCTCTTCTAGTGAGGTTAGTAGGATAGTCCCATTTAACATTAGTTGGTTTGATTGTTTTTAGTTGCGTATCATAGTTGTCCCATTGCATTTGCCACATATTATTAACTTTTTCTTTTATGTATATTTTTAGGTCACATAGAGAAACTGGAATTCCTTCGTCTACCGTATTTTGCGTTGCTTTCTTAGCAGCGGAGTCGGCTAACTCATTGCCTTGAATATTGCAGTGACCAGGGATCCAGATGATTGTTGTGGATTTTCCAACGGATTCAAGGTATGTAACCATTTCTTGTATTTTCTTTACCCACGCACTCGATGAAAAGCGATTATTTAAAGAGAGGGCGGCACTTAACGAGTCCGTGCAAATTAAGCATTTGTTATTTGTCTCAAACATGAAAAATAGTAACGCTTGCCATATGGCATACAATTCTGCACTAAAAATGCTGCTATATGGGTTCATTGACCATAAGTATGGGTTGTTATTAGTAACAATCGCTGCTCCTATGCCGTCAATGGTTTTAGATCCATCTGTATATATTATAAGGTACTGATTATACTTGGATAATTCTTCTTGGAATAGGTTACGGTAGATAGATGGGGATGTATTTTCCTTCTTCCATTTGGTTAGTGCAAGATTTACTTGCGGAGTTATTTGGTAGTTGTTGGGAATGATGTTTGCTTTTTTTGGAGTATTATATTTATCGGACAGTTCTATAAAACGAATACTAGAGGGACGCGAAACAGTAGGTCGCTGGCAGTAGGTATTTTCAGTGCTACTGAAGGTCTCATGGTTTAAACTATTTCCTAAAGTTTGGACTTTGACAGCATATGTAATTGTCTGCATTTCTCTACGAAGTGTAAGTGGCATGATGGATGCCTCACTTAGGATGGCACCTATTGGGCTTGTTCTGAATGCTCCAGTTGCCAGTCTAATCGCTGAGTTTTGGATTGTGTCCAGGACCCTTAAACGAGATGGTCTAGCAGATCCATATACTATATTTCCGTAGTCAAGTCTAGATTGGACTAAAGATTGGTATATATTTAGCAGGGTCTCCCTGTCAGCTCCCCATCGTAGGCTGGCCAAGCACTTCATGACATTAAGGGCTTTTTGGCATCTTGCTCTAAGTTGAGTGATATGTTCTGCCCAATACAATTTTTTGTCAAAAATCATTCCCAAAATCAATACAAAATCTTTCACTGTGATATTGTGATCCTGCATTCGAAGTTCGGGTTCTGGATGGTCTGTTCTGAGTCTGCAGAAATGAATGCATTTTGTTTTCTCCTTTGAAAAAAGAAAACCTCGTAGGTTTGCTGACTCAGTTAAAATACTTATTTCGTTGTTAAGTTGTTGATTGATAGTTTCCATTGATCTATCTTTGAATGAAATGATTAGATCGTCAACATAAAGGATTTTACTGACTTCTCTATTTCCTATTTCAAGGAGAAAATTAATAGCTATCGCAAATAACGACACGCTCAGGACCGAACCTTGTGGGATTCCATTCTCAAGTGGTCTGGTGGAGGATTCTACGGATCCTATTCTTACATGAAAAAACCTATCCTTTAAATAATTCTCAAGTAGTGTTGGTAACTTACCTCTGAGGCCCCAATTGTGTAATTGTTTTAGGATGGAGTGACGCCATGTTCTATCATAAGCTTTATGCATATCAAAACATACAGCTACCAAGTGTTCTCTTTTATAAAATGCATCTTGTATTTCACTTTCGAGATGTACAAGAGCGTCAACTGTTGAAACATTTCTACGGCAACCGACCTGAGCTGATGATAGAAGTGAATTTGCTTCCAGCCACCAGGTGAGACGAAGGTTAATCATTTTTTGCAGTGTTTTACCAAGACAGCTTGTCAGCGATATTGGTCGGTAGTTGTTGGGGTCTGAGGGAGATTTTTCCGGTTTTAGAATAGGAATAATCGCGGCAGTCTTCCATTGGCTAGGAAAACTACCGGAATCCCATATTCTGTTGAAAAGGGAGAGTATTTTAGATTTTTCGACGATTGAAAGATGTTTTAACATACCATATAATACGTTATCATGACCTGCGGCGGACTCTGAGCATTTACTAAGGGCAAATTCTAGTTCATCAATGGTAAACGGTAGATTGTAGTTATCGTTTCTGTTGGTAGAGAAATCAAGAGGATTACTTTCCTCGTATATTTTATTATTTAAAAAGTTGTCCTCGTAGATACTAGAATTGCTGCTCATTTCAAAGTGATTTGCGAATATTTCACTGATTTCAAAGATGTCCGTTATTATATGATTATTCAGGATCAGTGATTCAGGGACGACGTACGTATTTTTACCTGTTATGATTTTGATCTTTCTCCAGATAGTATCGAGTCCCACGTCGGGAGTAATAGTGGAGACAAACTCTTCCCAAGATGCTTTTTTTGCCGAGTTGATCTGCCTTTTTGCAACGGCCCTGGATTTTTTGAAGTCGATTAGATTATCTTGGGTAGGAAATCGTTTAAATCTGTTGTAGGCTTTATTTCTTTTTTCAATAGCTCTTTTGATGTTGTCGTTCCACCAGGGAACAGGTCGATGTGATTTTGAGGATTTCGTCATTGGAATGGAAACTTTTGCAGCATCAATTATTGCCTTGGTATAAGCATTCACGTCTTGTTCGATATCTAGAGAACTTTCCGGGATTTTTACTAAATTCGTGAATTTGTACCAGTCAGCCTTTTTTGATAACCATTTTTCTTTAATTAAAAACTGTTTACATGAAGAGTCAATAAGTATGATTATAGGAAAGTGGTCACTTGAATGAAGGTCTTCTAGTGTGTCCCATGACAATTTCGGAAACAGTTGGGGAGAGCAGATACTAAGGTCAATTGACGAGTGGCCAGATCTTGTATTGAAATATGTCGGTTTTCCGTTATTTAATATTATTAAATTTGTATCTTGAATTACAGATTCAATACGGCGGCCTCTGGAATCCAAATTAGGAGATCCCCATGCAGGAGAGTGAGCATTAAAATCACCTAAGATAATAAAGGGTCTGGGTAACTGATTGGTGATATCCAGAATGTTGTGAGTTTGCCAGTTATTGTCGGGTAAGTATATGTTACATATAGTTAGTTTTAATGGTGATTCTATTTGAACAGCATTGGCCTGAAGGTCTGTTATTAACCTAATTTCTTTTGCAGGAAAACTACTACGGATGAAGGTTGCTACTCCTCCTCTTGCTCTATGGATCGGAAAAACGTCTTTACGGAAACATTGGTAGCCTCTCAGGCGGAATGATTCCATTGGTTTTAAATGGGTTTCCTGGAGTGCTATAATAAATGGTAAATGTTCGTTTTTCATAATTTGCAATTCGCTAAGATTGTTCAATAAACCATTACAGTTCCACTGTAGAATTTTGTTTTTTGTAGTGTTCATAACGATTTTTGTAATAAAGTAAGTAATAAACAGAATATTAGATTTTCAAAAAGCGTAATAAATCTTAGTGAAATAAATGTTTGAATATGTAATAAATATCTGGCATAAAGTGTTTAAATAAAAAATAGGGTGTATAAATAAAATGTAAAGAATCAAAAATATACAGTTAATAAAATTTAAAATATTTAAACAATGAAGGACAACGAACAGGTAAGTTTAGGGTTTTGGATCTACGTGATCATCTATCGCTTCAGACAGCGATGGAGTTTCCGGAATTTCACTAGAATCCTCATCTGTGTCAGGATCTTTCTTCTTCCTAGATCTTCCTTTTTTCCAACCTCGTTTAGGTTTTTTATGAGGTTTTGGTTTTTTTGTTGATGAACCAGGCTTGCTGGTTATAGATTCAGAATCTGAACTATCAGTTCTATACCGTTTTTGTATCAGGGAGTTAGGGTCCGATACAGTTATTTTTTGGGATGGAGGTAGCATGGTGGGTTGTGGGGGTTGGGGTGGAGGTAGCATGGTGGGTTGTGGGAGTTGGGGTGGAGGTAGCATGGTGGGTTGTGGGAGTTGGGGTGGAGGTAGCATGGTGGATTGTGGGAGTTGGGGTGGAGGTAGCATGTTGGGTTGTGGGAGTTGGGGTGGGGGAATATAGAAAGCGCTGAGTGCACTAACTAAGTGAGGGATTAATTTTTTTACCAATTCTTCGGTATTAATAGTGGGACTATGTACAATCGGAGGGGCAATAGCTCGAGCATAAGAAATATTTGGTTTCGGCGTGTGTACAAGAACTTTCTTTTTGGCTTCAGTATAGGATATGTTTTCTTTTGCTTTGATTTCTTGTATCGCAACTTCCTGTTTATAAATTGGACAGTCTTTTGATCGAGCCGAATGATCTCCTTTGCAGTTAACACATTTTACTGGTGGTTGGCATGGGTTGCCCATATGGAGTGATTTACCACATACACAGATTTGTTCTTTAACGCATCTTGTTGAAGTGTGGCCAAAACCTTGGCATTTAAAGCAACGTAGAGGAGATGGAATAAATTGACGAACTCTTAGATTGTAAAATGCAGCCTTTACTTGTTGTGGCAACTTGGGTACATTGAATGTTAAAATGGGGATCGGAGTATCTACGAGTTTGCCGTCTTTTTTTGTTTTAATTCGTCTTACATCTATAACACCTTGTTCTTTTAGTTCCTCACGGATTTCTTGCTCTGTACAATTCAACAGATCTCTACAATTTATTACACCTTTAGCATTATTAAGTGTAGAATGTGCTATAACTTCGATTTCGAATTCCAAGAAATTTTTGAGTTGGGATATTTGCCTTGACTGTGCTGCACTGCTAGTTTCAATTAACAAACCTTCTCTAATTTTTCGAACATTTTTTACTTGACCTACTTTTCCGTACAAATATTTCTGAATTAAAAAGGGATTTGTAGTTGAAAAATCTCCTTCTTTTCTTTTAACGATCAAAAACCGAGGCGGAACCGTCGTCTCCTGATTCGTTATAATGTTGTCTCTGTTTTTGGAGGGAGGCACCTCCGGAGGTTTAAGGTTTTATTATTATTATTATTATTATTATTATTATTATTATTATTATTATTATTATTATTATTATTATTATTATTATTATTATTATTATTATTATTATTATTATTATTATTATTATTATTATTATTATTATTATTATTATTATTATTATTATTATTATTATTATTTATTATTATTATTATTATTATTATTATTATTATTATTATTATTATTATTATTATTATTATTATTATTATTATTATTATTATTATTATTATTATTATTATTATTATTATTATTATTATTATTATTATTATTATTATTATTATTATTATTATTATTATTATTATTATTATTATTATTATTATTATTATTATTATTATTATTATTATTATTATTATTATTATTATTATTATTATTATTATTATTATTATTATTATTATTATTATTATTATTTTATTATTATTATTATTATTATTATTATTATTATTATTATTATTATTATTTTATTATTATTATTATTATTATTATTATTATTATTATTATTATTATTATTATTATTATTATTATTATTATTATTATTATTATTATTATTATTATTATTATTATTATTATTATTATTATTATTATTATTATTATTATTATTATTATTATTATTATTATTATTATTATTATTATTATTATTATTATTATTATTATTATTATTATTATTATTATTATTATTATTATTATTATTATTATTATTATTATTATTATTATTATTATTATTATTATTATTATTATTATTATTATTATTATTATTATTATTATTATTATTATTATTATTATTATTATTATTATTATTATTATTATTATTATTATTATTATTATTATTATTATTATTATTATTATTATTATTATTATTATTATTATTATTATTATTATTATTATTATTATTATTATTATTATTATTATTATTATTATTATTATTATTATTATTATTATTATTATTATTATTTTTTTTTTTTTTTTTAATTTTGTGTCATCGGCGTCGACTACTACGGCCATTAGCCTCGTGTTCTGTGTAGGCTTTGTTACTGTTTCCCAGCGCCACTTTAGGAACAGCACTGTTAATTAGAACCCAACAGTGAATGGTCGAGTGGGGAATCCTACCAAGGCATCAGAATTAATTTCAAATAATTAAATTAAATGAAAAAATCCCGGCCAACGGTTATTATTATTATTATTATTATTATTATTATTATTATTATTATTATTATTATTATTATTATTATTATTATTATTATTATTATTATTATTATTATTATTATTATTATTATTATTATTATTATTATTATTATTATTATTATTATTATTATTATTATTATTATTATTATTATTATTATTATTATTATTATTATTATTATTATTATTATTATTATTATTATTATTATTATTATTATTATTATTATTATTATTATTATTATTATTATTATTATTATTATTATTATTATTATTATTATTATTATTATTATTATTATTATTATTATTATTATTATTATTATTATTATTATTATTATTATTATTATTATTATTATTATTATTATTATTATTATTATTATTATTATTATTATTATTATTATTATTATTATTATTATTATTATTATTATTATTATTATTATTATTATTATTATTATTATTATTATTATTATTATTATTATTATTATTATTATTATTATTATTATTATTATTATTATTATTATTATTATTATTATTATTATTATTATTATTATTATTATTATTATTATTATTATTATTATTATTATTATTATTATTATTATTATTATTATTATTATTATTATTATTATTATTATTATTATTATTATTATTATTATTATTATTATTATTATTATTATTATTATTATTATTATTATTATTATTATTATTATTATTATTATTATTATTATTATTATTATTATTATTATTATTATTATTATTATTATTATTATTATTATTATTATTATTATTATTATTATTATTATTATTATTATTATTATTATTATTATTATTATTATTATTATTATTATTATTATTATTATTATTATTATTATTATTATTATTATTATTATTATTATTATTATTATTATTATTATTATTATTATTATTATTATTATTATTATTATTATTATTATTATTATTATTATTATTATTATTATTATTATTATATATGGTATCTGTGTTCAGTTGTACAATTTAACTTTTTTTATCTGTATATATCTGTTATCTGTTTAATTTTTACCAATGTTTTTTTTTATCGTTTTTATCTATACAATTTTATTCTTGAACTATTTTATGATATAAGTATATGTATTGTAATTAAAATTAGGACCCGTATGTACAAACTGTATGAAAATTGGTCAATAAAAATCTATCTATTATTATTATTATTATTATTATTATTATTATTATTATTATTATTATTATTATTATTATTATTATTATTATTATTATTATTATTATTATTATTATTATTATTATTATTATTATTATTATTATTATTATTATTATTATTATTATTATTATTATTATTATTATTATTATTATTATTATTATTATTATTATTATTATTATTATTATTATTATTATTATTATTATTATTATTATTATTATTATTATTATTATTATTATTATTATTATTATTATTATTATTATTATTATTATTATTATTATTATTATTATTATTATTATTATTATTATTATTATTATTATTATTATTATTATTATTATTATTATTATTATTATTATTATTATTATTATTATTATTATTATTATTATTATTATTATTATTATTATTATTATTATTATTATTATTATTATTATTATTATTATTATTATTATTATTATTATTATTATTATTATTATTATTATTATTATTATTATTATTATTATTATTATTATTATTATTATTATTATTATTATTATTATTATTATTATTATTATTATTATTATTATTATTATTATTATTATTATTATTATTATTATTATTATTATTATTATTATTATTATTATTATTATTATTATTATTATTATTATTATTATTATTATTATTATTATTATTATTATTATTATTATTATTATTATTATTATTATTATTATTATTATTATTATTATTATTATTATTATTATTATTATTATTATTATTATTATTATTATTATTATTATTATTATTATTATTATTATTATTATTATTATTATTATTATTATTATTATTATTATTATTATTATTATTATTATTATTATTATTATTATTATTATTATTATTATTATTATTATTATTATTATTATTATTATTATTATTATTATTATTATTATTATTATTATTATTATTATTATTATTATTATTATTATTATTATTATTATTATTATTATTATTATTATTATTATTATTATTATTATTATTATTATTATTATTATTATTATTATTATTATTATTATTATTATTATTATTATTATTATTATTATTATTATTATTATTATTATTATTATTATTATTATTATTATTATTATTATTATTATTATTATTATTATTATTATTATTATTATTATTATTATTATTATTATTATTATTATTATTATTATTATTATTATTATTATTATTATTATTATTATTATTATTATTATTATTATTATTATTATTATTATTATTATTATTATTATTATTATTATTATTATTATTATTATTATTATTATTATTATTATTATTATTATTATTATTATTATTATTATTATTATTATTATTATTATTATTATTATTATTATTATTATTATTATTATTATTATTATTATTATTATTATTATTATTATTATTATTATTATTATTATTATTATTATTATTATTATTATTATTATTAATTATTATTATTATTATTATTATTATTATTATTATTATTATTATTATTATTATTATTATTATTATTATTATTATTATTCAATTCTTTGTGACTATATCTGACACAATCTTAAAATCTATAGAATATTCTAAAAATGATTCGAATTTTTTTTTACATAAATTGACGAAACCTTCTTTTTCTTTTTTCATGAGTGCAATTTTGGAGAGTGATGTATATCAAGCAATATCTAAGTTAAGTAACTCGACTTGCTTAGACTATTACAACATGAACAGCAAAATGATTAAGCAATCTGCGGACTTTTTAGTGTCTCCTCTTACAACTTTTTTCAATAAGTGCGTCGAAGAAGGCTGTTGGCCAGACATCTTAAAAATTTCAAAAATTTTACCATTACACAAAAAAGGTAACAAGGAATCCCCTGGAAACTTCAGACCTATTGCAATTTTGCCAACCATTAACAAGGTCTTTGAACTCATTATTAAAGATAAATTGATTTCTTATCTAGAGTCAAAGTCTCTACTAACCGATTGCCAATTTGGTTATCGGAAAAATAAATCCACAATTCGTGCTATCATCAGTCTCTTAGAGGGGGTAGTGCGAAAACTGGATGAGGGTATCAGCACAGTGGCCACTATGTACGACTTAACGAAAGCCTTCGACTGTGTTCCTACAGATCTCCTATTACAAAAATTGGAATTTTATGGGATTAGAGGTAAAGAGTATAAACTTTTTGCTTCCTATCTAAAAAATAGAGTTCAGTACGTTGTTTGCGACAATAAAAAATCATCCATTCTACCTATATCAAATGGAGTGCCGCAGGGTTCGATATTGGGACCTATTTTGTTTATTATATATATTAACGATCTACCAGAGACTATTGAGAAGTTTTGCATCCTGTTCGCCGATGATACCACAATCCTTTCAGATTCTAATCTGATGGATGATGGTGGGCTGCTAAGGGACTGGTTCTCAGCAAACAGGTTGCAACTAAATGAAGATAAAACAAATCATCTGTTGTTCAGCTCAGACAAATGGGCCTCAAAATCGAATCCTGTTAAATTGTTAGGCGTACATTTAGATACTAACCTAAATTGGACAACTCATGTGAACAATCTCTGCTCTAAATTAGCAACTCAGATATTTGTTATTCGGCAGTTAAAATACTGCATACCGGATTATTTACTAAGGTCTATTTATTATGCGATATTCCACAGCAACCTTTCTTATGGTGTGTTACTATGGGGCAACTCAACTAATGCATCAAAAGTGTTTTCTTTGCAGAAAGCAGTAGTGAGATTAATTGACAATGCTCCTAAAAACACTCATTGCCAAGATATCTTTAAAAAACTTGAAATACTGCCTCTCCCTTGTGTGTATATTCTTGAAACATTGATGGAAACACATAAAAACATAAACAGCCTAAGTCGTCATGAACACATACATAATTATGAGACTAGAAACTGCAAAGATTTTGTAATAAATAGATATAGGATAAATATGGCTAAGAACAACACTCTTGACATTTCATTGTATAACTGTTTTAGAAAATATTTCATGCATGTAAATTTTGACTCCATGACACATAATCAATTTAAAATCATTACGAAAACCTTTTTATTAAATTACTGTTTTTATAGTGTTCAAGATTTTTTAAACGAATTAAAATAATATATGTATACACTATCTGTTATTTGTTCTTTTTCTTTGTTCTTTTATCTTTTTAATTGCATTTACTTTTTTGTTGTTTCTAAATTTTATCAATGTATTTTACATATTTTGTGTAGTTATTTATGTTAAATTTTTGTACTTGTAATATTATTGTATTTTTAATGTAACTTTTATTATTATGTTGTATTTTATTGTAATTTTATATTACTGACATATTATTGTTTTCTCACACTTGATGACATGACTTCAAATGTACCAAAAAGTATGTAAAGTTGTCAATAAACATTCTATCTATCTATCTATCTATTATTATTATTATTATTATTATTATTATTATTATTATTATTATTATTATTATTATTATTATTATTATTATTATTATTATTATTATTATTATTATTATTATTATTATTATTATTATTATTATTATTATTATTATTATTATTATTATTATTATTATTATTATTATTATTATTATTATTATTATTATTATTATTATTATTATTATTATTATTATTATTATTATTATTATTATTATTATTATTATTATTATTATTATTATTATTATTATTATTATTATTATTATTATTATTATTATTATTATTATTATTATTATTATTATTATTATTATTATTATTATTATTATTATTATTATTATTATTATTATTATTATTATTATTATTATTATTATTATTATTATTATTATTATTATTATTATTATTATTATTATTATTATTAGACATTTTGAGTTCTAGAATGTCATCACAGGTATTTGCTCTTAGGCAGATGCAAGCTTTTCTAAATACAGCAGGGTTAAAAATAGTATACTTCGCACTAATTCATAGTATACTCACTTATGCCATAATATTATGGGGAAATGCTAGCACAGCTAATAAGGCATTCGTTATACAAAAGGCTGCCGTACGCATTGTAGCAGATTCTGATTATGACGCGCATTGTCGCCCTCTCTTCAAGAAACTTCGTATACTGCCACTACCGTGTGTTTTCATACTAGAAACTCTGTTAGCTATTCATACTAACTTAGGAAACTTTAGCGTACAAGCTGATCTACATAGCTATAATACGAGAAATGCAAACAACTTTGTTCCCCTGGCCTCTAGATTACTTATAACTAAGCAAAACAAAATAGATGTGAGAATATACAACTGCTTTCAAGCACATCACTTGAATATTAATATTAAAAATCTTACCAACAATAAACTCAAGAATCTGGCCAAGGAGTTCTTACTTGAGGAATGTTTCTATGGTATAGACGAGTTCTTAAAATTTAAACAAACAGTTTGACACTAGTAAATTTGTTCTTTAGCTAGTTTTATATTTATATTGATAGATTGTATTTTAAATTGTATTCTAAATTGTGTTTTAGTTTATATTTTTATTTTAAATTGTATTTTTATTTTATATTTTTATTTAAAATTGTATTTGTATTTTATTTGTATTTGTACTTAAATTTTAAATTTTATTTTTATTATACTGTTACGTCTTTTTGACATTTTAAAATTTGACCATTTTATATTGTGACCAAAATGTACTTCCTGTATAGAAACAAATGTCAATAAACTTCTATTCTATTCTATTCTATTCTATTATTATTATTATTATTATTATTATTATTATTATTATTATTATTATTATTATTATTATTATTATTATTATTATTATTATTATTATTATTATTATTATTATTATTATTATTATTATTATTATTATTATTATTATTATTATTATTATTATTATTATTATTATTATTATTATTATTATTATTATTATTATTATTATTATTATTATTATTATTATTATTATTATTATTATTATTATTATTATTATTATTATTATTATTATTATTATTATTATTATTATTATTATTATTATTATTATTATTATTATTATTATTATTATTATTATTATTATTATTATTATTATTATTATTATTATTATTATTATTATTATTATTATTATTATTATTATTATTATTATTATTATTATTATTATTATTATTATTATTATTATTATTATTATTATTATTATTATTATTATTATTATTATTATTATTATTATTATTATTATTATTATTATTATTATTATTATTATTATTATTATTATTATTATTATTATTATTATTATTATTATTATTATTATTATTATTATTATTATTATTATTATTATTATTATTATTATTATTATTATTATTATTATTATTATTATTATTATTATTATTATTATTATTATTATTATTATTATTATTATTATTATTATTATTATTATTATTATTATTATTATTATTATTATTATTATTATTATTATTATTATTATTATTATTATTATTATTATTATTATTATTATTATTATTATTATTATTATTATTATTATTATTATTATTATTATTATTATTATTATTATTATTATTATTATTATTATTATTATTATTATTATTATTATTATTATTATTATTATTATTATTATTATTATTATTATTATTATTATTATTATTATTATTATTATTATTATTATTATTATTATTATTATTATTATTATTATTATTATTATTATTATTATTATTATTATTATTATTATTATTATTATTATTATTATTATTATTATTATTATTATTATTATTATTATTATTATTATTATTATTATTATTATTATTATTATTATTATTATTATTATTATTATTATTATTATTATTATTATTATTATTATTATTATTATTATTATTATTATTATTATTATTATTATTATTATTATTATTATTATTATTATTATTATTATTATTATTATTATTATTATTATTATTATTATTATTATTATTATTATTATTATTATTATTATTATTATTATTATTATTATTATTATTATTATTATTATTATTATTATTATTATTATTATTATTATTATTATTATTATTATTATTATTATTATTATTATTATTATTATTATTATTATTATTATTATTATTATTATTATTATTATTATTATTATTGGATTGATTTCTGCAAAGTAACAACGTGTTTTAAAATTTGTGCAAGGTAATAACATAGAAAATCAGGTTTTAGCTCGATTTAATTCGTTTAAAAGAGTGCAATCATTAGAATAGTGCATAGTGCATAATATTTTCCAATAATAATAACGTACCCTAAGTTATTTATGGTTTAATTGTGATTTGTTCTAATATCAACGGTTTATCGTGAGTATAAAAACTATTTAAAAAACTTTTATCATCAACTCGATATCTATTGCCCAGTTCTTTCCACCGCGGTAAATATTTCTGTGGCATATTAGTGAAATATTAGTTGGATTTTTATTTATTTAGACTTGAATATTTGTTAATAAATTTAATTTGAATATGGCTGAATCTAGTGCGGAAAATTCAGCTGCCGGTGATGGTTCTAATTGTTGTATTCGATGCAAAAATAAAGTTGGTACAGGGATTAGATGCATAAGATGTGGAACTCTATCTCATAAAAGCTGTTTAAATATGTTAAAAACAGTAACAATTATTGATAATTCTACGTGTATTTGTTGCGAGGCTGGAGATAAAGTCGGAAATATTATGTTGAATAAGAGTACTTCTGAATCTGAAAATGAAATACAAACTGTCGAAAATATTAATAGTAATGCTGATGTTGAAATCTTTAAAGTAAAGCTAAAACACCTGGAAAATATCTTGAAAGAAAAAGACGATATAATTAAATATCAGGATATCGCAATTAAATCGCTACGTGATCAGATTGACTTAATGAAAAAGGTAAACCATATGTTTAGTGCTCAAGATCTTATCCAACAGATACCACCTATACAACAAAGTAAGTCTACAAATGGTCCTCCAAGACAAACGATGCTGAAAACACAGAACGTCACCAGCCAGCCTATTAAAAATCCCATTAGAGTCCAAGAAGTTAACTCAGCTTTACAAACAGTAACTGCTAAACAATTCTGTGATAAATTCATAAATCTCCCTAATGACTCACCTCAGAGAACAATAAAACCGAAGAACATATTAATAGGCAACGGCAGTTCTACGAGTAAGTGCCCTTTCAAAGCAGCTCCACAGAGTGTCATGCGACATTATCATGTAACCAACATGGAAGTGGACGTAGATGTTAACGAACTTAAACGTTATCTCAAAAACTACGCCCCAGATGTCACTGTTTTTAAATTGAATTCAAGAAATCCAAATATGTATTCATCTTTTAAGATATCAGCTCCTCCAAATCAAGCTGAGAAATTATTGGATAGCGAAATCTGGCCCGATAAAGTGATACTAAATTATTTTTTTCCATCGAAAAGACTTAATAGTGGGGAATCAGGACATCAATCCTATTCAAACTCGGAAAAGTAATTTAAAATTTTCAATTTTGCATGTAAATGTCCGAAGTCTCTGCAATAAAGTAAACGAACTTCATGTTTTTTTAAGTAATTTCTCTTTTGATGTTTTATGTGTGTCTGAACACTGGCTTAATGAAGCTAATTTAAAAACAGTAAACATTAATAATTATCACCTTGTTTCTTTTTATTGTAGGGATGTAAGACAACATGGTGGTGTCGCAATATATGCCAAAAGCGGGATTCAGCTGAAAAGTGTCGAGGTCACAGATTTCTGTCGTCCAATTCATGCTGAGTTTTGCGGGGCAGAAGTTGTTGGCACCAATATTTTTATTTTAACTGTTTATAGATCTTCTAGTTATGGAGATCCTCGTATTTTTAAAATGTGCCTCATAAATTTGTTAGATTTTATTTTTAGGAAATATCAAAAGCTTATTTTAACAGGTGACTTTAATTTAGATTTTAACAGTAACAACGAATTTATGTTTGATTTTAATAACTCCTTAAAGTCGTTTGGACTAGAGCATAATATACACGTTCCTACAAGAATTACTCCTACCACTCAAACATGTCTTGATAATATCATAACCAACTTAAGCCCTGAAAACTTTACGGCCGGTGTAATTGATACGATGATAGCCGATCATCTTGGAGTATATACGTCAGTTAATACTGGAGTATGTGAGGATAAAAACTGCGATAAATATTTAAAAAGATTAGTTACCACTAAAACTGTAAAAAAATTTGTTGATCTTATAACTATGGTTTGCCACGAATCAGATTATGAAACTGGTAGTGTACCAGACTTAAGTGACCTCTTGCTCACAACATTAGCCGAATGTGTGAATGATTGTTTTCCTTTAAAGACCTACTCAAAACGTTGTAAGGGTTTAAGCTGGTTCAATGATGAACTCAAAAATATGAGAAAGGAAATGTTTTTTTCTAAAAAAAGATTTAAATTCACCAACTCAGATTTGGATTGGCGCAAATTTATACACATTCGAAAAGAATATCGTAAAGCATTATTAAATGCAAAACGAGATGCATACGCCGAAGCAATCGAAACATCGGATAATAAAGCTAAAACAATATGGGAGATTGTAAATAATTCAATTAAATCTAAAACGTCAAATAAAAAACCCACCACTTTATCTTCTGATGCTTTTAACATCTTTTTCTCCCAAATAGCAGAAGTTATTTCAAAGAATTTGGATATTGATAGTGCCAACCCATTGGAATATTTAAATAAGCAACCAAAACCCCCATTTTCTTTTTTTCTGTCACCTGTAGTAGAAAACGATATGCGTGAGGCTATTTTACGGTTAAAAAACTCCGCGTGTCTAGATCACTATGGACTTAACAGTCGTATGATAAAATCAGCAATTGAAGTACTTGTTAGGCCACTTACTATTCTAATTAATAAATGTTTTCAGGAAGGCCAATGGCCAAATTCGCTTAAAATTTCAAAGGTAGTCCCTCTTTATAAAAAGGGAGACATTGAGTCTATCGACAATTACCGTCCCATCACGATTGTCCCTATCATTTCTAAAATTTTTGAGATTGTTATTAAAAAGAAATTAATTTCTTACTTGGAAAACAACAACTTACTTTCTAAATCCCAATTTGGCTTCAGGCAAAACAAATCCACAATTGAAGCAGTAACAGCGTTGATCGAAGATGTAGTCGAGGGCATTGATCAAAGGTTCAATACACATGCCACTATGTGTGACCTAACCAAAGCCTTTGACTGCGTTGACATTGAGTTGTTACTGATCAAATTGGAATATTATGGAATAAGAGGCAATAGCTACGAATTATTAAAATCTTACCTGACCGAAAGAGTGCAGTATGTAAGTCATGATAGCATCGAATCAGATATTTTACCCATTAAAAGTGGTGTCCCACAAGGATCTGTCCTAGGACCTATTCTTTTTCTGATTTACATTAATGATTTACCTACAACACTCGACGCTTGTACCTGCATTCTGTACGCTGATGACACAACCCTTCTTTCTAGGAGAAACACCGCTATAAGTGATAATCATCTAGATACAGCTAAAAGATGGTTTACTGCCAACAAATTAAAGCTAAATGAAAGCAAAACTACACGAATATTATTTAGCGCAGATAAACATGAAATAAAATCTGAGCCAGTTAAATTATTGGGTGTTACACTTGACACAAGTTTAAATTGGGTAGCACATGCTGACACTCTCAGTAGGAAATTGGCCTCACAGATTTTCGTTATTAGACAATTGAGTTTCATTCTAGACATTAATGCATTAAGATGTGTATATTTTGCTTTAGTCCACAGCCACTTATCATATGGAATTACGCTATGGGGTAGGACAAGTGCTCTGCAGAAATTATTTAGCTGTCAAAAAGCTGCAGTGAGAATAATTGGAGGTGCTCCATATGGAACCCATTGTCAGCCATTATTTAAAAATTACAGGATTCTTCCTGTACCTTGTGTATATATTTTTGAATCACTAATATGGATACACAAAAATAGAAACCATATCCCTGCACACATGGGTATTCACAATTATGGCACGAGGCATAGGGAGAATCTTGTAAACTCTTTTTCACGAATTAACATCACGCAAAATAATAAAGCTGACTATAATTTATATAACAACTTTGTCAACTATCATAGAAATGTCTCTGTTAAAACTATGAATGTTAACAAATTCCGTGAAACAGCTAAAGAGTTCCTTCTCGAGCATTGTTTCTACTCTATACAAGACTTTTTAACATATACAAAATAATATTTGATTTAAATTTATTTCATTTTATCTTATTTTATCTTATTGTATTTCTTTTTAAAGTGTTTTATTATATTTTTATCTATCTTTACCTACTATGTACCATTATTGTGACGTATAATACAAATGTTTTGTAAATAAGTCAATAAACATATCTATCTATCTATCTATTATTATTATTATTATTATTATTATTATTATTATTATTATTATTATTATTATTATTATTATTATTATTATTATTATTATTATTATTATTATTATTATTATTATTATTATTATTATTATTATTATTATTATTATTATTATTATTATTATTATTATTATTATTATTATTATTATTATTATTATTATTATTATTATTATTATTATTATTATTATTATTATTATTATTATTATTATTATTATTATTATTATTATTATTATTATTATTATTATTATTATTATTATTATTATTATTATTATTATTATTATTATTATTATTATTATTATTATTATTATTATTATTATTATTATTATTATTATTATTATTATTATTATTATTATTATTATTATTATTATTATTATTATTATTATTATTATTATTATTATTATTATTATTATTATTATTATTATTATTATTATTATTATTATTATTATTATTATTATTATTATTATTATTATTATTATTATTATTATTATTATTATTATTATTATTATTATTATTATTATTATTATTATTATTATTATTATTATTATTATTATTATTATTATTATTATTATTATTATTATTATTATTATTATTATTATTATTATTATTATTATTATTATTATTATTATTATTATTATTATTATTATTATTATTATTATTATTATTATTATTATTATTATTATTATTATTATTATTATTATTATTATTATTATTATTATTATTATTATTATTATTATTATTATTATTATTATTATTATTATTATTATTATTATTATTATTATTATTATTATTATTATTATTATTATTATTATTATTATTATTATTATTATTATTATTATTATTATTATTATTATTATTATTATTATTATTATTATTATTATTATTATTATTATTATTATTTATTATTATTATTATTATTATTATTATTATTATTATTATTATTATTATTATTATTATTATTATTATTATTATTATTATTATTATTATTATTATTATTATTATTATTATTATTATTATTATTATTATTATTATTATTATTATTATTATTATTATTATAATTATTATTATTATTATTATTATTATTATTATTATTATTATTATTATTATTATTATTATTAATATACTAAAATGAGTTTTTCCTATTTGAGTCTAAAAGCAGATATTCTAATTTTCGGTTTTATATTTAGATTTAGTGAATTTTGTTTTTGAACTATAAAAAATATCAATTTTTGGAAAACTATCTATTTAAGCTAAAACAATTTAACTATTGAAACAAAAACTATTTAACTATTTAAAGAAATTTTAAATAAAAAATCAATAAGAGTTTAGTAATTATTGCATATTTTAACACAAATTTTAAGGGGATTAAAACTTTTTCATAAAAAAATGTTTTCTTCAAAAATCGAGTATTTTTGACTAAAAAGTGTTATTATAAAAAAGAAGAAACTATTTATATCTACTTTTACCCTAAATCTAAAAGTAATTTTACGAAATAAATCCTTACTGGACATGAATCATAAAATTACTTGCACGAAAACAAATCAAACGCCATCGATATGAAACAAATTTATTATCCTTTAAGTAACATAATTTAATTATTTTGATGTCAAGTACAATACATAATTTTAAATAAACTGAATACAGATAAAATATTTTTTTATTGCATCCGCTCAACGACCAAATACTACTAGCCCTTTTTTTATTGCAATTATTCGAATTTAGTTTATTATTACGTAGACAGCTGTCGCATCGGCTGCCGCATTTGAAAGAAGAAGACAGCTGCTTATCTGAGTGGGAATGGTTTGTGCGAGTTTATTTATCTAAGGAGCGAGCATGCGTTTTATGAACAAATCAGTATTTATTTATGTCTACTACACTTGCTTCACACTGCTGTCACACTTCAAAAATAACTGTGTAGACACTATGTAAGGGATGTAAACTATATACTGTTTGAAACCAAAGATTTAGAAAATTATACACTCCTTAAAAAATATCTACAAAATGAAAAGAAAATCTTTAAAATCATTCATCAAAATATAAGAAGTGTTTTTAAAAAATTTGATGAATTTAATACTATATTGCAAGAAATGAATTGTGATTTTGATTGTCTTGTATTTACTGAAGCTTTTAAAATAGGTGAAATGGGATGTCACTAAATTGAAGGTTATTGCGCATTTTATAATGAAGGGAGAAAATAAAGTAATAGAAACCAAAATTTCATTCCACAGCAAACAAAAATTGATGATTACTGCTCTCTACCGTCCACCATCAACAGATGTTAAAAGTTTTATAATCAATCTAGAAGAATACCTAGAAAGTACAAAAAAACATCAACAGATTATCACATACTGATAGGGAACATAAACATAAAAATATTTCAGAATAGTGAAGTAGTGAATATTTATTTAAATTTGTTAGCAGAACACAATTAATTATCTTTAATAAACAGTCCGACCAGATAAAAAAATTGTTTGGATCATATATTTATAAAATCTAAAAAGTCAAATATAAAAGATAGTTGCATAGCAGGCACTCTCGAAACAAATGTACCTGATCATAAAACAATATTTGCAAGTATCCATGCAACAAAAAAATATTAAAATAGTCTGACAACTTCTAAACAAAGCGTAAACTATAATAATCTAGAAAGTGACATGCAAAAATTTGACTGGTCGACGTATTATACAGTATCTACTCCTGATGACATTAACGAATACCTAAAAGAAACTCTAAACAGTTTTATAACGAAACATACTAAAACAATAAAAATAAAAAGACAAATAAAGAAAGAAAAAAGTGGGTGACCCGGTGTCTTATAAAATCAATTAATAAAAAAACTCATTGTACAGGCAGTACATAAAAAATAAAATAGACATATAAATTGAAAAGACTTATCTTGAGTATAGTAAAAATAATAAAATAGGATTATTACAGAAAACATATTCTTAAAAATAATAGTCCAACTAAAAACCTTTGGAATAACCAAATAAACTTCTTTCATGCAACGGCAGATTCAAAATCCAGTAAGAAACGAAGCCGTAGAGGCAGCCGTTTTAGGACAACTCTTAGTACAAGAAAGCTTGCAGAATTATCTGGAGTAAGTGACCGTACCGTCAGGAGAACTTTAAAAGCCAACAAATTCCATCCCTATAAAATTCATTTAGTTTAGGAACTTAACGAAGACAATTTTGATCGCCGCTTGGAATTTTGTGAAATCATGAGCGAGCATGCTATACAAGATCCACATTTTCTTTATAACATTTGTTTTCTAGATGAATGCAGTTTTTATGTTAACGGGACTGTCAATCGACATAATTGTTGATACTGGTTAGATTCCAATCCAAGAGTATTTCATGAAACTCATACTCAACAACCAGAAAAGTTAAACGTTTGGTCTGGAATATTTGGCGATCGTATTGTTGGTCCATTTTTTTTACCAGATACTTTAACTGGGGATATGTATTTGGAATTACTCGAAAACACCGTTGATCCACTGTTAACAGACATAATAAAAAACGATAACCGATACCTTGAAGATCACCTAATATTTCAACAGGACGGGGCTCCTCCACATTTTGCTGCAGCGGTTCGTCAGTACTTAAATGAAAACTTTCATAGACATTGGATTGGACGAAGAGGATTTATTGAATCGCCCCCACGATCTTCTGATCTGTCCCCCTTAGATTACTTTTTATGGGGATATCTGAAAAGTAAAACATACGCTACTCAGCCAGGTTCCTTAGAAGAGTTACGTGAACGTATTTTTACCGAATGTCGTCAAATAACTCCAGAAATGCTCCAAACCGTCAGACAAAGATTTGAGAATAATTTATATTCGTGTATGGAAGTTAATGGACAACACTTTGAGCATTTACTTTGAAGTAATTTAGATTTATTTATGTCCTAAATTTTTCAATTTAATTTCTATTATCTTTTTTTATTTTTATTATGAATTGTTTATTAAATGAGTTTTACTTTCAGATGAAGTATCATTATTTAAAATACGGAAGCTTTTCCCGCAAGATGGCGCCAAAATCAAAAGTTACGTAATATACTGTCACACAGTCAAATTCCTTTTAAAATTACCTTTTCAATTATGTGTAACGCTTTGTACTTTCCCTATTTCAATTTCATTGGCAATAGTGACAGAGGGGTGGGGAGGGATGTAGGATAGTTGAGGATATGATCGAAAGATGTCCCCTTTGAAATAAAAATCGACCTCTTTTTGCATTTTCTCCAAAAAAATGTATCTTCAAGATATGCGATCTGTTTCGTTTTCGGTGCCGCACCCTGTACATATAATACACAGAGGAGATTTAACATTACATATACTTGGAGTATTTAAATAAATCATCCAAAAGACCATATCTTAGATTTTTTTAGTAGCGCACTTTTGTAAACTTGAAATCCCCAGCAAGGGATATTATAGAATATTTCTGAGGTAAAGATATCACCATTTACTCAAATATCTTCTCGTCAATGCTTTAAAAATTTCTTATCCAACTCCAAAAGGCCCTTGGTTTTTTCTTTAAAATAATTTGTAACTATGTACTTTTTACCTGAAACTTCTTGCAGCAAACCCTTTTTTCAAAAATGTATGTTCTTTTAGTATAGCCCTTTGACTTTTTGCTCTCGGTTGTTTTTCATGTTTCTATTTTTAAGAAACCATCTCATCTGCTTTAAAATGTAGGGTGGACAAAGCTGCAATTAATTTAATAAAAGTGAATGATATTTGCAGAATAATTACTCTAAAATCTTACCAGTAGCCTTTAATTTCAGTTTCGGCTCAGTTTCTTTATTTCTTCTAACGATTTTTGGGTATAAAATGTAAAAATTATTTGCCAATAGCAAAACTACGGCTCACTCCAAGCTTGCTAAAATTTTAAAATATTTCGTGATCCGAATTCAGCTCGAAGGCCGTACCCTAATCCATTATGTAAAATTTTTCCATGCCGTTTTTTTGGCTTGTCTTTTAAAAATCAAATTACTAATTTTATAAAAACTCCAACGTAGATATATAGCCCAAAAATAAAAATATGAACATCACTAAATATTAATAAAATATTAGATTTTTAGATAACTATTGTACGAACCGCAGCAGAATATTTTCTGTCAGCTCAATTTTTCATTCCGTGACGTCACATCTTTCCTTAGAACGGACGGAAGAGGCCACCGTGTTGTCTACGAACCGTGACCGGCCGTGACCAATATCTCCTTATATCAGCTGTCACCGAGTGACTTGTATAAAATAAAGTGTGGCTATGGAGTGTTTTTATGTAATTCATTGGGTTATACATTTAGACCAAAAACGGAAAAAATTAAACGTTTCTTTCAAGAAATCTAGCTTAGGAGTAAAATTTTTTAAAAGTTCGGAAGCATTATAACTACAATTACAGCTATATGATACTGACAGCGAGTTGGATTGACGATGTCATAGGTTATCACTCATCATGTTATAAGGTGAAAAGAAATATTTTATATATGAGAGGTAAATCAATTGAATATTTATTATATATAAATATATTTAAAATATTTTTTGTGAATCATTTGCTTGCATGATCATAGAACTGTTATTTTTTTCTTCAATCACTATTGTATTATTTGTAAACGAATAGTAGTTTGTGCAACAAGAGTGGATATCATGGTCTCATATCGCACGAAGACGAAGTTTCAGCACGACTACGAAGCAAACAGTGAGTCACGACAAATTAGTACTGAAACCGAATGGCCATTATTAATGGCTGCCTCTCAAATAATAATAAAATCCTCTGGTTACCCTGAAGTGGATGTCTGCCTCGCAAATTAACAAAAAGTCTGAAAAATACTTATCTTGGCACAGGGACCCAGGGTCTTTTACCTTGAATTGGGGCTATTTAAACTTGTATGCCTTTTCCCCATTTAATTTAATTTTAAGAGTTACGAAAGATAATCTAATATAGAGCTGAGGACATTCTAGTAGTACCATATTGGACTTCTTAGCCCTGGTATCCACTATTTTCCAAGTCAATAATTGGGAAAGATATATTTAAACATCTTCTAATGTGTTATTTCCTTATAGAAAAATGCACCCTCTCTAGCTCATCAGCTGACCCTGGTGACCACCAGACTCTCTGGAATTCCTTTATAAGAAGAGGTGTTCCTGATGATCGATTACATCCGCTATTATTAAACAGTACAACACTACTTTTCACCTATGGTGGGACTTTTGCATAAAAGAAAACATTTCGATTTATGAAGCAACAAACAGGGAAGTTCTAATGTTTTAAGTAATAGTTGCACAAGATCATAACTATAACTACGTGGAATTAGATTTACATAGATCAGAACTTAACATTATCCTATCCAACAATCGTGTATCATATATGATAGCAAAGATATTTGTGAAAGGTAAGTCACGTTTAAGACCAGCACAACCAAGAGTTATTCACTTTTTGGAAGGCTTATCTGCTAACTTTAGACTTTTGCAACTTTTACAAAAAATGGCACTCATCACAGGAGGTAGGCTCCAGACTATTTTCCTCATAGGTTATCTAATATAAGAGAAGATCAAGACAAGATTTATTAAAACTTCAGGGCTGAATAAACAGCCAACTTTACACATACCTTTTTCAGGAAAAAACGATACCTTCGTGTTTGCAACGACATTAAAGACATACATTGAGAAAATCAGATAATTTAGAGGACCCGATCAATACCTAATTTTCCTTGATGTTAAAAACCCTCATTAGATTATCAGGAAACAAACCATAAGTAGGTGGGTGAAACACATGCTTTCGTAGGCATGAGTTGATATATCAGTACTTAAACCTCATTCCACGCGACATTCTTTGACATCTGGTGCTTTGGGACAGGAAGTCCCTCTGGAAACAATTTTTAGAACAGCAGGGTGGTCAGACTGTACAACTACATTCGCAATATTTTACAATCGACGTCTTATTGATGTTAATGTTTTCGCTAAAGTGGCTTTAAGCATGTCTGTGTCCACAAACTGAGTTATTTGTTTACTCTTTAGTAATTAGTATATGTTTTTAGTTTACGTTTTTATATTCAGTTTTGTTCATTATTTTTGAATTTATAAAACTGTTTCATCAGGAGATTTAATGTTCCACCACTGTTGTTTTCTTTTGTTCATTACTTGCAACCATAGATTCTTTGAACAACTACGTAGTGGATAACCACCTTAAGTGAAGTTCGATCGTATTTATATGAAGCGTCTTGTCCAAATTTATTATCTTCCCTCCCATCCCTTTAGTAAACCCCTCATGGTTGCGGGAAAATAGGTAATGAACAAATACTTTGAAGAATGAACAGCATAGTATCAATATACCGCAGAATACAGTATTCGAGGTAGGGAAAGGAGAATTTTGCCTTTCATACCTACATACATGGTGTACGGAGAGTAGCCAGGGGCGCTCTACATAGTGGATAATCAAGATAATATATTCGAACTAGACGATTTATATAATTACGATCAAAATTCACTTAAGGTAAATTCGTTTGATTGATTAATTTTGTTTGAAATCCTCTTTTTGAGGTGACTTTTGGTTTGATACACAGAGGGTTTAGAATTAAAACATGATGAAAACAAATTTTAAGTGTATCTGACCTATAATAAGGTGATGTTGAATATTTCTCAGGGGTTGGGTACTTAAGGGGATGATTACAATTAAAACTAATCGATAACCTTACGTGGTTTTATGTATGTTGATTTCTTGGACCGGGACAGTCTGATTATCTTCTTCTTATTTTTTCCTGGTCTTGCCATGTGGATAATAGTAAGGTTATGTTACACGATGTTAAATGACACAAATATTTTACAAACTATTATGTCTAAAAAAAGCTGAATAGTCTCAATATGGAATATTGCAACATGAGGTATTTATAGATTATTATTACCCCTATATGTTATAATATTAGATTCACAAATTTTAGATGGACCTAAAATATGCATATTTTCGGCGTACCACGTGATTCATTATCAAATATTTTATAATGCATGCAATGCTTGAAAAAATCGGACAAGTTCAGTATATTGCTAAGATATGGTAAGTTTATGCTAAGAACTAATTAACTTGATAAAAATTTAAAACTAAATATATATGTACAAATTCGAGTAGCCTAATATTTCTCAAAATATATCACTCGGTTTCAGGTTGTTTCAATGTCCAATGACGCAATCCGGAATCCCGATTAATAAAGCATAGAAGGTTACCTTATATAGCAGGTTAGGGGATGAGACTAGGTATTCCTCCGGTATGATACCAGTCGATGATTCTCCGTGGCTAGTGTCTGGATCTATCACAAAGAGATGAGACTAGGGACGTATGGGACCAGTCAATGATTCCCCATGGATGGTCTGGATGAAGATGTCTTCGAAGGCGATGTTTACAGAGGAATATAACGTCGGAAGCTATGTACAATAATTATGAATATGTTTGGAGAAATAAGAGGAAACATAAAAATATAAAAATTAAGTCCTGAAAGAGAGAGAAACGTAAGTATCTTTATATATTATTAATAATAAGTTTTTATTTAAAGTACCTGTGATGGGGTGTGGCCTCTAAGAATAATAAATTTGCTCAGGAAAGTTTTCCAACTCGCGAGACTAAATCCAACCCTTGGTTGTCGAATTTCTATTCAATAGAATAATTTGGATCTCTCGAATCGTAGAACTTTTGGAAAAATCCACAAAAATGTTGAAACACTTGTTCTTGACGAAAGCTCTCATAAGAAGAACAAAATGACATATTTCCTTTTGATAAGACCCTCCAAATTATTAAATAGTTTGTTAGTTTATAGGTTGAAAAGAGACTAACTTATGTCTAACCCAGTTGGTAGACAAAGACAAAACGTTTTAATTAAAAGTTTAGTTCTAGTACATTTCTTAGAACTGCTAGATGAATTACTTACTTCATATTACCAATTATTCATTCTAATTGTCATTCATTAAAATCGACTTTTGTGACTTATGACATGTAGATATTATGAAAATGTAAACAAAACTAATTCAATAATTTGATTACCTTTCAAAATGATTTTAAGTTGTTTTGAAATGTAACAAATAGTAAAAAATTGTTAATTATTATGATACTTATGTCCTCTTTCCTTCTAGATAAATTCTACATAAATTCCCAATTTGATATCTACATGGATTCTCAAGTTTGAAATAGTAAGGAAATTTTAATGGAAGTAAACAAATTATAAAATATGAAATAATTCCTTAGATTTATTGTAGGTAGCATTTATTTTAGGTTTTAGAAATGCAGTTTATGTTAAATGAGTCCTAAATAAATCCTATTAACCCTAAAAATCCTATAATTTCTTTTATCCTGTAACAGGTTGAGAACTACGAGATTTTTAAATCGAGTTTCGTCAGTCCATAATATTTTCATGACGAAATTGGCATTTTCTCGCAAAATTAGGAATGTACCATTCACAAAATCTTACTCTTTGGGAAAAATAATTTGCAGATAAACCTTGTATGGATGGACAGATGACAGATGCATGACTAATGATATTTGTTTTATTACTAATTTTTCTAATCGATGCTGTAAGGTTATTACTAGCGTATTGTAACACACCTTCAATTCTCTCCTTATTTTCAGTAGCATACTTACGATTTCTGGGTTTTGCAAAACTCCATAATTCAGAAAATTTAATATCACATTCCCTAGTGTCGTGCGTTTGTTTGACGCCGTTTTGGAAATTTGTTTTTATAAAAGGCCTCGTAGTTTCTTTATTGCTTTGGGTCGAATCTACTAAATTTTATATATGTTGCAGTTTTCGACCTCTTGATTAAAAGTGTCTATAAGAACAAAAATATCCAACAACTAGTTATTGAGTTATAGGGTGTTGAACTTGTAAATACATAATTTTTTAAAATACTTTAAATTTGTTATTTTGCTGACATTTATAAATATTAAATACGGTTTGATTCTCTAAATATGAAATGTAATAGCAGTTGTGAAATGGTAATAGAATCCTAGAAACATTGCCCATTTAACCGATGCAGCTCCAACCTGGGACACAGTGTATTCAGACACCTAAATGATAAGAATAACAGTGACAGAAGCAGAAATATTATACCCTTAGAATATATATAGTCAGGAAGGAGGAATCCTAAACGACCTTGGAATCGCGATGGTATCTAATTGTGACAGTGAACTAGACGAATATGGGGACAAGTGTTTCCGGTCTACCAGTGACGTACTGTCATAAATGGGCGTAAAAAAGAAATTAATAAAATCTCATTTGCATACTATCTAAATTTACCGATTTCTCTCATTTTGACGAATTGCTATTTTCTTGCGAGAAGTTTGCATTTTTATTATTATCCTTCATTTAGTGAATAAATTTTACTTTAAAATTGCATGTTGGGTGAGATAAATATAGGAAAATATGTTTGGGATAATTTATAGAGGGATTTCATTTGAAAAATCAAAGCAATAATGTATTAAAAAAAATATTGAATTTTTTACGTCTTTATTATGACAATGTCTCTATTAATCTACATTTTACAAATTATTAAGGTTTGAAGAATAAATATGTTTTATAGATACGCGTTAAAAAAAATTAAATATCCTAATACTTATATTTAGGTCAAACACCGCTGTGATATTTCTTTCTTAGTTGTTTTTGTTGGAGTACATATAAAACTTCCTAATATCGAAGAGAATTTCTGATCATTTTATTACATAATATTATTAGTAATATTTTTTGCAGGCAATTTTGCATAAGCAGGTAAAACACCTTTCCAGGAAAGGATCGTATAACATAATAATGATTTTATGAGTGCAAAATAGATTATTTTTAAATGTACATTCAACGCATTATATGTATGCTTAGTGCAGTTATGATGAGAGTCAATTTGTACTCTAAGGTATTGGATATCATTTGTAATACTTATATGAAACTACTGAACGTTACCTTTTATTGTTTCTATAGAAAGAGGCCATCTTTTTGTAACTGTATAATGGAACAACATAAGTTTTATCAAAGGTTTGTAAGTTTCTATAATTAAACCATTCGAAAATTTTTATAATATCTGTTTCTATTAGTAATTTTACTTAATTCCAGTTCTCTGCATTTTACAGAGTAACTGTGTCGTCTGAAAAACTGACAATATTTCCATCTGTATTTAAACGACAAATTATTTAAAATAAAATTAAATAAGATAGGACCTAAGACAGTATCTTGAGGCATGCGATATGCTACTTATTTCCTTACTTGAGATATTGTTAATTCTATTTGTGTTTCTTTTTGTAAATAACTTTGTAATAAATTATTCATCTTCTATTATACGAAAAAACGGCTCATGATATAGTTAGTAAATAATTTATTTACTTATATACTTTAACCGGATCACTTTTATTGTTGAAACAGCTGTTGGTAGAAGTCTTATTCTTGGTTTTGAGGTTCGATCAAAACAATCTGCTTTTAAATGGCATGAACACAAAAAATTAAGATATTTTGGCTCACAATTTGTTTCTGCATGAACTCAAGCCATAACTTTGTTTTTTTGAGAATCTTTAGGAAATCTGAAAATTGTCTACCTGGGATTAATTTATATAATTTGTAAAATTAGAATCTTTAAGAAATCTGAAAATTATTTACTTGCAATCAATTTATAAATTTAAATTGAAGAATAATTTAGTCATTTTAACAACCACATAAATATCTTAAAATTGCATAAAAGAATTGTTTAAATAAAAGTATGTATAGGGTATATAAATAGATGAAACCATGAGACTACGCTTATGAGCACAGTTGATCGGAGGTGCACTTACCATGTTTGTTTACAAATTTAAAACATTAAAAATTTTAAAATTCTTTAATGTGGTTGAAAATTGAGAGAAGAAAATACTTGCTTATGAAATGTTGATTATTCCTTTCTACTTCTAGCTGTGCTGCTATATCCACATCTTGTTTTATTTGTCTTTTAACGCGGAAAATTTAAAATTACCAGTAATACTAAATACTAAAACGATAAACACTTTTTTAAAATGTCTACAAAACATACGCTTGATAAAAGTTTAAATTAATACATAAAACTTCCAAATTATTAACAAATTTAAATTACTAAAATTATAAACCAATTTTAGAAACAATTTATTATATGATGATGAGTCATCCATAGTACAACATGGCTACCACTTCCGTCAGATCGATTAGATTAACGCGGACATGGCATGCTTCTTCCTATAGTCTATTCAAATTTAATTTACGCCTGATGTAAACAGAAGCAGGTGGACGCTAAAATTAAGCAGGGCCGTATTTTACTTTTACGTCTTCCAAAAATGTAAAATAAAAGAGTGTAATTGTGAAATTATTTTTTTTATTACGATAAAAACATATTTTGTAAAGTAAAACTATAAAATAAATGCCATACACGGTCTCCCAGACTTTAGTGACATTTCTGGACGAAGGTAGGTGAGCGACATAAACTGCGTTAACCTGCAATACAAATTAATAAATGTATTTGACTTTAAAAGAGATGTTTGCATTATATTTAGTTCATTACATATGTCTACTGTGATACCAAGCATTAAAACAATCATATCATAAAATTATATTGTACAGGGTTCCAAATAATTGCAAATTCTTTAATAGCTAATATATATCTACTAAAAGTATTAAAAAACTTTAAATATAAGAGGTATTTGGTATTTGAATTTGGTATTTGATTTAAAATTGTGCATCTTAAAAAGAAACCTTTTGTATTTTTGATAACTTTTGTTCTTTATTGTTCTTGTTCTACTAGTATTTAGATTAGACAACTTGTACCCTGTATTTTAGCAATCTTCCTTACTTGACTTAGCATTATTCTGAATCGGATAAATTAGTTAGACTTCAAAGGCTATCTTCATTAATCAAAATTACAAGTGGTTCTACCTGAACCTTTATAATATTATCCAAATCCCACATTTTTACTTCAACATTTTGGCGAAAATGGTCGATACACTTTTTCCATTTTTCAGGAGAAATTAATAATATTACTTCTTCAAAAAGAATTTTAATGTCTCCAGATTTAAATGTTGAGTTTTTATCTGCTACGTATGGTTTAACGTCAACCTAGATTAATTCAATAGGGTTAAGTTCACAATGATACGGAGACATGTGAAGTATTATGTTGTTTTGCGGCTTAGCCATTTCATCTATTACTTACCTATCATAATGTTTATGTTGCTTACCAAGTTTTAGAAGTTTGATCTTAATCATTTGGTAGTCGAATTCAATTTTTTCCCTTATAGCCATTTTTAAATATCACCTTTTTTAGACGTCGTAGATATTTTTTCCAGCTTTCTCGAATAATAATGCAGTTATCTTTTAATTTTGGTAGGGTGTTTGAAAACCACTCTTTGAACGATTCTCCACACATTTCTTCATGGTAGTCACCGGATTTTTCAACTCAAATACAAAAAGTGCATTAGAGACAAAGCCTTCTTCACTTCCAATATGGCATATAATGAGCTGTTTTTACGCACATACCTGAATTCATCCAAAAAGGCTTGTCTGGATGAAAAAACCGACATATCGAAACATACTTTTGATTTGGTGTGGCCTGCGTTAATCCAAGTCTCATCAAGATAATATATTTTTTGCTTTTCTTCTCTGTACCGTTTTATTATTTTTTGTGGCGTAGGACGAAACAATTTCATTTTTGTCTGAAAGCAAACTATGTTTTCCTCGAGTTTTAAATTTAAAATTAAAGGTTTTGAAAAGCTTGTAAAATGTAGCTCGCTTAAAAGTAGACAAATATGGATCATCGTTGACTTCTTATAAAACCTTATCAATTGTTGGAAGTTAATTTCTAAAGAAGAATTGATGTACTTTGCGCCTTATTGCATTTTTATCAAAATCATCCACAGATCCACTAATTTGTTTATAACGTAGCTTTTTTTTTAGTTCAGAAAATTTATGAATCTGCCTATACTCCTTCATAACATTAAAAACGGTTTTAGCGCACATCCCTGTTTTATCAGCAACTCTCCTTTCAACATCATGTACCAACATATCAGGGTTTTATAAAATGTAATGCTTATAAATATTAAGAACCATTTCTTTAGTACGGATGACCAAATGTCCCTTTTTCAGTCGTTTTTTAGAAGGAGTAAAAACATTTTTCTGGACTTCATCTGCTGTGGAGGACATAGTGTCACGCAGCAATTACAAAATATAGTCAAATAAATGTCCATAAAATAGAGTAAAACATGTTCAAACTAACAACAATCACAAGAACAAAAAAAATAAATAACACAATATATGTATATCTAAACTATAATATAATGAATTATAATCAATCAAACATGCAAAATGTCCAAACTAACCAACACGGTGAATGCTACCAAAACGCCGTTTATAATTATCCAAATTGAACTGAATTCGACTCTGACAAAAAATATTTGCGCGTCGTCTAAATGACTAACGACCGAATAACCAAGAGAAGCGCAAAAAAAAGTCACGTGAGCTGTTGCTGGATGGGAGAAATTGTTTTGACGCGGCGTAAATGAAATCTGAATAGACTTTAACTATATATGTTCTAAGATTATACCTTATAAAACCGGTGTCGACCATTTTAGAAAATGGCGTCTAAAATATCCTGTCCAGAGTACCTATGATAATGTCGACCTTATTTTTCCGAGAAAATGTGGGAGGTCTCTCGGATTCAGATAGAACATTAAAAAATAAGATGACAAGTTCCCATAATTTTTTTTCCTAGCGACCCTCCAAAAGAACGCCACTGGAAATCAATTTTTCTTGAATAACTTTTAAACTACGTAATATAATTTAATAAAAATTTAATATTATTAACAGTAGTAAGAACCTCTTGAAATACTGCCCTTAAAACATAATTAGCTTGTTTAGTTTACCAGGGGCGGACTAGGTTGTACATTTTAATGCTTACATTTTTAACACCCTGTATGATAAGGAATTAAAAAAAATTAATTTCGATACCTTGAATATTAAGCTAAAGAAAAGGTACTTTTCTACATTGTCGATAAAATGAACCGTTTTCGAGAAAAAAAAATAATAAAAGAAAAAATGTTTTATTTTTATTAAAAACTTAAACTCCCAGAATTAGCTAATTTCAAATTGGTAAATTCTAAAATACAACTTGGAGTATTATGTTTTCACTTAAGCTTGTAACGATTGCACCTAAATACGCTAATTAGAAATAATCAATTAAAAACTGATTCACTCGCGGGCAAGACGAATAGAGGCCTGCTGTACTCGCTACAACAACTCAGAATTGTTCCTTATCACATCACAATAAAATGTGATTCTCTGTAAAAGTTCCTTCCTAGTATTAACCGGAGAGGAATACACCAAGGTTTTGAGATGACTCCACAGGTAAAAATCCATTGGCGTTAGGTCAAGAGATCGTGGAGGCCATGCAATTGGACCTCCCCTGCCTATCCAATGGTTTCGATAGACGTTACTCAGGTGATCCCGTACACCGACGCTAAAGTGAGGTGGAGCTCCATCATGCATAAAATACATGCTTCAGCGGGTTTCAAGTGGCAAATGCTCTATTGAATCCAGAAAAGCGTTCTGAAGGAACATTAAATAAAGTTCACCATTCTATCGTGGCGGCAATACGCATGGTCCAATCAAAAAATTGCCGATTATTCCTGCCCAAACATTAATTGATTAGAACTGATATTGATAATGATAAACAACAGTGGCATAAGGGTTTTCATAAGCCCATACAAAAGAGTTATGTAAATTTACAATACCATTTTTGGTAAACCCTGCTTCATCGGTAAAATGAATAGTGCTTATGAAATTTCCTTTTGTTTGTTGCTGATCTAACAGCCAGTTTGCGAATTGGATTCTTCGAGGAAAATCTTCAGGAAGTAGTTGATGTACTTTGTACAGATGATAAGGGTATAACAACTGTTTTTGAAGTACTTCAGCAATTGTCATTTTTGACTCATGAATCAGCGCTGCTAATCTTCGAGTGCCTATTAAAGGAGTATCAGCTACAGTATCCAAAATATTTTCCTCCAGTTGCACCGTACGTACTGTTCTTATCACACCAGCATCAGTACTTGTTTACCCAAAACTTCCTAAAAATTATTAAAGAAAGTCAATAATGTAACCTTATTAACTGGGAATCGCACACCTCTTAGACGTTAGTCAAGTCGCTTAAATGTTTTCTCATTTGGAATATTCCGATAAGGATATCTTTCTTCATAAGCATTGCAAGATGCAAGACCGTACATAAGATGCATATCTGCATACTCACTAAATGTTTATCCCATTTTTGAATTAAATTTACCAAGATATTCAAAATTTAATAAATTAATATCGGAGTACTAAAAAATCAACGTGTCAACAAGATTTAAAATGCACACTTCAATGCAATTATTCATTTATTTATTTATTTATTTATTTATTTCGTATTTACCATAGTAACGTTTGTAAAAACAGTGCATTTTTTAATACAGTTCTATTTCAATTACTTTCGTATCACACTTTGCTGCAGACAAAAAAAATGGAAATCATGGTTTCTTTTTAATAAAAATAAAACAATAATCCTTTTATTATTATTTTTTTTTTCGAAAACGGTTCATTTTATCGAAATTTATTCTCCTTATCATACAGGATGTTAAAAATGTAAGTATTAAAATATACAACCTAGTCTTCCCCTGGTAAACTAAACAAGCTAATTATGTTTTAAGGGCAGTATTTTAACTACTGTTATTTATATAAATTTTTTTTTTAAATTATATTACGTAGTTTGAAAGTTATTCAAGAAAAATTGATTTTCAGTGGCGTCTTTTTGGAGGCCGCATCTCCGTAGGTAGGGCCGCTAGGAAACAAATTTGTGATAACTTGTTATCTTATTTTTTAATCCGAGAATCCGAGAGACCTCCCACATGTTTCCGGACATTTTTACGGGACTCCTACAGGGACTATATTATAGTTTCTGAAATTTCAACTCATGAAAATCCCAATCATTGGAAACACAACTCGTGCATTTTTATCGTTGGGACACATTCGTGACATTTAAAAAAGTTGCCGATAACAATCGTACCACTTATTATATTACACTTGATTGTTTCAATTATTTATCTATTACGAATTATTTAAAAGCGGAAGTAATTACTTTGAAATGCAGAAAAATTATATCTAGACTAGCACGTTCAATAATTCAAGCTCTATGCAATTATACTTTAATTATTGTTAATTTTTAATGTATTTATAAAGTGATTTAATAAAATTTTAATAACTATGACCGATAAACTGCTAAAGAAACGAAGGACTAAAAGGGTTCTATTAATATCATATTTTGTGAACTATCAAAATCGAAAAGGGTCTACAGCAAATATTGTGTCAAGGGCAGCTCCAGGTCAAATTCTCTGAGGGGTACATTGCCGTTAGCTATTCTCTTTTTATCGTATATTTTTTTAATAGATTGTAAGAATTTTATTCTTGGGGAGGGGCATGGTACCCATGAATACCTCCCAGGAGCTGCCCTTGGACTCTATGGGACAAATTTTATTATTTTCGCATTCTAATTTTTAATGGGCCATTCTTGTATAAATTTGAGTTTCGAGAAATTGAGGTACAATTTTGATTCAGTAAGTCAAACTTCTAAATAACATATAAAAACTAGAAAAAATAGACAGGAGATTTAATGTATATTCGAAAACAATGATGCACTGATGTGTTTCACACAATAAAAATCATGAACAAAGTTGTGAAGCGATAGCGGTAGAAGCCTTAACAATTTTGGAAACTACTACGTGGAATCAAAATTTCAACAACGGGTTACTGACTACGTAGAAATACAAATAAAATAAAACACGAGCAGAGTTTCCAGCTCCTTCCAATTTCAACTTTGACTCCACCTCATGGCACTTTATTTCATAGTCCTTGGCCGGTTCTAGATGTTCCAGTCTTTCTGTCTTCTTTTCCATCTGTTTTATTTTCTCCTCAATAGAAGACATCTTGTTCTCCACAACAGCAGAGATTTCGTTTTTTAGTGAAGACATATCAGAAGAAATTTAATCTTTTAAAGAAGAGATTTTGTTTTCCAAATTGGAAGAAATTTCATCTTTTAAAGAAGAGATATCAGAAAAAGCTTTAGTTTCTAAAGATGAGATTTAATTTTTCACGGAAGACATATCAGAAGATAATTTTTCTTCTAAGGAAAAAATCTAATTTTTTGTGGAGGAAACATCTGAAGAAAATGTATTTTCTAATGAAGAAATGTTAGAAGAAATATCGGTTTTCATAGAGATCACATTACTTTCCATATCGGAAGAAATTATAGCAGAAGATATATCATCCGAAAATAAATACGCTTCCGGAGTCAAACCTTTGCTTCTTTCCATTGCTTTTTTTTTGGCCGAGCGTCCGAGAGATTCACACGTGTGTTTGTTGGCTCTTAGATTTTTCGAGTTAAAAGTGGTGTTTTAAACGTGAATCCCGGTATAAAATCTTCAAGAATACGTTATACTAGTGTGTTAGCCAATTGGTGTAAAAAAAAAAAAATAACTATCATATCACAGTTTTGTTTAGTTCGTTGCCTTTTTTTTTACACAATTTGGATATTTTTAAATCGAGTAAGTACCTATTCAACAACAAAAAGCAAGGACAAGTTTTTTGGTCAGTATATTGGCTACGTCTCTATTTACCAGTATGCCTATCTGTGACCTTTGCACTGGTGGAATCACCAACAAAACACCGGGTCTGAAATGTTGTGGACCGTGCGAGAAATTCTTTCATGGCAAGTGCGTATCGCTGAATAAACAGGATCTCGCTCGCTTCGTTCAGCCCGATGCTTTGTGGCTATGTCCAAGCTGTCGGAAGACCCCTGCTTCGAAAAGAACTTCAGTAATTGGTTCTATCTCCGTGGACCACGATGAAGATACTTTTACGTCAGCGACAGCTATGGGAATTCTTCGGAACATTCAATCTGAAATAACATCGCTTAACAAAAAATACGATGAGGTATTAACGTCAGTAAACTTTTGTAGTGACCAAATTTCGTATTTTGAGGATACAATGAAAAAATTCAATGACAAACTTTCTCAGCTACAAAAAATAACAGAAGAAAACGTAGAACTTAAAAAAACTGTCCAAAGCCTTTCTGACAGAGTTGAGGTGCTCGAGCAAAACACTCGAGCAAACAATTTAGAAATTCAAGGCGTTCCTGAAAAAAATAATGAAAATTTATATGACATCTTAGGAAAAATTGGCGATCACATCCAATGTACTATTTCAAAATCAATGATCGATTCTGTCCATAGAGTATTCCAACAATCCCAACAATCTAAAAACCTACCTAAACCCATTATAGTTAAGTTTATATCCAAACAGAAAAAAGAAGAAATTTTAGCATCTGCTAAAAATACACGCTCAAGTTACAATAACCCTATTGGTCCAGGTTTGATTATTGATAATGTCTCAAAAAAGCTATTTATTAATGAACATCTCACAGGAAAGAATAAAAGTCTACTTATGAAATCCAAAAATAAAGCAAAGGAGGTAAATATTAAATACATTTGGGTTCGGAACGGAACTATTTTTGCAAGAAAAGACGATACTTCGCGAATTTTAAAAATCTCTTCTGAAGAGGATCTTAATAATTTAAATTAATTACATTGTTATAATATCTACTGATTTTTTTTTTTTTTTTTAATAATGAACTCTACTATAACGTTTTCTACTTTTTACCAAAACGTTCGAGGTCTCAAATCTAAAATCTCTACTATTTTCAAAAACTCATTAATTTGCGAAAACGACATCGTTTGTTTAACGGAAACCTGGCTGAATAAAACTGTTTTCGATTCTGAACTTTTTTGTGATAAATACGTTGTATATCGTCGGGACCGTGAAGAATCAGCTTGTGTCAAAACAGAAGGAGGAGGAGTCCTGATAGCTGTCGACAAAAAATACCAAAGTGTTTCACGTCAAGACTGGTATTCCGATGCAGAGGACCTGTGGGTTACAGTAACTAATAATAATCTGAAATTTCACATGGGATGTGCGTATATCCCTCCGGGTGATTTAGTGGCGCTAACGAATTTTTGTTCGAAAGTGTGTGATATTTTTACAAATTATCCTAATGACGTAATAGTCATTACTGGAGACTTTAATTTGCCAAATATTAAATGGTCACTGGATAAAGTTAACAAAATGTATGTTCCTCATAATTATAACGATCCAAGTTCAAGTTTATTTATAAATTCTATGTCTTTTAGTAACTTAATGCAATTTCAAAATTTTGAAAATTTTTCAGGAAATGTTCTCGATTTAATACTCAGTAACAAACTTAACATAAATAATATTTGTAAATCTGATTTTCCACTAGTAAAAGAAGATCGATCACATACCACGTTAGAATTCACAATTTCTATTTCAGGAGATAAAAAAATGCCACAGAGTAACACATTCAAACAATATAACTTTTGTAAAGCAAATTATCAATCTATTAATAATGCCTTGTTGGCAATAAATTGGGATATAAAATTTAACAATTTAAATACCAGTCAATGTACAAATATATTCTATTCTCTATTAAATGATCTAATTGAAGAACATGTCCCGAAAAATTCAAAATCTTATAAAAAATTTCCATCATGGTATACTCTTGAAACAATTAAAGTCCTAAAGGAAAAGAAAAAATATCATTCTTTATGGAAAAGGTATGAAAATAAATTAGATTTTCTAACTTTCAAATTATTGCGAGGGCGATCCAAATACCTCATTTCTCAAGATTATGCAAAATACATTAAAACTTGTGAGAGTAGCATTTCAGAAAACCCTAAAATGTTATGGCAGTTTATAAAATCAAAAAGGAAAAATCCTGATACTATTTCATTTCTTAAAAATAACAATAATTTAGTCACCGATATCAAAGATTTTTGCAGACTACTTTTTATCATCTTTTAACTCTACTAATTCAAAAATTTCCTTACATGAATTTGACAAAACACATCACGGGCATCATATAAAGAACTATCACATTGGCAAACATAGAATCATAGAAAAAATCAAAAACTTACCTAATAAAGCAGCAGGCCCTGATAATATTCATACTAATTTGATAAAAAATTGCGTTGTTGGTTTATCCCGGCCATTATTTTTAATTTTTAATAAATCTCTATGTGAGGGGCATTTTCCTGAGATATGGAAAACTGCTCATGTTATCCCTATACACAAATCTGGTGACAAACACTTAGTAGAAAATTTTAGGCCAATATCTAAATTATGTATTATTGCAAAATTATTTGAATCTTTAATTTTTGATTTTCTTTTCTTTGACGTTATTAATATACTCAACGATGAACAGCATGGTTTTATAAAACAACGGTCTGTAGACACGAATCTCTTCATATATTCTGAATACATTTTGAGTAATCTAAACAACAGACTTCAGGTGGATTCTATCTACACTGATTTCAGCAAAGCTTTCGATAAACTTGATCACGGTATCTTATTAAAAAAATTATCTGAAGTTGGTGTAGATAGAAACCTTCTGAAATGGTTTCTATCTTACCTCAGTGACCGTTGCCAAGCTGTATCCGTCGGTAACTGTTTATCGTCTTATTCAAAAGTCTGTTCCGGAGTCCCGCAGGGCTCCCACCTTGGACCCCTCTTGTTTAATATTTATGTGAATGATATATCAACCTGCTTTAGATCTGCACGTTTTCTTATGTATGCTGACGATTTAAAAATTTACCACACCATAAATAATATCGCTGATTGTGTCTTAATACTGTAACCTACCGCACCCAGGTACCTTAATAATTTATTAATTCCATTTATTAAATACAATGTTCCATTCTTTTAAATTCAAAATGCTTCATTTAACGAAAAAATCTCCCAGATAATTAAATCTTATTTACGACACCTAATAAATAATATCTATAACCACGTCCGTAAAAGATGCACGTGGCTGAGTTCCTCGAGAAAGAAAACACCATAAAGTGTATTTCTGTTTACGAAGTAATTATCATTAAAACACTTAAGTCGCTTATTTTCCTAGTTTCGATGTTCAGACCGATATCGACAATATTTCGATACACAAAACTTTCAAGGCAAGTAATAAATAACCCACCCCCTTTTGCACCTACATTCGTATTTTCTATGAGAAACAAAACGATAGAGACGTCACAGAAACGATTAAACTGTGTATAAAAAGTCTGACGAAAATGAGCTCGGATTCATTCAATTTTTATCATTTGATGTGCAAGCATACATTTTATTATCTGTACCCAGTTATATAATCTGTACCTTTCCTAAACGCTCCTCCTAAACGACGTCTATCCTACAGTACCTCCTATCCCCGACGGTGTCAACGTCTCGACGCCCAACTTCCTGCCATCCTACTCCCTACGTCTCGAACGCTGTCACATTCCTCACCATCTAAGTATTTCCTACATACACTCATTTCGACGCTCAACGTCCCACGCCTTATTCCGACGCTTTGCCGTCCATAATTATTTCCTTCATAATATCACGTCCCGCACCACCTACTTAATTCTACCGTATATCTGTCCCAATACAGTACCGTATTAAATACCTTCCCTTCCATCACGACGCTAGACGTCTCGACGATGGACGCCTCGACGCCCAACCCTGCGACGTACCTACATCGACGCCTTCCACGACCCTAGATGAAATTAGTACATAATTTAATGTCTGTATTTTCAATGGTGAGTCAAAAGATTTATTAAACCTTCTTTGAGATACCACCGTTTAAGGGCGGCCTGACATTTGCTGTAAAATATTATCAATTTAACCAATAAACCACATGGCCTTCAGGTCATACACCCCGAAAGATAGGATAACATCTGTTTTGGATGGGTGAAATTTGGAGTATTTTAATAGAAATAATAAAAATCAATATTAAGAAATATACAGGGTTATATTAAGTTATTTCAATAGAAATTATAATAATCAATATTAAAATACATACAGGGTTGTATTAAGTCATATCAATAGAAATTATAAAGATCAATATTTTGGAAATATACAGGGTTGTGCTATCTTGGATAAATTGTACAAACCAAGATGGTAAAATTTAATAGTAAGTTAACCAACTGGCGAATACGTTGTTCGTTAGCTCAAGGGGGGACACCTATACGCTAAGCAACCCGTTCTACAAGGTTTGAAACAAAGTATATGTGAAATCAACATAGTAAGGTAATCAACTGGCGAATTGGCGCTGTTTGTTACTTCCGTTGGTCATCACCTCTATACTCATCGTAATATTTATCTAAGAGGGTGCAACCTGTATATATCTACAATAGAATCAAATCAACATCAACTCAGTAGTTAATCAACTGGCGAATTGGCGCTGTTCGTTAACTTCGTGGGTCATCAACCTAAATCAGAATATAAACAACAACACTATAGTTAATCAACTGGCGAATTGACGCTGTTTGTTAACTCTGTTGGTCATCAACCTAAATATGATATATATTGATAGCAAATGAATATGGTCTGCGTTTGAACGGGACTCAAGTGAGATCTCAGTAAATAGTAACAATTGTAATATACTTTGCTAATTATTGCATCACATTTAAAGTATGAAAAATAAATAGAGTTTAAATATGAATTTGTATGTTTTATTTATCAATTTGCACCAAACTTTGCATCGAATTCTGGTTTACCTTAATTAACATTATCACAACGTGGGTATATAAAATATCAATTAATTAACTAGACGATCACTTCTACTACTAGAGGGAGAAGGCCAAATTACAGTAAGTATAGAATTTAAAGTAAAGTAAAACTTGTGAGGTAAATAAATAAATAACATTCAAAGTAAAAACACAAGAAAAAAATCAAAAGAAGAGGGGGCCTGGGGGCGGGCCGTCACAATACAAAATGACCTTGACCGACTCTATAAATACTGTCAAGATAATAGTTTATTTTTAAACCTGAATAAATGCTTCCAAATAAGCTTTAGTCGCAATATTAATCTGATAAAATTTCAGTATAACTTAAATAACTTAAATATTAACTCTGTATCTGATATTAAGGATTTAGGTATAATTTTTGACTCAAAAATGTTATTCAACCAACACATAGAATATGTCACAAATAAGGCAAATAAAATGCTGGGATTTATCATGCGTTCTTCTTTTGATTTTACAAATATAAACACTCTTCGTTCACTTTATATGGCATACGTTAATAGCGTATTAAGCTATGGTTCGGTTATTTGGAATCCGCAATATAATGTCTACATTAACTGTTTGGAAAATATACAATATAAATTTATAAAATTTGTTCATAAAAAAACCCTTTCACAATATACAGAAGACTTAACATTTACGCAACATAAAATGAACCTAATTCCACTTTATAACAGAAGGAAAATTACAGACATTACTTTTACATATAAAGTTTGTAACAATTTAGTAAATTCAATTCCCATTAATAGCATGATTAATTATAACGTTTCTTTTTATAATACCCGAAGCAATAATTTGTTTTACTCAGATACAAGTAATACTAATTACTTTAAAAATTCTCCTTTACATAGGTGTATTAAAACTCTCGACACAATAATGAACGTACTAGAAGTTGATATTTTTTCTATTTCCGAAAGTGCATTCAAAAATTGCTTAAAAAAACACTTTTTGTCTAGTGTACCTTAAAATCTTAAATTACGACATATTTTTTAATGTAAAATTTTTGAATTTCTGTTATAATGCAATAACTTTAGTATTTTTTCTGTTCTCTTATTTCTTATTTCACATTTATTTCGTATCTAGTGTAATAATATTTTGTTATTAATTAGGTTAAAGTTGTTTAGTTTAAACCCATTATGTAAGGAGCATTGGGAACACTTTTTTGGGTATGTCCTGTTTGTGTTCCAAACAAAATAAATAAATAAAATAAATAAACAAATAATAATGAATGAAAAATAAATATTTAATTTCAAATAACAACAAGAGGATTTAACGGGGACAGTCGCTTCTCGCCTAGGGACCCATCAAGGCATTACAAAAAGACAGACATACACTAGGTCACGGTAAGGGGGTAAAACAAAACAATAGGAAAGAAAACAAAGGTAACGAGTCTAAGAGAAGCACTAATCACAAGCGTATATCTGATTCCATTAAAAAATTAATCAAGCAGTCATAAATGTTTGTGGATTTGGAGGACAATAAACTTTGAAAATTCCAAGGGGAGCATATTTTGCATTTAAGCAGGTCGTTATATAGCTTGTCAGATAATTTTTTGTTTTTAGTACAATTAAAGAAGATATCGCCTAGATCTCTCTTTTCATTACACGTCTCGCATTGGTCACTTTCAGAGACTTTAATTTTGTATAAATGGTTAGGATAACAGGCATGACCAAATCTCATCCTAATGATTGTCGATATGTACTTTCGCGGTATTTTATAATCCTTGTACCAAGGGCCAAGGGATCTTAGGAATGTTTAACTGAAGAGTCGTATACCTCGTTGGATTTGTAAAACAATCTTCCTGCCACGTTGCCATTTATTGAACTGATTTCTTTTTAATATTGCAGTAACATCAGAAACAGATAAATTGTATGACGTAATAGAACCTATTACAGAGCCTTTTTTGGCCAACGAATCTACATGTTCGTTGTGCTTTAGTCCAATGTGAGCTTTAATCCAAATAAAATGCACGTTCTGGTTGGTCTCTTTCTGAAAATGTTTGGATAAGTTTCTTAATTTTTATTACAAAAGGACAAGTCGATGTATTAGGAAGCCCATTTTTTTAATAGATGTTAAAACAGAGAGGGAATCTGACTAACTATCGTTTCTCTGTTGCAGAAAGAGGCGTAAATAAGGGCTTCATATATAGCCGCAACTTCCGCAGTATAGATTAAACATTCTTGTCTAATTTTAAAAGATTTTTCTATGTGCTCTTTAGGTTCAAAGAAAGCAGAATTTACGCCATTAGTTGATTTGGACGCGTCTGTGTGTAAAATTAAGGCATGTTCAAAATTATTTAAAATAAAGAGTAATATATTGCTACTTATAGATATATTTTCTTCATAGTTTGGTTTAATAAAGGAAATGTCTGAATAAAAGCTAAAAAAATCATAAATTCCAGGGTGGTGGGTTGTTTTATACAGAGCACTTACACTATTGCTATTGTTTTGTAAAGCGAGACAAATGGGTGGAGATTTTTTTTAACCCAATATTTATTAGTCAAATCATAACTATTTAATATAATAATCTGATGAAATAATTTAGGATTAATGGTATAGATTTTAATTAACATTTTTTCACTGAGATAATTTCTTCTTATTTCCACAGGAGGTTCCAGAGCTTCCACGTGTAAGGGTTGAATAGGAAGTCCTTAGAGCAGAGTTTTGAAAAATATTGATTTTGTTAAATAGATTATTACTAGTAGAACCATATAATGTATATCCGTAATCCAAGATAGAGCCATTATAAGCTCTATAAAATAATTGAGCAATTTCAATATCATCACCCCACCAAGTTTTACTAACCGATTTTAAAAAATTTACTCCTTTATTGGACTTATGCAGCGTACGGGATTTCCACGTCAGCTTCCTATCCAGAATCATACCCAAGTACCTCGCTTCATTTTGAATCATGAAATCGTCGGGTCCAAACATGATGTTATTCATATTAGGTAAATTCTGTCTTGTAAAAATACATATCATAGATTTGATAACTGATAATTCAAAGCCATTTGTGGTCAACCGTCTTTGTAAAACTAAATAAATATTGTTTAAGTTTTCTAAGGCGGTTTCAATTTTTTTGTGCTCAGTATAAATACAGAAATCGTCGGCAATATTAAATGATAATGTATTATTAATTTGAATATTATGTAAATCAGTTGTATACATATTAAATAAAACAGGGCTCAAAACAGATCCCTGAGGTAACCCTTTATTATTAAGCCTAGGGCCTAGGACAGATTGATTTGTTCGCAATTAAATTGATCTGTTGGTGTAAAAATTTATAATACTGATTGCAAATTGTTTCGGGATATGAAATATTTTAATCATTTTATCTAGCAGGAGTGGCAAAGACACAGCATCATATGCACCTTAGATGTCAAGGAACAGGACAGGTACATAATTGTTTCTTGAGAAATTGTTTTGAATATCTACCTCCAAAGTACTTAAGGCATCCATTGTACCAAAACCCCTTTTGAAACCATAATGATTTTCTGGAAGAAGCTTTTGTTGCATTATTTACCATTCAAACCTAAACTTAATCATACTCTCTAGAGTTTTAAGAACACATGAAAGCAATGATATGGGTCTATAAGATTCAGCTAAGTTAGGGTTCTTCCCTGATTTAGGTACGGGAACAACAATATTTTTTTTAAATGCTTCTATGTTAATGCCTTCAATTATTATTTGGTTAAATATATTTAAAAGTAGGTTTTTAGCAGTGTCTGGTAAATTAAAGAGCATAGGGTATTTAATTTGGTCATAACCAGGAGAAGTATTGTTGCAGTCGTCAAGAGCAAAATCCATTTCTGTTCGAAGGAAAGAGAGCAATAGGAAATGATTAGAATCAGTAACCTTAGTAACCTTAGGTATTGGAGTGCTTACAAACGGGGGTGCAATTTTATTGTAAAAGTCGTCTAACCATATATCCTCTAGGGATGAGGATTTGGAGTTATTTACTGATTTCCTTGCCATTTCTTTGCTTGATTCCAGATAACGGTGGATGGAGTTTGTTTGTTTAAAAAGGAACACCATTTGATCCAACTCTGTTAAGCTTTAAGCTTTAAAAACCTTTCAGTACGAGCACTGGCTTCCTGACATTTGACAAAATGTTGCTTCTTTAAGTCGTTCTGCTAGCTCTGCTTTCTTCCCTGTCGTCTCCACCACCTTTTAATTCTCGACGCAATTCAGCCACTTTTGAATCACACAGTTTCTTAGACATTTTAGTCCACTATTTATATACAGTTCCACTTCTAACACCAATGTGACGTTTATTTAATTTATTTATAGTTAATTGATTTAAAACACACTATTAACACTTTATTTATGACATACTAATTAATTTATATAATACTTTTCTGTCCAACATTTAAACTCAATCTTATCTTTCGTCTTTAAACTGGCGATATTTATATCAAGCCAACTCTGTACCAGAATACTTTGGGTTTTCCAGAATTATCGAAAACTGCCTCTCTATGATTCACACACCGCAAAAATCTGGTAGCTTCTCGAAGCGATGTGTTTATCTCTATACGTCGGGTGGCAGGCTTAAAGGTCGCTGGCTAGACAGGGTTGGCTCCTTGTCACAATACCTATATACAATTTTTTTCCGAATTCTGATGTATAATGGAGCCATTAAGCCATTTTTTATCTATAGCTATCTTCAGTTTGTACATATTAATATATTTTTAGATATTATGTTCCTTCCAAAAAAGTTGTTAGATGTATATGGCTCCAACGAATTGGAAATCCAAAGTTTTGAAAATAAAATATTTCACCGTATGTGCTAAGACTGCATCCAGGCAAATGAAAGTTTATTGTCTGACGCTTTACCATAATTAAAATTTAAAAGTATGTATAAGAAATATAATTACTTACTGTTTTTATATCATTTTTTCATCTTATTTTAGAAAGTACGGAAATTGCAACGTTGAGTTCTTTTTTGTACAAAAAGATACAACAATAAAAACACCTGAAAGTATCAGAGGTAATAAATACATCTTTATATATTCAAGTTTTTTTAAAGTGTATATTTTTGTAGAAACAACTTCAGAACCCACCCAATTGCAAAACGACTATTGGGAAAATAAAATCAATGAATATTACTTTAACAGAGATCAATAGCCAACTTGCCATCGGAACTATCGTACAACTGCTAGTGGATACAACCATGGGCGAACTTTCTATTTTTATTTTCATATATTCATTGTGTACTCTAATAACGATTCGTGCAATTTTAATTATAATAATAAAAAATATATGATTATAATAGTGTTTCACTTCAAAATAAGATGTATTTTTTGTTCCACAAATCCAAAATTATATTTTTTCGTTTTCTTTTTAACTTAAGATACTTTGTTACATCTTGCACCTTATTTGTATTGTAGAAAATGCCAATAAAAATGCAAAATTTTAGTTATGCTAATTAAAATAGAGCTACAAACAAAATCCCGCTAATTTTTAAATGAAATAAAATATGTGGGTATCTATATTACCGACTGAGAAATAGTTGGACAAATCCCTTCCATATGGCGCTGATATCAAACATGTTGCCATATTTATACAAAGAAACGGAAACTCTTAATTATCCTTCCTCCATGGGGTACGGTCTATGACTTTACATCAACTGTAGTTGCGTTGATATTTAAAACTTAAGTTCGTAGCATTCTCAGCGCTTATAACGCGAATTATTACGCACTCCCGGTTCAAACGCCTGTGTTGGATTGAGTTTAGAAAGACTGTAAATATTAACCTTATAAAATAATTTCTCTGAGGTGCAACTGTATAATTATTGAGTGTTTGCTAAAATATAATGTGGTTTATTTGTAAATTTACATGTAACAGTAAATATTTTAAAGTCTCTTTTTATGGATATATTACTAAAACTTTTATTAATCTTATATATTTTACGTAAAGAAAATCAGTAATTCTTCACTTTAAAGCCCAAAATCTCTAAAACTATTGACAGTATCGGATTTAAAATTCATACCTCTTAAAACAGTGATAAAGTTATTATACCCTACAAAAATGGTTACATTTGACAGGGGACTTTTAATATAAAGGGCTTTTTCCCTTTTATTAAAATAGAATACCTTTCAACAAACAAATCACCTATTATACTTCGAAGCTTATATATTTTTGTGGTATTACTTTCCCAAAAATCAACTCATTAGTACATAGTTTTGAAATACTTAATTCTTAAAAAAATAATTGTGTTGTAATTCTCTCTATTAAACACCCTGTATAAGAAATGTGCACTGTGTAATGTAAATACCATATTGTGTAATACTTGTTGAAATTATGTTTCCCTGACGTCACTGTGGAATTAGTGAGATTTTACAAAAAATTACCATAAAACATTTGTGAATCACCTTGTAAATAAAAATATTTTTAATTGTACATATATACTAATGTTATACTGAAACAAGTAGTAAACGTTTGTATATATTAAAAATTTAATCTATCTCGTAAGTTTGATAATAAAAATTCCGAAAAACTGGGCACGTTTCAACTTTAACACCCCGTATATTGAAAATTAGTAGTAGGATTGAGCTGGTCTCATGTACATTTTTTATAAATAGGTTGAGTACAACACCATACCAAAGTTTTAGAAAATGTATATTAGGAAAATGCGGGATCCTTTCTTGCTAACAATCCAAACTCAATAATCAATAATCTACAAACAAATTTTTCTTCCTGACTAACTCACTTTCCTACACCACCTCGATATTGCTGCTATTATAATTTCGACAAACAAATTTTTTCTGGCGTAAGTTTTGGCCCTCAAGAAATTTCCACATCAATATATTTTAATATTCCAAAAAATAAACTGAATAAACTTTCCCTTCAAGGCAATAAGCAGAAAGTTTAGTCGATTTTCAGCAGCTGCAAACAAAATTTCATTTTCCACTAATATCTTACTAGCAATTCGATAACTCGCTACCATTGATTAGAATATTCGTGTAAACTCCAATCATTTCATTTTATTACGCACAATCTGCAACCTGCAGCCTAATGTAGCGCTAGCCTTATTGTGTACTCTGCAAGCGTCTGTATAATAGTTACTTTCATCAAGTCTGCCATGCCATGCAAATTACATCAAAAAAAAATTACTACTTCTTTAGTGTCATAGTGATTTATAGAAGAACATTGTGTAAAGAAAACATCCTGCTTTATCATCTTTTGCACTTTTATATTAAGGTAAGAATGATTTTAATTATGTGGCAAATAACTGTCAAAAATTTACATCATTTGCTGAGTATTATGCTTCGAGCATATATATTTCATAGAGTACGCATTCAACAGAGTTTGTTTGGGTTATGCGGGGAAATAGGTAGACACTATTTTCAGTGTCGCATCATTTTTACCGGGTTTGTAATTAATATAATTAATAAATTTGGTACACACCTTTAAAATACTTTAAATTATGCACATATTTTATTAACTTGCATTATTTAAGTAGGTATCTAGTAATAGTAAATTATTATTATTATTATTATTATTATTTGTGTTGGATATATCAGATTTTTTTTCAAACATCAGAAAGTGTATAAGGAAAAAATGAAGGTTGAAATAATAGGCAATAAAAAAGATAAAGAGCTTATATTTAAAAATAAAAAATATAAATAAATAGTAGGTATATTGTACACAATATTTATGATATCTATGTGTACCAGAATAACAATAAAAGATTTTTTTTTAATAATTTATTTTCAATAGATTACTGAATAATATACTACAAATAGAACTCAAGCTAATACTTAGGTACATTTGAACTGCCAGTCGTTAACAAATAAAGTGAAGTGAAGCCTAATTTTTATTGGGAAACTGTATTATGCTTCGATTATTTGTTAATGACTAGGAGTACGAGTAAAAGAAGCTTAAAATTACTTTTTTATTGAAAAAGTCACATTAGGCTTTGCTTATTTCTTAACAACTAGCAGTCTACTTAATTAAAAAACATAGGTATATTTAATAAAAAATAATTATTGTCAATTTTTGTGGTTTATAAAAAATATAGGTAATAATAGGTAAGTATTTAAAAATAAAATGTATGTTGTATTTAAAAGTACTTAGTTACTTATATGTTTTCTAAATCTGCATTTTATTTTTCTGCAACAGAGGCTTCATGGTTCAGATCATCACTGAAAAATTAAAAATTTTGAACGATTAACCCACAAGAAAAGTGCAGGGTTCTTTACCTTTTACATTCATCTTCTTCTGGGTCCTCAGTAAACTCTGATGGCAATGCACCTGGAATTAATCTAGTTCTTCCTCCGTATCCAGTTTTTGACATAAATATATATCCAGAAAAATCATTATTTGAAATGTTTTCTGGTTTCAATATGTTTCACTAAATACGTTTTTCGGCAGGATTAGTTGGAAACCTACAAAAAAACAAAAATTATTGATTTAACATCTTTAACATTATCATAATAAAATTACTTTAAAACGAAAAGCTTGTTTATATTGAAAAATTATGATTATTTTTTTTTTAACTTCTAAGTAGATTCCAAAATCTGAAACAATATTCCTCATACAGTTCATCAAATTTCTAGAGGTGTTCGACGCCCAGACAGAGAACGCGCTACGTGTGACTAAGATAGCTATTGTACAGCCTGCTAAATAAGTTATTTTAAATAGTTTTTAATATTTTTAGGTAATTATATTTTAAAAGTGTGGAATAGTTTAGGGATTAAATTGGTCTGATTGGACTTTCTTAGAACGTTTTTAAAAGCAGCTAAAGATAGTATGTAGAATTGAAAATAATTATTATGCCATAAAAGGTGTTTTGGAATTCCTTCAACCTTTTGAAATTGAGTCAGAAAATATAAATTTTATAGGATAGCGGAAAATACCTATAATTTTTTTGTAGGCCTTTGTAAATCGTGGAAATAGTTTATATTTTATTTCTACCTTATTAAGGAAAATGGTACCTATTATTAATAACGGTTGTTTCTGAAACATTACTAAAATTTTCGAAATTTTGTTTTTCTACAATATAATAAACTATACTATTTAGAAAAAAATTTATTTCTCTTATAATTTTATAAAAAATAACAGGGGAATATTTACATTTCTTGATCTATTAAACAAAACGATAAATTATCTCGACGAATGACACCATGTTCTAGTACGGAAGCTAGCTTTACATTTTTGTTGGTGGTTTCATGGGTTTCATATCAATTTTTTGTAATTGTAGTTTACACGTACATATACCTCTTAACACCTGTTTGCTTTATTAAAAAAGTGTGTTGTTGTGATTTACGTCGAAATAAGTCAAAAACAACTTGAAACCCCATATAAAATCAAAAAGGAGAAACGGAAAAAAATTGAGCCTGTAAATGAACACAACTCAGAAACAAAAATAGCTATCTAATAATAAAAAAATAAAATTTGATTCTTGTGCAGCTTCATCTATATCATTAACTGTTTTTGGTTTTTTAATGGTTTTTCTTGGTGATGAAAATTCCGATATCTCACGGTTATCGATTCTTTTTTTCTCTCCAGAAATGCGGACGACAGTGTTTTTAGATACTCCTGTGGCTGCAGCAAGATCATTTACATTTTTAAATGGTATTGAAGGTGAATTAAAGTTTCCTTCTCTTCTCATAAACTCTATAACATTGGCTATTATTTCGCGAGATTGACTGTTAATCACGCGGCCTCTTAATTTGCTATTAAACTCCATACTTAGGTTCTATTAAACTGTAATGAGCAAAAAACACAAACGAAAATAAAAGAAATATTTTAGCGAAATTTACATCTGACATTTACGTCTGAATGAAATAGTGAAATACTTGATGCGCAGAGTGTACTTTCATTGCGTAAATCCGTCGGGATGCCTGTCAGTAGTGCTTTCTCTGTCTAGCCGTCGAAAGCCTCTAGAAATTTGATGAACTGTACATAATACAAGTTCTTTAAAGTTAATTCACTAAATTTACCATTTATTTTAAATTCATGTTTAACGGCCTTTTTCATAAAATGTAGGTACTTGTTTCTTTTAAAAAAATGGTAGATACGCTAATGGTTACTTACTTGTAAAATGACCTTGGCGATGCCTTTTCGTATTTCTATTTAAAACTTACACAAACTCTTACCATTGTTAAAATTTGTATCACTAAAGTAATAAAATACAAAAAATCACTTATAAACTATAAAAATTAGCTAGAAATTGATGAAAATCAAAAATCAAATGACAGTTCTGACAATTTCGAACGATTTGACATGCCAAGCAAAACGAAACAGACCAATGGGAATGCTGGACACTATTTTTCTCCCCTGTACCAAAACAAAGCCCATTTGGACGATGGCTCTAGTAATATATGCTCGAAGGTATTATGCTTTGTTATAGTTTGGTAAAAATTGATGGGTCGGACATAACAACGTTGTACCTACGATGACAATTTTACGTTTTGTTGGGTTTCCATGAAGTAACGTTTTATGTTCTAATACTATTTTGAGATCGTTAAATGTTTAATTTATGTTTTAATACTTGTTATAAACCAGATAATAATAAAAAAGATGAACATAGATAAAAACCGCTTTTAAAATGTTTTTTTACATTTCCCACAAAGCATGTCGGTAAAACGAGGTTATGGCCGACCATTTAAAAGTATGGACCTTTTTCTCAATCTTTAAATTTATTACCCGTTTTTATTCACCAAAAATTCAATTTATTTTTAGAGGATTAGACCATGCGTATATATAATGTAATTTCTTTTTTTTTTCTTCTAAAATTAGACATATAATAGGATATTATTAGGATTATTGTGAGTAAAAAAAGTAAAAAATTAGTGTTTTTCAAAATTCTCTCTATACTTCTGTTAAAACTTATACACTGGATACCATTATGTTTATATAATTGGTTTTTCTTAATTCTGAGATTTAAGGAATAATGAACGGATTAAATTTAAAAAAATTATTTGTCCCACGATTTACAAAAAATATAATCCAGTGGTGTTGAGAGTTTTATTGGATTAAATTTTTATTTTAACAAAATATAGACCTTGCGAATCCAGTGGTGTCGTTAGATGTTTAACAAAAAAATTGGTAATATAATTTTTCTAATAATATGAGGAATATTTCTGTTAGTAATTAATATAGAAGAAAATTATGTCGATAAGAATTGTCATTCTCTATAATTTTTTTTCTTTAAATATTTTTTTTTTAAATGAGCCGTAATAGAAAAATTCAATGAAAAGTGTAAAATTTGAATTTTTATGTGTTTTTGTTGGCAGCGAAGATAAGAAAAAATGTTTTAAATACTTTTTATCATTAATTGATAATCTAAATACTTTTTGATGAGATGGGCAGTACTCATTACAATAGTGTACATGGGCACAACTTAATTCCATGGTTAGTTTTTGATATAAAGGGCGTTGAAGTTGAAATTTTTTTAAAAAGATCGTACCTCTTGCCTAAAAAACTGCTATAATTACAGATATTTTTCAAGAATAATGCTTTAATGATATCAAACAATATTCCTAGTCTAACAATTCTGACGTAAATTATTTTAGTTACAGGGTGACTAATAAATTATTGAAAATCTAATTTTAATTTTAACTTTATTATAAAAATATTCTCCAAATTAATATCACGCTAAAATATCCTTGACTTAAATAAATCAAAATTAGGAACTATAACATTATATACTGGGTGAGTCAAAAAGTTAGTTGACCCTGCTTGTATTTAAAATAAAATTTTACCTATTATATACCGCGTATTAGACAATAAACCGTATTCATTATATGATGTAAATTAATAATAGCTACAGAATTAGTTATAAATTACTGAAAATCAAATTAAAATTTTTGGGGTCCCTGAATTCGTTTATGACTTTTTTCGCGTTGATGTCTGTGTTAGAGGTCTATTATAGGGGGTCGTTATCTACTTTAGGGAACATACCTCTTGTTGGAAGAGAAAATTCTTTGACTAAAAGTTGCTTTTAATGTTATTCTCTATATTTTTTTTATATAGTTTTCCTAAAATTTTCGGTATTCCAGAAATTTGACAAAAAGTGCAAAATATAAATTTTTAAGAAAGTTGTTTAAATAAAAGTTGCTTGTCATTCGCTATAATTCTCCTATATACAATTTGTGCAAATTTGGAATTTTGAGGATAACTCAAAAACGGATAAAGAGAAAAACACCAAATTTTAAATTAATCCATCCTGCGGTGAGCTGATTAGATTTTGAGCATGGTCGGAACATCTGGGGTGTACTTTATATGGGGTCGTTTTTCTACTGTATGGAATATATCTGTTATTCACTAATGAAGAAAATTTGTTTTAAATAAAATTTGCTTGTAATGTTATTTTCTATAATTTTTGTTTCACCTATAATTTTCCTAAGATGGTCCGTATTAAGAAATTTGACAAAAAGTGAAAAATTTTAAGTTTTAAGAAAATTGTTTAAATAAAAGTTATTTGTAAAACCATTTTCTATAATTCTTGTATCTTATATAATTTTTCTAAAATGGACCGTATTCGAGATATTTCAGAAAAAGCGCAAATTTTAAAATTTAGGTATTTTTTCTTTTAATATGGTAAAAACCTTCGTGTAAATCACTTCTTTTCTATTTGGTAATAAAGCATAAATAACTGGCCAAACACAATTTTTTTTCTTCTGTACTACCAAAGTCCATATGAATGGTGTATAATTGTTCAAATAAGGAAGGACAACTCTAACATGTTCCGTCTCCAAAAAATATTCTACCATGCTCTAGTTGACGTTCACATTCAGCAGCAAATATAAGTATCCTATCGTCCGATTTATTGTCAAATAAAAGAAAATGTTTATATTTATCTGAAATGATAACATCTTTGCGGGTTTAGGCAAAGTATTAATGCCAAGAGAAGTATGTCTAACATGATACAACTGCTGCTTCACTGAATAAAAACTGGGAATTTATGTTACAAAGTCAAGACCCTTGTCTATAGCTTTATTCATAACTTCTTGCTGATATATTTGGGTTACTGGTAAAATTTCTTCACGGGACCTTTTCTTGGCATTAAATAAGGCTGTTTCCACTTCATTTTTTACAACATCTGGTGCACATATGGAATGTTCTTTACTTTTCAACACTGTTGTAATTGTTTTATCGGTTGTCACACTTTTCATTTTACATTTTCGGTTTACACAAGTCCAAAAGATGTCAATATTTTGATAAATCTTCCGTTGGTGAAATTTATAACCTAAGTAGAGCACCACTGGCTTTCCTCTTTTTGATTCAACAACTTGCATTTCCATGTTTACCGTAATGTTGCTTGGTACAAACTTATCTTTAAATATAGTAAAACCGCTGTTAGCAATCCAGTCTCTAATCTAAACCGATTAACTTTTTAAAAGTTTTACATTTACGTAGGCACATAAAATCATATTAGTATGGAATAATGGTTTCATGATTTTAAAATCCTTTAATTGAGCTCTTAGCGGCTTAAGCTTAGATACCCTGGACATCTAAAATTTTGAATCCTGTATCAGGTAAACAGGATTAATGCAAACTTTCCGAATTTCTAGACTTTATTTACTTAAATCGTATTTAATTAGTTAATTAAGTATTTAATAAAAATAAAAAATTCATAATAGAAGCCTCTTAATCACTAGCGCAGGTGCAAAGATGAGGTGACGAAACAAGAACACTTTAAGAAGGTATATTTTGCAGTTGACGAAACAAGAATAAAATGGGTCATAACAGGTAAAATTTCCCTAGGTGACGAAACAAGAAACTACCGTATTTTACATTTGAAACGTATCCCCTCCTTTGTTACTTTTGGTTTACCAAAAATCGATAAAACTTTGAATCATCTTTTTAAACATTTCTTTTGACTATAAATCCGAATATACAGTATCAAATTTTATTGATCTAGTTAGCAGATTAAAAAACATTAAGTTACCTAAAGAATCGAAACTAATTATTTTTTTATGTTCTCAGAGATGAAACATTTTGTAAAAATGGTATCAATAATAATTAATAATTATATTACCTAAAGTTTGTCTTGATTAGGATTTTTTTATTTTCAATTAAATAATTTATCGCCAACCCAGTAATGATTAATCTTCCTGATCCCGTTATTAGCTGACCTATTTCTAGATGACTTAAAAATCAATAAGATTCTCACTAATAAAACTGAAAATATAATCCTACATTGGTTCAGACATTTTTTGATATTATGAAAGGTAGTTTTAGTGATATACAGGATGATCCGCATAAGTACCGACACAGAAAAGGTGTGTGTTGGGCACCCCAAAATATGATAATTTAATGCAATTTACCTCTATACCAATTTGTAGCTCTAAGGAGTTACGGAAGCCTAAAAATTTCGAAAACATTTAATATTTCTGCAAACGTTTAGATTAAAAAATCTATATTTGGTAAATTATTTAAACACTTCATGAGTCTTAATTTGGGGGCGAGTAAGAATTATTTAAATTTTTTTAGGGGTGGTTTTGAGGTAATCCACCCTTATAACTATGCAAACCTTTTTTGTCCATTAGCCGATTTTTAAAATTTAAAATTGGTATATCTATAACATCCTGTGGATATATTGGATATCCACAAAAAATATTCTGTGGATAATTCTGGGATTTCATCTATTATCTGGGAGATATCTACTAGATATTTTGGTGGATATCCATGACATCTTCTATATCCTGGATGTAGACGGACATTTGGACATCCAAATTAGATCCACTGGATATCTATAATATCCTGTGGATATATTGGATATCGACTATAAATATTCTGTGGATAATTCTGGGATTTCATGTATTATCTGGGAGATACCTATTCGATATTTTGCTGGATATCCATAGGATATCTTTAATATCCTGGATATAGACGGACATTTGCATATAATTAACAGTCTTGAAGCTTGTCATGTACACAAGCAATGCATTTATTTCAAGATATCTCGAAAACGGTTCTTATTATATTTTTTAAAAACTAATGTAATGTAAATCAAGAAGTTACAAAATTTTCTAAGAAATGCTGATTTTTTTATCGTTTTGGTAAAAATATATAGATTTTTTAAATAAAAATATTTTTTAAGCAGTCAACGCGTAGTAAGGTACAATGATTACAACTTGGCAACATTGTTAGTTCAGAATCACTGAATTACACTCGATCAGCTAAAATATAACAAAAATAACAAAATTTTAAGCATGGCCGCCATTTTGATTTTTTTAAATAACAACATAGGTCATGTGATATACCATTTTAAAGGGTTTAACACCCTGATTACAAAAATTCATCACACATCGGGTCTAAACACAACATAAATTATATTAATTATAGGGAGCGTAGAAGGCTGTGCATTTGACACAAGACGTCAAATATTATAACAATAACATTTATTGTTGATTAATTTGTGTTTAAACCCCATGTGTGATACATTGACAGTCCTCTACAAAGTGACAGCAAAAAAAAATTTTTTTTTATAAATAATTCCATTGTTTATTAAGTTAACAATTTGTTATAAACAAATTCCCAACTTTGGTTTATTTTTTCCTGAAAGAAATAAAAATTCCAAAAACGACTTAGTGCATTAAAATTACGGAATAAAAAATGGAATAAAATGTAGCTATTTTGTTTTATATGTATATAAAAAATTACGGTAATTATTCAATATTTTTATCAATTTATAATGATGAGAGAAATTCTAAAAATTTTGCTAATTAACAATAACTTTGTTGGAAAATTAATTTTTATGAAAAATTCCAACGTACTCGGTTTCGCGACCTAAAAATGGCGCGCGGAAGGCTACTTTGAGCGTTAAATTAAAATTATAAATAATGGAGGTACAGTTCCGGGAGTCGAAACTAATTTATAGCAAATTTCCTCCTCTTTAAGGATCTTTTTTGAAAAATCAAAAAATATTTATAGTTTACAAACTATAGACGAAAAACCAAACATCATGTTTTTGAGGTGTTTAACTTTTGCAATTTTTTATGCACTGCAAATTTTATTTTCACACATTGATCTAGACATTATGCCGAATCGAATGAGCTATTGAACATAATTTTCGTAATAGTATGTCCCAAAAACACGCTTTTGAACTTGTTGATTAGACTACCAAGGGGGTTTATCGTTTTGATTTTGTCTTGAAATTGAATCCTGATATTTCGGAAGAAAAGTAACTTTCATGGTTTTATGTAATATTCAACATTTTAACTAATAGTTCACAACGTTGTAACTATTTGCAAATATTATATAGGCTCCTTATGAGCGCGAATAATAAACAATATTTTCATATCAATTTGCTTCTAAATTCCCAATTAAACGAATACATGAAGAATTTCTTAGAATACTAAAGACTTACGTAAAAATTATTAAAAATTCCGATGCGATAGCTAATTGTACAAAAAGGGCTTACAAAAATATGATGGTTTGTCACGACGCTTTTGTAAAAAATAAGGGTATATTAGATTTTAGATTTAAAAGGAGTTTGACATTATTTGTCCGTGTCGGCCGCGAACTTTTCAGATCTATTGTGGAACTCTGTTTGTTTTAGAGTATGTCGTCTAAGCTTGGTCTTTTTTATTGGACTTAGTTTCCTTGACAGTGGCATCCACATGCATCTAGTTACATGTGTCTGGCTTTTCTTCATCTAGTATTAGAAACGTCAATCTAGTTAGACTTTCACACTGCCGCAGGACGTGGATTGATGTTTCCTTTTCTTATTCACAGAACCCGAATAAATTAAGAAAGAATAAATTACAAAATATCTTAGAATTAAAAAATAATTTAATTTTGTAAAGTAAAAACTTACTTTTTAGAAGATACCTTGGGAGACTCTACTTCTAGTATACAGCAACAACGGTTGCTTATTACATTGTTCTTACATACTTTTTTGAAAAAAAAAAGTAAAATGTATATGTGTATTTGATACGTCAAAATTACAAAATATCGCCCTAAAGTGCTCGAATTATCTGCAGCTTGCACTATTATTGCTTTTGCTTCCCCTACCATAACTTCGCACTAAGCGAATATAATCATCGTACGTTTCCACATATACATTTTCTATACTATTTGCCTCAATGAAGTATGTACTAAAAAAATTTTAAGTTTTTAAAAATGGGTTTAGTACAATCAAAAAGTTTATTTTGTGTTTATTAAACTACAACTGGAAGACAACAGTTCTAAGCTATTTTTTCACAGTATTTTAGACCTTAATAACACTTAGTTTTAAAAAAGAATTGTTTAACTAGGTGTGTAAGTAGGCGTCTGCAATAAATACTTATAAATTACCTTTTACCTATATTTATACGAAAGTATTTATATAAAGACATTTGTTTACTTAATCTATTGGCAAAACATTGGATTTCAAATAAAATATTATAGCTAAATAAATCTTCAGGTGAAAAGTGATCTGAATAAACATTGGCATCTTTCAGTTTTGAGATCTTTCTCATTTATTTTCAAAGTTGTTCAGCCACAACTGACGTTGAACAATGTCTCTCGGGAACCTGTAAATGCATATACCATAAAATAACCAGTTTCTACAATTAGGTACTTTTATATCAAGAAATAAATGAAACCCTATCACAGTTGTTATGCCCATGGATATCTACATTATTTACATTTCATGAGATTACATTTGACATAACTTAACTGTAAAAAGAGCGAGCATTGGTTTTGGCCGAAATGTTCGGAAAACTATGCATCTTTTTACTATTTTGAAATGTCTAATCATGTTTGTAGACAATTTTTTTTGTATACATAATTAAAACAAGAATATTACACTAAAATAAAACACCGAACAACACTTTTAAAAACATACACAAAATATAGTAGTTAATGGTTAAACCGATGTACTCTTGTAAATAAAATCTAAAAACATCTAATTTAAACATTGATTCAATGCAGAAAAAAATTAAATGAGATATTTTATGAATATGATCCAGATTCTTGAATGAACTGTTAAATATTAAGCTCCATATTAAGTATCTTGAACCTTGAAACCTTGAAAACTAATAATTAGTATTCTTATACGTTTTACCGAAACAGACACTGTCACAACCTCTGTTGGTACCATCGTTTGTTGTGCATGTAAACAAGGCGTATCTAGCTCAATACATGAATGAATCTATAAACTAGCCAAGTAAAAACTTTAACTGTAACATATATAAAACGAAATGTATATACATCTATCATGAAATCGGTCATAAAAATATAACTACACCAAATATTACTATAGAAACTATACCTAATAATTGGCCCACGAAATACAAACACCTATAATACAATAATTATTTTAACAAAAACCTACTTAAACAGTTAACATAATTAATTTTAGTTTTCATTCACTCTAATCAACATAATTAGGATATCTGTCAATATATTCCTATGTCGACTATTCATTCAACATATCACTTGATAATTTTAATTTTATTAAAAAAATTAGTTTTAAAACAATTAGCTTTCAATAATACATTTAAACCCCATTATTAATGTTCTTATTATCAAAAATAACCCAAAAAGCGATTTTATTTAGCCAATAACTCCTTTAATAATCCTTCAGTTAATTTGAAATACGTTTCTCTGTTGTACTAAAGAAAAAATCTTTATTGGTATTACTATCACTATTTGGTCTTGATCAAAGAATAATTTATACTTTCATCGATTTAAACCTGTTATACTCCTGTTTTTAAAGATTTTAATACCATCAAAATTGCATTTAAATATTTAATTTCTATTTAAATTATTCTGAGATCAATATACAACAGAGAGCCAGCGGTTAATTCGAGTAATATTGTAATAATTGGTATTATTATTGGTAAAATATAAAGATTTACACAAAAGTTCTAAAAGGTATTTATTAATTTTGTAACTAAATATTCAAAAAGAGTAGTACACTGAGTAGTACACTGACATTCTAAAAAGTAAAACGGTCACGTACAGTTTTCTTGAGTAGGAGCCTCGAGTAAGAGCTGTTGTCAAAAACTCTTGCCGAGAAGCGAGGACTTATTTCGGAATCCTATAGGTCCCGAAACACCTTAATATGTAAAGTTTTTGTACATATATGTGTGCAAGAGGAAAATATCTTAACATTTTTTTAACATGTTGGGTTTTGTTTTAGGACAGTTAATTTATTAATTTATTGAATACCATATAAATGCCAAGTTTTCCATTTTCGTCCCAAGCTTTATCTATATTATATTTATCCTATATTTATCTTATATTCGTCTTATATTTATCTTATATTTATCTTATATTTATCTTATCTTATATTTATCTTATATTTATCTTATATTTATCTTATATTTATCTTATATTTATCTTATATTTATCTTATATTTATCTTATATTTATCTTATATTTATCTTATATTTATCTTATATTTATCTTATATTTATCTTATATTTATCTTATATTTATCTTATATTTATCTTATATTTATCTAATATTTATCTTATATTTATCTTATATTTATCTTATATTTATCTTATATTTATCTTATATTTATCTTATATTTATCTTATATTATCTTAGCGTCTATTTATACTCCCTTATTATTAGTATTTGTATTAGTATTATGATTAAGCATTAAACTGGACTAAATATTTAAAAAAGGTATTTATACTAGTTTTATAATTAAAACATTAGTGCTTCTTTTTTAATAATCTTTTTCCTGATAAGGTATAATTTTGTAGTCAACAAAATGTTGGTTACTGAAGAAATGTGTAAGAGGCCAGTTGTATTCCTAGATAATATTTAAGTTACAAACGTGTTTTTATTAATATTTTTACTAGTTAATTTTATTTAAAAATATTATTATTCAAAAATAGGTTTAATTAAGGATATTTTAACGGATTTACGTCTCAAATTTTTAACAGATAAAAAGAAGCAGAAATTTGATAAAAATCAGATAGAAAAGAGGCCTTTACTTCCTCGTGGTGGCATGTCATTTATATTCGGTAAACACTGCTGATACACAAAAATTGTATACAGCGCATGCTTTGCACCGAAATATTATCGTTTTCGAGCTTGTTGGAACAAACCTATGAACAACATAATCATGTGTGTATTGTCAATTATCATTATCCTTTGTCTATTAAAAACAAAGGCCAAATACGTCATTGATTCATTTGATAGAAAAGAAGAAATTTAATATTTAACTTAAAAGTTGAACATGCATTATTAAGCATAAATATTAATGCTAATACTAATCTTAAATCGAGTATAAATGTCCCCATTGCATTGTAAAGGTTCAACTTAATTTTTAATTATAATACTAATACAAATACTAATATGGAAGTATAAATAGACCCTTATATTTATCTTATATTTGTCTTATAATTATCCTATATTTATCTTATAAAGGGTGATCCAATTTGAATTTCTGAACTTTAAAATGAAATAAAACTCAAAAATTTATAAAATTATATATTTCAAATTTAACAATAGAAAATATTAAGTATTTCATTAAGTATGAAAAATAATATCTTTTAAATGGGCGCCCCTAGACCTTCTGCAAGAGTCGATACTTTTTAGATAATTTTTAGATAATTTTCGATGACTTTTTCAAACATTTCGGGCACTATGTCGGCACGGCATATATTGTTTTTCAGATGATCTAACATTTTGGGTTGATTGACATAAACAAAACTTTTAAGGTAAACCTTAATTTTGTAACTAAATATTCAAAAAGAGTAGTACACTGAGTAGTACACTGACATTCTAAAAAGTAAAACGGTCACGTACAGTTTTCTTGAGTAGGAGCCTCGAGTAAGAGCTGTTGTCAAAAACTCTTGCCGAGAAGCGAGGACTTATTTCGGAATCCTATAGGTCCTATAGGTCCCGAAAAAAATTGAATGGAGTTAGGTCGCACGTTCGCGGCGGCCAGTTTACGTTTCCAAAACGAGAAATAATTCGTCATGGGAATTTTTTATGGAGAAGATCAAAAGTGGCACCCGCTGTATTGCAAGTTGCCCCATCCTGTTGGAACCACTTGTCTTCCAAATCAATATTTTCTATTTCTTGCCAAAAGTATTTGCGTATCATGCGCCTATATCGCTCAACATCGACAGACACAGCCTCACCCTGATCGTCTTCAAGGCTTCAGCCCTTGTGTTAGCTGAATTTTATATGGGTGTAAATGCAAATCCTTGCTCAAAATGGGCCAACGGAAGCCATAAAAAGCCTTAAACTACCGAGCGCCGGCGAATCGACATTCTTGACCATAATCTGTGCGTAAGAGTCTGTATACGGTTCGTACGGAATTGTTTTTTTTTAATTTGGTGTCATCGGCATCGACTACTAAGGCCATTGGCCTCGTGTTATGTGTAGGCTCTGTAACCGTTTCTTAGCGCCACTTTAGGAACAGCACTGTTAATTAGAACCCAACAGTGAATGGTCGAGTGAGGAATCCTACCAAGGCATCAGAATTAATTTTAAATAATTAAATTTAATAAAAAATCCCAATTAACGGTGGGATTCGAACCTGGGACCCTTGGATCCACAGGCAGAGACTCTACCACTGAGCCACCCACCCCTTCGTACGAAGTTGTTGTTTTGATAATACAGTCACACAATTTGCATACGTTGAGCGGTCGTTAAGCGATCCATTTCGTAAATGTGTTTCTACAAACTGACTTTTGATTCTTCAAAAACAAATGCATATTATTAACTGTCTGATTTACAGTACTGCTAATATAGGAAACTGAAATTGGATCACCCTTCATTTATCTTACATTTATCTCATATTTTTCTTATAATTATCTTATGTTGATCATTTATTTATCTTATATTTATCTTATATTTATCTTATATTTATCTTATATTTATCTTATATTTATCTTATATTTATCTTATATTTATCTTATATTTATCTTATATTTATCTTATATTTATCTTATATTTATCTTATATTTATCCTATATATTTATCTGATTTGCACAAGCCTTGATTTTTAAAACCATTCTATATCGCCTTTTGATTAGGGTTTACAAACTTTCGAGCAATTTTTCCAATAATAATTGGCCCCTTTACCTCTTAAGCCTGCCCATGTAAAATATTTGGGCTCCTTACTTCGCCTATTTATATAATAATAATAAATGACAAAAAGATGAGTATTGCAACTATGTTAAAAGAAATAAATCGGCTTTCAGTTCAGAATTATGTTAAGTACATGACTCATATTTATTTATAAAATAAAAATGACATAGTATCATTGCATCAGGTCTATTAGAAAAAATTCAATATAATTCGCAATATCACAACTATAATATAAGCCAATCTGACTTTCATGTACGGCAAGTCATCACTAAAAGTTCCCAAAATACAATTTTTATTAAAGGTTTGCAAAAATTTAATAGACTGTCTACAGAAATTAAAAAAAAAAAACAATAAATGTATTCAAAAGTAACCTCAAACAATACTTGCTAAATAAACAGAACAGATATACCTACTTTCTTGTGATAATACTCTTTAAACCTGCCCTTTTCAAGTATTTATTTTTATTTTACCCCTCGTTTTACCCGTATTTATTATAAATTATTTCTGTTTTGAGATCATGCATCTTATTTTAAAAAATTACTTGATGTTATATGAATTTACCTATCATTTTTAAATTATTAATAGTTTTGTGACTATAGGTTATAGGCACAAAACTATTTTTGTGTTAAAGTAGATCCATAGAGATCAATATACTTTACAAAGGCCTTCTTTCAATATACAAATAACTGATAACTTTATAATTAAAATGAAAAACACAACAAAATACCTGTTTATCATAATGGATCAAAATTTGAAATGGGTTGATCACATTACGTCATTAATAACCAAAGTTAGAAGATTCATTTTTAAATTTTATGAATTGAGGAAATTTATGACTAATTATTATTTACAATTTGCTGATTGAATCTTTTTTGCGACATAGTATAATGTGGACTATATGATATTTCACTTCAACTCCTCAATGTAATCGAAAATCGTATAATTAAAACCAGCATTATATAAAAGAGAATAATTAAAAAGTGCTTTGTATAAGAACATTATATTATCTGTCTTGCTACCTTTATTTATGGAAAGCCGGAATTGAGATATACTACAAATTATTTGCAATAAATATCAAAGGAATCTTCCGTAGAGAAGTCGAAGAATTCGAGAAAAAGGAACCAGGATCTACAGCATCCATCGAGGAACTGTAAGTGCCAAAATCCTTTTTTGCCTCTCCTCTTTCATCGAGAAATAGGAAAGATAGTAATATTAAGTTTTGATTTTAAAAGAAAAGAATATTTAACTTATATTGAATTTTGAAAATATTAATATTGAATAATGAAAAAGAATATATATATAAGTTATTTATATTGCATTTATTTTAAAATATTTATATGACAGAATTTGATAAAATTATAGAAAGTTTTAATAAGATTTCTTTAGAAGATAATAAAGATAATAAAATAGAAATGGCTCCACAAGTAGCTAATATTAATTGGAGTTTCTTTAAATCCAAATTAAATAATATTAAACCTTATGACGGGGATAGTAATACTTTAAATAAATTTATCAGTAGATGTGATGCACTTTTTCAAAGTTATGCTGATTTGAATAATGATCAATTAAATGCTCATATTTTTGAATGCATCCAAGAAAAACTTATTGATAAAGCCGAATTAAATGTAGGAAACAGAACAGAGTTACAAACCTGGGACGATTTAAAAAATGCTCTTGTTCAATGCTTTTCAGACAGAAGAGATCTGGATTGCCTTGTGCAAGAACTAACTAGAAACTACCCTTATAAAAACGAACATTTATTAGACTTCGGTAGTCGAATACAGTTATTAATGAGTACAGTGATTCAAAGAATCAGTAATAATGTCACATTATCAATAAACGATAAAATTTGTCAAACAAACCACCGTAAAAAGACAGCATTAAATACATTTATTGCGGGTTGTCCACCAATTCTAAAAAATAATTTACATTTAAAAAAGCCAGCTACTTTAGAAGACGCTATGGCCTATGTCACAGAATTTGAAAATTTCGAGAAATTATATGGCAATATTGAACATAAACAAATGCCAAAAATTAATATTAATCATAATAATCAAAATATAAAACCTAATAATAATTTCTTAAACACGAGACAGCAAACTAATCAAAAGTTTTATCCTTTTATAAATCAAAATAATAATTCTAGATTTTACCCTAATAATAATTATAATTATCATAGTTACCCAAGATTTAATAATCCTAATAATAATCAACAATTTTCAAAACCTATATTTCCACGACAACCAATACATGTTCAACCAATTCCAGAAATAAATAAAAAATATTTCACCAATCGTCAAGTTTTTGGAGAAAATCTAAGACCTCAAAATGTTTTTAAACCCAATCAAATTAATTCAAATCAATTACCCAAACCAGAACCTATGTCAACCACCTCTCGAGACCCATCACTTATGAGAAACGTAAATTATAATCAAAGACAAAACTATTTTCAAAATAATCAAAAATCAAATTTTTCATTTGAAGAATTAAATAATACACAAACAAATTTGAATAAAAGTTTTGATGATACTGTTTATCAAAACTATGCTTTAGAAAATGAATGTGAAATATACGCGGATGAACCGTACGAAAATTATAATAATAATAATAATCAACAATATAATTATAAAAATGAATCAGAAACTAAAATGCAACAAGTTGGAAATTTTCGGAAAGCCAGCCTTTTAGAAACAATTACATAATAGAAATGAATAATTATAATATAAATAATCCACTACCATATGTAGAAATTAAAAATCCTCCAATCAAACTGCTTATTGACACTGGAAGTTCCAAATCAATAATTAAACCATTCATTATTGAACAATATTTTCCTGACACAATTTATCACGCAAATATAACATTGAAAACATCACTGGGGAGTAAACAGATCCGATTTCAGTCAGATATCCCAGCATTCGCAGAATTTAATTGCCAGTACGTGATTAATTTCATTGTATATGATTTTCATGACATTTTTGATGGTGTTATTGGACTTACTGACCTAGTTAACATAAACTTAAATATAGATTTAATAAACAAGAAATTAATAGGCCCGTATGTTGAAATTCCTTTTAAATATATACAACCAAATGATATAAATTTTTCGTTTACCGTTAATGTTAAAGAATCTCTTTTAAAAAAATTGCCTGTTAGTATACAGGATGGAGACATAATTATTGAAGAAACATATTTTGGAAATATTTATTTACCTCGAATGATAACAACCGCAAAAAACGGATTTGCTTTAATTGAAGCTCAAAACAATACAGATAAAAGTATTTCTATTAAATTAAATAATCCTATTTTAGCTAAACGATTCCAAAATTCAGAACATGAACTATTCAAATCTGAATGTTTTAAAAATAAATTTGAAAAAACTAAAAATTCGAAAAGTAAAGAAAGTAAAACAAATATTTCAAAATTAAATAGAACGAGTCATATAAACTCTAAAGGAAAAATTAAGGTAACGAAATCCGTAGAAGATATTTGTCAAGAAACAAACCTATATAATCTTTTTGAATTGGAAAATACTACTACTAATAATAATAATAATTTGCAAATCGATACTAATTCAAAAAATAATTTAACAAACGATGTAACATCTCAAAATATAATCGATACTAATTCACATAAAAATAATTTGACAAACTATGAATCACCTCAAAATATAATAGATGAACTTGATGATGGGAAACTTTCTAAAATAAATTCATATAATAAAAAAGAATGTTCATTGTTGCATAATAATATTAAAATAAATACAGCAAATATTTGTAATAAAAAAAAATAATAAATTTTTATCATCAAATAGTATTAAAACCAAAATGAAAAAACCTGAAACCTACAAATGTTATCGAAAGAGAATAAAATTTAAAAACTTTACAAACTCGGACAGAAAAAGAGTAAGATTCAAAAACAACATTAATATATAATTTAGTTTTAATACAAATAAACATAATTTTAATTAATTCATATTCCTGAACGTTGTTTAATACAATTGTAAAATCAATAAATAATCAAGTAAGAACAGAAAAGATTTTTGAAACCTCTAGAATATATGTAACCTTATCTAAAATTAATTTAGAACAACAAATTATTAATTTTGTTAAAAATTATATTGATCCAAAAGTAACATATGCCTTATATTTTAAAAATCAAAATTTACCTGAAACATTTATAACTACAGTGCAAAATAATTTTAAACATTCTGCATTTAAATTTATACATTGTACAAAATTTTTGACAGACATTTTAACAACTGACGAACAAAAAACTAAAATTGAATATTACCATATTTATAAATCGGGACATAGAGGCATTAATGAAGTAAATACAGCCTTAAGTTCTAGATATTATTGGCCAAAAATGATGGAAGATATTAAATATTATATAAATAATTGTGAAACTTGTCAGAAAAATAAATATGATAGAAATCCTCCAATAGTAAAATTTAATTATATTTCCTACAGCCACAAAACCATTTGAACATATACATATTGACGTATTTAAAATTTCTAATCAATCATATTTAACTATTATTGATTCATTCTCAAGATATGGTCAGGCATATCCTATGAAAAGTATAACAGGAATAAATGTAGTAGATAATTTATTAAATTTTGTAACCCATCATGGATTACCTCAAAAAATTACAACAGATAGTGGCACTGAATTCAAAAATTATGATTTAGAAGATTTTTGTAAATTACATCATATTGAACTTCATTATACTACTGCTAAAAATAGCAATTCAAATTCACCTGTAGAACGTTTTCATTCAAGATTAATTGAACATTTTAGATGTCTCAAAGAAGAAAATAATGATTTAACCCCTGATCAATTAATAAAACATGTCATATTAGCTTTTAATAATTCCGTACATTCTGTAACAAAATTCACTCCTTATCAAATAATTAAAGGCCATATTAATAATGAAGATCCTTTTGATTTAAATGATCACCTTATAATTTCAAATTACGTACAAAATCATAAACAAATTAGTAAAAAATTATATGAAGACATAAAAGATAAAAACGAAACAATTAAACAAAAAGTAATAGAAAATAGAAATGAAAATCGATCAGAACCAATTAATTATGAAGAATCAAGCACTGCATATATAAAAACTAAATTAAGAAATAAAGCTTCTCCAGTTTACAAGAAAACTAAGGTAATTAAAAATAAAGGTATTTTATTAAAAACTAACAAAGGGACTTATCACAAAAGTATAATTAAAAAACCTAAAGGTTCAAAAACTAATTTAAATTTATTGTTACAGAGACAAAACGAAAATGGGGACAAAAATAATGATAATCTGCCTAGTACTTCTAGTAATAGAACAAATTAACGTACAAGAAGATATACAAATAACTCCACTTGAAAATTTATTATTACCTATAAAATTGGGAACATCAAAAGTAATTTATAGTAAACATACATTTTTACATTATATAGATATAAATTCTATAATTGAACAAGTTCAGCAATTAACTAAAAATTTTGAAATACTTAAAAATCTTATTATTCATGTAGATAATATAACTAATCAAATATCATATCATAGTCTTGCTCAAAATAATTTATTACGAACTGAAATATTAATAAATACTGTCCAGAAAAAATTAGGAAATATTCATCCTTATATTAGAAATAAAAGAGGCTTAATCAATGGTCTTGGAAAATTCAATAAATGGTTATTTGGAAATTTAGACTCAGATGATGAAGAAAGATATAATAAAGCTATAGATCATTTACAACAAAATCAGAAAAATCTCATTGCAGAAACAAATTTACAAATGTCACTATATACAAAATTAATTGATCACTATAATCGGACAATAACAATTTTATTTAAAAATCAACAAGCATTTACTGATACCCTTAAAAAACTCCAATATTCAATAGCAAAGAAAATACAAACTTTAAAAACTTTTGTAAACTTTCAAGGAGCACTATCTCAAATTAATTTAGATTGTCAAACTATAATAACTTTACTTGATAATTTAGAAAATGCAATATCATTTTCAAAGTTAAATACACTACATAATTCAATAATTTCTATTGAAGAAATTTTAGATTTATTACAATATTTATCAAAAGTATATAAAGAAAATGAAATTCTCAAATTTCAAAATATTCTTTCATATTATCAAATTCTAGGTACACAAATAACATTTACTAAAACAAAACTAATATTTGCTATTCATATTCCTATTTTAAAACCTGTTTCCTATGAATTTTATCACCTTTATCCTATTATCCAAAATGATAAAATGTTTATCCCCAATTACCCTTATTTGGCACGGAAGAAAACCGAAGTTCAATTTGAAAAAGATGAATGTCCAACAGTAGAAAAAGTATACTATTGTCAAGAAAATTATATTACTAAAGATGATTGCACCCTTCAACTATAAGATGGAAATAATCCAAATAATTGCCAATTTTTAGATGTAAGCATTAAAGAATCAATCAGTCAACAAATCACAAGAGACGAAGTCCTATTTATGCCCTCAAAGCCTGAAAAAATACTTTCAACGTGCGAATCCAATCAATATCTAAAAATTGAAAAACCAGTCTTAATTAAAATTCCAAAAAAGTGTAATATAGAAATTAATGAAGAAAATTACATTAACGACGTCCAAATCCAAGAAGGAACGCCTCTGATTTTACCAAAATTCGAAATAGAAGATATGAAGACACCATTTCAATTTCAAAAAGCTAATATAACTAAAGTCAATTTTGAAAATGTATACGAAATAAGTAAAATTGCTAAAAGTTTAAAACCAGTGGAAGAAGTAATAGACAATCCTTATAAAACTAAATCAATATCAATTATTATAATTATAATCTTATGCCTTATCATTTATTTAATATGGAAAAGAAGAAAAGAAAAACTACAATTGAACATATGTTCTCATCGAAAAGAAGCAAGAAAATCTACAAACGAAGAAAATAAAGAAATAGAATTAGAAGTAAGAAGAAAAGAAGACAATCCAGAAACCTCGAAGAATCAGTCCCTGATCTTCTCAGCTTAGGAAGGGAGGAGTTATGTATAGAATTAGTACAGTAAATATTATTTTATCTCTAGCTTAGTCAGCATTTAAAATGTTATAAATATATGTAAGTTGTTTATTTCAATAATTCTTCAGATATTCTTCATACGTTAGAGTTGTAGTTTGGAATAAAAAAGTTTTTTTAAAAAACGGTTTTTCCTTTAAAAAACCATAATTCGCGTAGCTATTTCGTAAATGAACCGACATGCGTTTCCTGTTGCGCTGTTGTCAGGCTGTGTAGTTTTTCCTTTCATATTTAAAAAAGTTTTTACTTATAATTCACTAATAGCAACAAGTTTTATTAATTAGAATAGTTTCGAGATATATTGCGACACATCAAGCGTCCCCACCAATTCATTTTCGAACCTAGTGCAGTGTTTCCAACTCCGACGCATTGTGGGCAGAGATGTTGCAATATTTATCGAAACATTTCTAATAGTAAATCTCTAAATAAAATGACTTGTAATAAAACAAAAAACGTATAAAATGTGTACAAAGTAGATTAATCTATTTTAACTGCTTTCAGCAGACTTGATATTTTAGCAGCACCTATTTTTACACCATTAGACAGGGCATTTTTGTACCTATCGTTTTTACATACATACGTTTGCTAAATAACAACTTTACAAATACTAAGATAAACTATGGCAAACCATTATTATTCCTGCAAATAAATGCAAGGATTTTAAAAGCGTCAAACGTGACCCCACCGCAATTTAAAATAACTTTGTTTCATTCATACTATACGTCACGGACGTCACGTATAGTTTTTTATCCATCGATAGTTTGCGACGTTGCGATCCAGTAAATTGTTGCATATTAGGTGTTTTTGTTAATCTTTAGACTTTTTTGGAAAAATTTCGGCTTGTGTATAGCTAACAACATGGTTCGCGAGTGTATTTTGAGCAAAAAACTAGAAAATGTGGGTGCTGAAGTATCTTTTCATAAGTAAGTAAGGTTAGGTGATGATGTATTGCACAGTTCAGTGGTGTAGATTTAAAGATTTTTGCCGTAATATTACATGTATTATCTACTTGTGTATTACTATTATTTTCTTTGATCTCTCAACATTATTAATTTCGCAAAAAATTGTAATTAATAGAAACACTTTAGTCTGGACTATAGTGGTAAAATAAATATGCTTATGCTTGATTTTTAGATTCCCAACTGAAAGGCATACAAGAAATATTTGGCTATCACTTGTAGGAGAAAATTAAGGTTTCTAAAAAAGAGCATTTTGATTCTAATGATATTCTTCAAAAAGCAAATATTTCAAGCCTGGAGCACTGCCAAAACTAAGTTCATTGTTTCGAGAAAGCTCATTTAGGTAAATAAAAACTTTCTTAATTATGTTTCGGAAATGTTCATTTAAGTGTTTGTCCTTTAAGATGAAAGTTGGTAGTTTATCTTACAAATAAATTTTTATATTGTAAGTTCTTTAAATTTTGTAGGTGCTTAACAAACTTTTTTATAAACTCATATTACATGCCTCTTTCCTTGATTATTTTCATGAACTACCTTATTATTAATCAAAATGTACAGCTCTGATTCTAGTATCAGTATTTTTGACAGCTCTACTAAGAAACCAGAAGATAATTTATCTATGCCGCACACATTTAGGGATGATAATAAGTAAATTAGTTTACTGCCTAGTTTTACAAGTTAAAAACTATCAATGGATAGGTTTTATTGTTGTACAGTTCTACGTGTTTTCGGATTTTACAAAATTCTTATTACCAGATCCGCTATAAGAAGAGTTCCATTTAAAATCCCCACCTTGTATATAAGTATGGTAGATTTAATAGTGTTAAAAATCTAAATTTTAATTTAAAAATCTCATATTTACCAATTTGTTAAACTGTTCAAATTTTAATCCCAAAATTGAATTCGTAAAATTGTTTAAAATAAATATTGATTTATTTATATTGTTTATATTTTATTTTATTTTATTTAACATCTTTATATGTAATAAATATATTATTCTTGGAAAAAAATAGTGTTTTTAAGCTTTTTTCCTACATTCCACTGAACTTCATACCCTTATACCAAATCCAATCGGTTTTAAAGTTTAAACCTTTATAAAGTTTATTGCACACTATATCGGTTAGTTTCATTATTTTTTTATAATTAGTTATGATTTTATCTTTACTAAGATACGCCACTGGTATCAACAGACTTTTAGTTGCGTACAACAGCAGCGTTGCCAGACGAGATTTTCGATTACAGTCTGTCTTCTTTCGATCCGCATAAAATATCTTCTTTCTCTTTTCCGATGATTGGGACCAAACAAAACATACTTTCATCATCTGTTGTTTCTTTTATCTAAGGTAAAAATAGTTATGGTTTTCTTAAGGGACCATTTTTTTTCCATCAGCACTCAAAGTAGAACAAAAGTATTTAACATATTTTGGTGCATTTAATGGTGCAAATTCTCGATCTGAGTAAGAATACTTTACTTCAATAATTTTATAATCATCTACCAATCCATCCGGTGATGCTCCTAAAAAACGATAGCCTTTTTCTAAACAGACGAATAAACCACATTCAACAACTGTATTCTTTGTAAGAGAAGTTTCATTAAGTCTAACATCTATATCTGTAACGTGCCGAGAGTAGGTTAACCCACGGCACTTAGGTCTTATTAGACCCTTTTTGCATCCTCCTAAGCAGATCGGTATCTCCTAGTTCGTGAGCCAGCCTACAGATTTACGTAGTTGACAACATTGTCAAGAGGTGCCTTTCATATATCGGCCGGTGTTAACCAATTTTCACCGAATACAAATCATCTAATAAATAGGAGCGTCGGGCAATCGTAGAGGATATGCTAGATGATCTCATCTTTTTGTTCACACCCCTTGCAAAGTGCGGATTCTGCCAGCCCCATGACATGGAGATGCTTCTCTACTTGGCAATGGATCGTCAGAATGTCTGTGATCTGGTATATAGTCATAGTCAAAGTCAAGTATTTGTTTGCCACGATAACTTATTTAAAGGCTTTCTGGAAAGTCTGCAACTTCTTGTTCATCCAATATTTCCTTGAATTTCACAAAAGAATGTTCTTTAATTAGGCTTGTCACTACCAATGTTATCAGTTTAATAGAACGGCCAGGTTCAAAAAGTATTTGGTTGGCTGCCTTCTTGGCTAGTGAATCAGCAACACGGAATCTTTTCAATGTAATCTTCGATCCATCTTAAGTTGACCACATTATGAATACTTCGACCAGAACTTTGTTATATTCTAGTACTAACCCTGAGTAAATTCGTGGTCCGTCCAGGGTGAGTAGAGCATGTCTGCTATCTGTATAGATGACCATGTTCCTTCCAGTGATATTGTTTCTGGTAATTTCTTTTGCTGCTATGAGAATCCCCGTGAATTCAGTTTGAACTACAGTGGTATTACTGCTTACAGCCCATTTTATATTTAGTTTTAAGTATACTTCACATCCTGAACTTTGTTTTATTTTAGAATCATTGTTGTAGGTATGATTTGTACCTGCCACTTTCGGCTCTTCTATTTGTTCTGTTATAACCTTAATAATATTGTAACGCTTCGTACAAATTCACTTTTTCCAAATTTTATTTAATTATTAAAATTACTCCCCGTAGATAAAAGTTTGTTTATGTCGCGAATTGGTTTTAAGTTGCGATCATGTAAAAAATTTATTTGTTAAAAAGGTATTAAAGGATTTATGTATTCTATCACTTCCGGTTTTTATGAAAATAACAGTATATAACAATTTATTTTTAAATGTTAACCATGTTTGCAATTATAGATATTTATAGTGTTAGGACTAGGCTGTTAATCTATATCTTACCTTCCTTATAAATTATTAGATTAATCGATTTTGTAAGAAAGTAAACACATTATTGAGACAAACACATGAAAAAATATAAGACGCCGGACCTGCTCATAAGAAAATAAGTTATTTGGTAATATTGAAAATATGTGACTGTGAGCAAATAAACAGAATATGATAACCTAACAAAGCAAGATAAAAAATAACATTATGCTAATGAATATTATATTAGTAATAACTTTTTGTCGATGAAGTGCTTTGAAGGGTGAAAAATTGTTAAAGGAAGTGAAAATGTTTTGTCACATGACAAAAAATATATATCATAAGATTGTAAAGAAACGAAAAAGTAATATGTTTATTGAAAATAAAAATAGAAGAATAAACTAATTGCACACTTCCGTGAGGAGTGTCCAAATTTAGTATACTGGGTGTTCCAGTTTTTAATTTACAAGCTGTAACTATTTATCATGTATATTTGGCTAAAAAAGTTTCTAATAAAATTTTTAGCCTATAAAGAAAACATAGGTAGGTTAAGTGAAAGAACGCTCTTCTTCATTCTGATTTTTTTTTTAGAGTGAAGAAAGCGAACTTTGCCTGTTGCTCTTGTTACGTTGTAATCGTCACTCCCTTTTAATAATTACAATATTTAATTAGTTCAAATATTCCAATATATTCTAATACTTTTTGAGCGCCCCTCGTATTTGGAAATATAGATATTATGTTGAAACGGGAATTTGTCTCTGTCTAAGACATTCGATAGCTCAACCAATGATGCGCTCTCTCTAAAAATCAATAATTACGGTCAGATGTTGTGCGCGCGCTTGGCTTACTTATGGATGGGGAATATTCACGTTTTCACACAGTCGGTCAGCTATTGGCCTTAGTTGGTTTAGTGTTGTTAATTGTGTCCGAACAACTAAGGTAATCTCGAATTTTTTTTTATAATGAAAAGTAGAAATTAATTTTATTGTGTGCATATTCTGCTGAAATCTTTGAGTTATCTCTTTTATTTATAGTGAGCTTTTCGCGTAATATAAATTCCAAAATGTACAAAATGGCTGCCATTAATTTTATATTTTTTCTTCTCAGTTATTTGAAAAGATCTTTCCATTCTTCATGTGTTTTAAATTAAATACTATTGCAACTCTCTAATATTGTTGTAAAATTTGAAATGTTTAATTTAATAATGTTTAATTTAAATTGTAAGTTTTATTGCTGACCACATGTGTTGTTTTTTTTTTGAAGCAATGGAAAGATACGGTTTTTTGTTGTAACTGACACGTTTTTTCTTTCTTAAAATTAAGGAACTGGCTCTGGATCTGTAACAAACTGAGGAACTGGCTCTGGATCTGTAACAAACTAAGGAACTGGCTCTGGATCTGTAACAAACTAAGGATACAAACTAAGGAATTGTCCTTTGTAATCTGGAACTGCAGAATCATTGTCAGCTAGTTGCCACTAGAGCTGCGGAATATCTTGGGCTGAGTTGTGTAAGGAACTGCAGTGTTTTAAAGTCATCGTAGGCTCATCGCTCACCTACCATTAAGACACGGACCAGACCAGTTCGACCGTTAAATCCGGAAACACAAGATAAGTGTCGGCCAGGACCACACACACAATTTTGAGTCACTAGTCAATTTTAATTTTAAACTCATCATTAGTAAAACGTAAAATGTGTTAAAATCAATTAATTTAATTTTCTTTTATATTATGTAATCAGTCTCAGTCAAATTCGAAATTTAAATTAAAGCCGATTAATTGTTTTGAAATTTTAGTTTTTTTTCTTACTTTCAACTGACAAGTTAATGACAAATTTGCTTTTATTGTACATCTAAAGGTATAGCGCCCAAATTAATTTAATTGAATTCTTTTAAGTCTTTTTAATTAAAGACTTTGTCATTGACTTGAAGGTAAATTCTAAACGAATCCCACTGACCTATTTTGATCTGAGCTAGGCCTGAGGCTTGTAAGAATTCTTAATATAAGGATTTTTACAATGAGACCCAGGTAAAGGGTTAGAAATTTAACGTGGTGCAAAATATGTTTTAATAATGTAACTTTGTAAAAGTAACATTTTTTATAAAACATTTAACTTTATATATCTTTGAAACATAACAGGATACCTTGTTTTTATTATATTTTAAGTTATGTATTTTAATGTTTTGTAAAGGCCTGTATCAATAAAATCGTTATTATTATTATTATATTTTTGTCAAAATTATTCTTTTCCTCTTTCGCTATGTTTCAAAATAATATCACTTTATAGATAAGATGTATTTCAAATATCGAAACCCTATACTAATAGTACGTAAAACAAATAATGGTTTTAAAGAGGTCCAAAAAAACTATTATTTTTATTATTATTATTATTATTATTTTAACACTCTTCACACAGTAGTCTGTGAAGAGTATTATAGGTTTACTTTCAAGAAACCAAAATTTTTAAAATTCTACCAAATTTAAAAACTTTTGTAAAAAAATCCTTCTCATCAAATTTAAAACAACTTTTAAAAATGTCCGTTCGTCCGTCCATCCGTTCGTTGTCATGTTTTTGTCCACACAATAGGTCAAAACGAAAAATGTATGCGCTTAAAATTTTTAGGAAAAGTCAATCTCTATAAAGGTAAAAAGCCTATTGATTTTTGAAAAAATCTGTTTAAAAATGGAGGGGCTAGAAGGGATTGAAACTTAAAAAAAATCATAAAACAAAAACTAAAAACAATATCAACTTGAAATTTTTGGAACGAAGCCTATTCATTTTTAATAAAATTTTATCAAAAATAGCGTGGATAAGGGGGGTTAAAATTAAAAAAAAAAACAAATTAAAAGCGAAAAACAGTATCAACTTGAAATATAAGGGGACAAAGCCTATTGATTTTGGAAAAATTCTGATTAATATTGTAGGGGTTAACGGGCGATTGAAACTTAAAAAAAAATATAAAATAAAAATGAAAATCAATATCAACTTGAAATTTTCAGGAATAAAACTACTGGATAACTAGTGGAAAAGAGATTATAGTGAGTTTTTGTGTTTTTATTATTATACAGTCATTCCTTTATCTTTTACCATTTTGGTGTTGATGGTTTGTTCCAACATATTTTTTCAATATTCATTAACAAATTTTTCCTTTTTTCTTTTCGCCTTTTACTCATTTTCAGCTTTTTCATTTAGTTAGTACATTAATTTGAATAATATTTTTTTATTAGTGTGAATAAATAAATATTAGTAGTATAAGTAGATTAGTTTTGTTAATTTCCCTATGAATATTCCATCATTTTTTAATTTTAATTTTTTAATTTTTTTGCTAACAACTTACAACTGATCAATTCCCCCTTTTCTCTTACCCACTAGGTGTGCCTGATGACGAAGTGAAAAAACTTCGAAACCAGTCGCCGTTCAAATACAAATTTCTTTGTGAGATATAAAGGACCTGTTTTCTTTCTTTTTTCCACCTTTAATAATACTGTAATGTGAGCCATTTCATTATTCAGTCATGCTCTAATACTCCAAGTCCCTCTCTGTATTATTTGGCCTTTAAGGCTCAACTTGTCCGCTTATTATACATAATTAAACCCCCTAAGACCAAACCTATAAGACGACTATGGTGGAAGTGCTTTCGATGATGTTCGAGAAAGAACGAAATAATGTTTATAGTGTATTGGAGAGAATATGTGAACTTACTAGAACATTCGCAAATTTTTTAAATTTATATAAATATTGGTGGAGGATCCATCAGAGTTAGTTATTATATGGACAGTGAAGATAAATAGTAATTAGTAGATAAACAGTGGTGAATATAAATAGTGATCAGTTTAAAGACATTCGAAGTATATATAAATTAGAATAGTTGTGTTATAAAATAAATAAGTGTTTAAATAAATTATTAATAAATAATCTGTTGTTCTAAAGTAAACAAACATCACAATTCATTAACTCACACATGGATACCCCAAGTTTGAGTATTTTACAGGCTCTTATAACAAGCCTTGTTTTTGATTGTATATTCATAGTTCTTTCAAAAACTTTTAATACGGTCAGTCATCAGCTACTCTTACATCCCTTGGAAGATATTGGTATTAGAAACAACAATTTAAAACTTTTTGAAAACTACCATACTAATATTTGTTAGTGGCAAGTTTAGTATTATCCTGTGTGATATAGTCCAACGAGGACTAAAACATACCAAAAGATGGTGCCGTGAAGTGGGACTTAGTATAAACCCTACAAAAACAACACTAGTAGCCTTTTCAAGGAAAAGAAAACAATCTCAAAACCGTTAAATTAGACGGGATAGATATAGAATGGAAAACCTAACCCTGGACAATAAACTTCTCTGGAACACATATGAGAAGGAAATAGTAAATAAGGCCACAACAGCCCTAATGTTATGCAGAAACATTGCAGTAAGCGATGGGGATGTAACTCAAACATACTGCGATGGATGTATACTGCAATAGTGAGACCAATCATCACTCACGGGGCTATAGCCTGGAGTAACAGAACTAGTTTAGCTATTACGAAAGCTACTATCTCAAAAGTAAAAAGACTAGCCTGTGTTTGTATTACTGGTGCAATGAGAACCTGTCCTACAGCCGCAATGGAGGTGATCTTAAACCTCAGAGAATGTGGCAAAAAGGACACGATACAGAATGATCAGGAACGGAGTAATCAGACGAAAGTCTACTTGCTTCAGGACTAAAGATACTTAGGACATGCCCCAGGATGAAAAGCTAAAGAAGTAGAGTTTTGTGAAAAACTTTAAAACCACAGATCTGGGCTGCAAGAAAGAATGGAGCCAAGAATCCATCGCGCTTGCAACCGAAAGACGTGCTATTCAGTGGTATACGGATGGTTCCAAACGATAAAAGGAACTGGAATATGAGTGTATGGGCCGAGAACCAAGCACTGCGAAAGCTTTGGAAAATACCCAAGCATCTTCTAGGCAGAAATTAACGCCATCAAGAAGTGTATCCAATTTAACATTGAGAGAAACTATCATAGACAAGTGATTATCATGATGTCCGATAGTCAAGCAGCCATCAAAGCGCTGAGCTCTTACCTAATCAGCTCAAAAATGGTCTGGAGATGCCTAGAACAATTAAATGAGCTAGGCGATAAAAATAGAGTTACTCTCACTTGGGTCCCGGGACATTACGGGGTACAGGGTAACGAGATTGCAGATAGTCTTGCAAGGAAACGGACTCAAACACCTTTTGTAGGACCTGAGCCGTTCTGCGGTATCAGCAATAACTTTATAATAGCAGAGATTCAAAAAGAATTGTTGTCTCGAATAGAAGATTTTTCCGCACGCATTTTAATCGGGAAAATATACTAAAATAATGAATTTTATGGAGAAGGAGAAAGAAATACTGGAACAACTGGGAGAGAGGAATGATCGGCTTTAAATGGTAAGTTTTAAATTTAAAATTACCCCTGTCTGTAAACAAATTATTGCAACCTATCTTAAAACGACATAATGCACGACATAATTTTCATAATAAAAACTATTAATTATTAAGTTGGCAGTAGATTATTTTTAGAAAAAAATTGCGTAGTTGCCATATTTTTTAGTTCGTATTGTTTAGTCCGAAGAGTATTATATTCCCATTTCAACGTAAGTGCGGGTTCTATTATATTGGGCAGCTGCTGTAGGGTCCATATTTAAATAATTATACGGACCACAATACAAATTTTAGGTCTATATTTTTATGGAAACCCAGATAGAAATAAAATACTTATCAATAAGTAACGGGAGCCGTTGAACCTAAGCTTTATTTGAAGCACAGTACAATTAACTTTTCAATTTTTTATTTTTCTTCACCCTGCGATAGATGGTACTCGCATAACCTTGAACTATTAAACTGTTTAATTTTTGGAAAAAATCAGTTTATGATATGAACTAAGATGATAACGGTAATGATATATGTAGTCTGCGACGTTGCCGATTTGTGCAGCAGTATTTTGTTCTTAGATATAATTAAATATAAAATATTAATAATTGTATAGGTACATGAATATCGGTGAGTTCTAGATTTTTTACATTGTCTATCGTTCAGGCCAATATCATGTTTAAATTTCTTTTTTTTCTTCTAATATATCGCGAATAGATAAAATGTACATATGAGATTCGAAGCCGAATCGGCAGTATCGGTGATAAGAAAATACGCAATACATGTTATGAGTACCATTTCCATTTAGTTGCTAATTTATAATCATTTTTGGTTAACATTAATAATTGTACCGCATTCCCTATTTTATCCTAATTTTACCCAAATCCTTTTATCCTTTTTATGTTGGTGGATGCATTTCAACCAAAGGAATAGCTTAGCAAGTCAAGGTGAGTTTTCTTATTTTTTGATAATAATAGAGTCTGCTTTTTTTGTTTAATGTATTGCTAAACTATGGACGCTCAGACAGTCAATTATTGTAAAATACATATTATTTTGTGCTATTGTGGAATATTTTTCTGTTCCTTTGTCTCAACTTCGCGCATTAGAGTTTAGAATATGTATCCCTCGTATCTACATGCAATTGTTAAAATTATGAATGAATGCTGATTTTGTTTTGTCTCGAAAGTAATTTTGTAGTATTTAGGCTCCACCCTTAAGTTGTAATTTTTGAACCTACTATGGCGTACAACATGAATATCTGGAGGTTTAGGTGCAGGTGGGGAAAGTGATCCATTCCCGTCATCTATTTCCATTTTACCAAAACAAAAGACCATTTCATCCTATAATTCTCTTCTATTTCTAACGTGAACTAAACGAAACTATTAAAAGAAACAAACTAAAGTGTATTTTTCATCTAGAGATTAGCAAACATTAACTCTATCTATACTTTTCTTCGCAGTTGACAATTATCAAATGTTTTAAAAATATCGCACCTATTTTGAATTATCTTTAAAAAGTCTAAAAACGCTAACAACCAATTTTCAGCTGGAAAATTTATTTATAAAGTACAAAAGTAAATTGTTCTAGTATTTGTAGACAAAATATAAAATGTAATCTTATTTTTTTTAAATGACTTTTTGTATTCGTGTAAACGCACCCTAATAAAGTTTACTCTGCCAAGCAACAACAAAGCGCAACTGAAATAAGAAGACACGTGCAAACTGTAACTAAAAATTCGATACTCTTTTGTCAGAGGACTTGGGGTATTTCTATCACTTTATCATCGCTTTAAACATGAGCTTCGTTTAAAACGATTCCAGTTTTCTACCTCTTTATTTTATTTATCTGAGATTAATATATGCATAGAGATGCCGAAAATCATATACAGTCCTCTATAGATTATTTCTTATGAACAGTAAAAATGTCCAAATATTTGTATTGGATTTTTTAACAAGACATTTGAATACCTATTTATCTACATTTCTAAAATAATGGTCTCTACATTCCTGGAAATGATCTTCCAAATGATGTCCTGTTCATATATGAACCAACGCTAATGATCTGGTTTTCCTAATCCGTTATCCATTTGTCCAGGTCAGGTTCATTATACTACATAACAGATCAAAGGACGTAATGTGCGGAATACTAAAAATGAGACAGACTTCTTTTATTGTAAATTAAAGCCGGCTGATTGGCACAGTCAACGCCTGCGATCTCAAAATTTCCCTCTAAACACAGATAGAGACGGTAGAGCCAAAAGCAAACCGTCAGAAATTCTCAGTTTTGTTTCGACGCCGTCGCTTCACGGGTGCACGCGCACGAGTTTCATCTGTTGTTCACCGGCTACGTGATCTCTGTTCTCGTTCTCGAAAGTTACGAAAGTTTTGGAAGTTGTGACTGACTTTTTGTTGGAACTTGTACTTTGCACAAGGTAAGAATTCCGTATTCTACTGGATAAAATAACCAAAAAAGAGTTAAACGAGCCGGTAAAGTTCAATCTCTATGGTCCTTTTTGCGCGAAACTATCTTTTGAAAACTTGTTAATTTTATGAATAGAACAGTTTTTATTTTTAATGCAACGACAGAAAAAAGATTCCTTATCATTTATTATTAAAATTTACCGTGAATTAAAGAATACAATAGGAAATACTATTTTCAATAAATAAATAAATTATTTACAGAATTGAAAAGTTCAAAACCGACAAAAAAATTAGGAAAATGATAGGTACAATCTTAAAAAATAACCTAGGATACATTTCGGAAATTGTTTGGCAAACAAATCATGTAATATGATTATATTAAAAGTAATGTTAGGAAATTCACGAATTTGAAAGTGAGTGAATATATATACTTGTTCTAATAAATAGTAAAGGGTGTCTAAGAAACATTTTCGCTTATTAATACGTCCGCTGGCACAGTAGGCACATTTCTGAAAAAGGATGCAGTTGGAAAATTGTGGTATACACTGTTAAGTTTTAGTTGAAATAGAGCGATTTACGGGACAACAACGTGCTTTTTGTATTCGTGTTTTTTATAAAAACAATAATTTTTATGTTCTTGTGAGTCATCTGTACAGAAAACATTATACCATAGCAAGAATAAATGATGTCCCAACTGCAAATTTAATTAAATATTGGTTAAGAAAGTTTGAGAGCACTGGAAATTAAATTTGTACTTGGGATATCTTCCATTCTTGCTATGTTATAATGATTTATGTACAAACGACGAATATAAAACACACGTATATAAACAGCACGTTGCAACCCCGTAAATTGCTCTATTGCAACTAAAACTTAACACTGTCAATCACCGTTTGCCAACTGCCGTCTTTCTCGGGAATGTGCCTATTGCGCCAGAAAACGGATTATTAAACAAAAATATTTCTATTATTAAAAAAAAAAATTGATTTCGTCAAAGTAAGACGTAAGACTTAAGACTTCCACATATGTATCTATCATTCACAAACTGATATGAAACCGGCATAGAGACATTCATTTTAATGATGCAAATTCAGATGCTTTCTCTTATTTCTTCATTGTAAACACATACATTGAAAGTAAAAAATGTTTCCGTTGAAATTTAAATCTCTCAAGTATAAAAAATTATTTTCTTGGTTTAATAAACACATGAACAGTTAAACGAGATAAGATGTACTTTATCTTATCTTAAATTAATTGCGGATTCCCCTAGAGACAAAGTGGCTTTTGGTGCTTCCAAGCATAGATATATCAAAAACAATAAAGGTAGTTGTCATCTAAAAATTAGTAAAAAACAGCATACGACATGTTTAAAATTAATTCTGGAAGTATATACAAAGCTTGTTGGCAAATAATTAATTTTGAAGGAAATTAAATTAGTCAAGGTGGCCAACTTCAAGAGAAACAAATCCAAGATGCTTACATTATGACTCATTCCCCTCTCGTTGACTTAAATAAAAGAAAAAAAAATATATTTTCTACCAAAATATTAGCACCTGCTAATTTTCAATAATGTTTTTTTATATACCCCAACTATTGTTTAAAATCATCCTTTTTTTTTGACTACCTATTGCTTTAAGAGCAACATCATTTTTCAATAAGAACTTGTAAAACGCCTTACAACTTAAATTCCGTTGCACCCTGTAATTATGACTGATTTTAAGGTGCTTAAATGAAGTTGTGTTGCTATTCCGAAGTTTTTTATAATTGAAAACGCTCTTTATTCCTCTTCCCTATTAGTACCAGGAAGGTAAGGTGCAAATTAAACTATTAAAGATATGTTCGATGGGTAAACCACTCTAGAAATACTGGTACAATTTTACTCGAAATCACTAAAAATTTTCTCTAAATTTCCAAAATCATCGTCAAAAATAATGTTTTAAATCATCACCGAATCATCGAAATCACTTTGTCGCTCAAACATATAAATGCACCAGCTAGTTGATCAAAAGGGAAGAGTCTAAAAAAACGTCATCCTACAAAATTAGATTACTTCCCTTTGTGATTTACCCCTCGGATATGTTTTTTAGATAGCAGTTTTTATTTGCAAGCTAGGTTAACAATGTGATAAAGTCTCTCCTACTGCCTCAAATATTGATTTACTTCCAAAATTGTCCTGCCCCGTTTACTTCTTTTTTTTTTTGTATCAGTAACTGAATTTTAAATAAATTTTGATTAGGATTAATGCCTTGAAAGAGATGAGACAAATAGCCGAATTATAAAAGAAACAACCTCGGAAACAACTAAAATGATTTTGATATTACTAACCAATCTTATAAATGTAATCTTCACAAATGGAGTGTTTTCATAATTCCAAAGTTATTTTGCTTTTAAAAAAGGAGATAGTTTCTGATAACTATCGGCCAATTTCTACAACCAGTATTTTCGGTAAAGTAGTAGAAAAGATTATAACGTAAAGGCTCTATGATTTCTTTAATCTAAATAATTTCTATTGCGAATCACAATATGAATTGCGTAATAAATGTCTCCACTATTCAAGCTGTTTTGAATATTATGAATAGCATCGTTAAGGGCCTGAAAACATGCGAAAATACTAAAATAATGCACGTTATGTATCTTTCAAAAGCCTTCGACTATGTCTTTCATGACATCCTTCAAGAAAACTAAATTATTATGGAATTTTATCCTATCTGACAAATAGATCCTGCGCTCTGTATCTATATATTTTAATATTACCTCATCTAAGTTTAAAATGATTACTCATGCAGTGTCACAAGGTTCTGTTATTGCGTCTCTACTGTTCATTTATAAGTCAACCATCTAACTAAAATATATGTGCTCTTTTAAAAGTATTTTTTTGCCGACGCACGACCTTTATCTTAACTGGAAAAAATCAATCTTATGTACTACTTATCTACTAAGGGTAGTATTGAATTATCGAAAAAATGGTTATGTGCTAATAATCTTATGCTAAATGATGTAAAAGCTCAAAACCATTATTTTGGATCTGGTAGTTCATTATCAGAACGTGTCAATGCCAAACTGTTAGGAATAAAACTTCTGGCCTAAGCTATCAATTTTCAATGTTAAAAAAAACTGTATATATTTTGGGGCAATTATGTTATTTCGTATGCAAAAGAAAACCATAAGAATCATAGAGAATATTAGTTACAGTGAAAATTATCAACATCTGTTCAAAAAATTTCTTATTATGACTTTACCGTCACTATTTATTTTTAATGCAACTCTCGAAATTCACAAAAATAGTGCAAATCTACTTAAGCGGTCTTATCTTTACCAATATATTACCAATTAAAAAAAAATTCACTGAACTTTAATATATATTTTTTACCACAAAATTTAAAACTTTTAAACTTATTACAATTTAAAACAAAATAAGAGCAATTTTTTTTTAAAATGTGCTTTTATTCGGTCAGTAAATGTGAACATACAAACTTATATAAAAATAAAAATAATATATAGATATTTTAAGTTATGTTAGGTATAATATTTGTAATTGTATTTATATCTGTGTATAATTTTTATACTTTATTTTTTTTATTTTATTTTGTTCTTGGAACATGTTTTATGTATTTGTGACTTTCTATTAATTTGATGTTTACATGTAACGTAGTGAATCAAATTTTATTATATTCTACGATTATCTTATCAGAGACCTTCATGAAGTGGTTGATTTAATATCACAGGCGCTACCGTTTTTTTATTATTATTGGCAGGTACCAGTGACTTGGTCGGTAAAAGGCGTTCACCGGTAAGGGGCGACTCTTTGTCGGCGCTATTCACCAATGACCAGATCCGGTTAAAAAAAATCGCCTGGATCGTGATCTATATTGATCTTACCAAGAGTGAATATGATGGCCATATCGCACGAAGACGAAATTTGGACACGTCGCCGTAGGTGGAGTGCTCAAGAGTCTAAGTGCGATATGGCCGATCCACTCGAGTTATACAGTATATTTTTTCTACAACCCACTTACAGAAATCTACAAATTGAAAAAATATTTTAAGTTATTAAGACAAAATAACTAAATTTAAAATAATTATGAATTTTAGTGATTTTTAAAATAAAATAAATATGAAAAATTAAAAAAAAGTTTGTCGCCAGCCTAGAATCGATCCCCTTCTTTTCGCGTGGAAGTCCGCTTTTACGATTTTGGTTTTAATACTCGTAATTAAAATAATTTCATATAGTTTGAATATTTTTTTTTTTTTCGAAATATGGTTCAAATAAACATAGAAATGCTATTATTTACGATTATTTATCGATTCTACACAAACATAACTCATTTTAATATATTTAATCTTAGTAATTAAAAAATATACTGACAAATAGTTTGACAGGATTGATTTATTTAAAATTTTGAAAATAATAGTGGTTGGGTGTCCAAATGAACTGTGATTGGTGGCTTTTATTTTTTTGCAGTGTTCTCACTACCTAGAATTGATATGAGATATATTCGTTCAGTTGAACGCAATGACATACTTTTTCGTTTTGTAGTCTGTGCGTAGATAAGCTAATATCCATGTAAGTGTAGAAAAAATATTTTATTTATGAATTTATTTTGGGATGCAGTTGTTTGTTCTCGGCTTGGGTTGATATTTCCTTAGTATATGTAATATAACTAAGTCAATCGCGTAGATGACGTGATGTATTATTAACATCAGGGAACCATCTACTATAGGAGGGTTTTTAGTTTTTATTTAAGTGAGTTGAGCAGTATTTTTCGAGGTTATATTCATTTACCTAGATATAAATATAGTTTTGAGAATCTCCCAATAACTAAAATCAAAGAGGATAAAGTTTTGCAGAATTTTGAACTTTGCTTCTAAATTTTTAACGACACATTTGTCAAATTCAAATTTAAAGAAACATATGAAATCGAATCACCTCGAATCTGAGTTCTTGGAAGCTAGTCTTCATACTTGGAAGAAACATCAGTAATAAAAATTTAAGGCAACTAAAATCCTTTACTTTTAGGAAAAGAAAGATAGGTATAATATATTAAAAATATTCTTTCAAATCACAAATAATCAATATAAATTCTAATATTTTTATTATTTTGGAATGTTACTATAAGGAAAACAAAAACAAAAATATTAAAATATTAAAAAATGTGCATTTATTTATATTTTTCCTTTATAGAAACAATAACTGATTTAAAAATTAATATTTTATAATATATCTGTAATAATTTTCATCAAAATGCCCGCTTTCGATTTATGAACCGCATTCGCAGTCAATAGGAATTTTTCGATATCACAGATTTATGAAATTATACGTATATCTTAAAAGACGATACTCATTTCTTTAGTAATGACTGTAATGAGGAGTTCCAGATAAATATACAAGTACGGTTAAATAAACATGATGGGGTTGCGGTATTCTTAAAATATAAATATATTATAAACAAATAACAAAACGCAATGATAGATCATTTTTTAGTTTTAGAAATATGTATTACTACTTCTGAACAAAAACAAATCTTATTAACTTACATGTGTCGCTTCCCTTCCACTAATAATATAATGTTTTTAAGAGAGTAGGTACCTTCAACAAAAAATATGTTAGATATACATATGTAGGATTTTATATATTTTTAAACGATATTAACACAAATGTTTCAGATAATAGAAGTGATGTTGTTTTTGTATATCACACACTGTATGAATTTAATTTTTAATCAATGAATAATAAGCACACTCTGAGAGGTGAGAAGGGGAGAAGGTGTCACAACTTTCGCTATAAGGTATGACATTTGACTTATTTTCCTATGGCTAAATATATTGTTAAATTGTGCTATGATACGAGTCCAACTAATTCACGAAAGTTCAACGTTCAGACTGGGGCGCTAAGGGGCTAAGGGGCATTACAACTGGTACGTGCCTTTCAAACACGACTTATTTTCTTAACATTTTCGCTATGCTTGTAGATGAGCATAGGTCAGTTTTCAAGAGGGATGTACCACTTGTATTGTCTACAACTACCTAAGCGCCTCGGTCTGAACCTCACGCTTTCGTGAAATCGTTGGACACATATCTTACTACACTTAAATAATAAATTCAGTCACTCGTACGCCCAATCACTCACCACTTTAAAACGTTAGTTATGAGTCCTTGAACCCATATCGGCCAACAAGAAATGCAGTTTAAATAATTAAAGTTAATACACTTAATTGTCCCCAATTGCGATTTTGCAATTTTGCATTTTTTGTAACATAATTTATAATCAGCATATATTTTAATTTAAATTCAGGTACCATTAAATGTAAAAGTTAGTTCTAATTATTTAGTTACTGTAATTATTGTATATTTTGATCTTAATAAAAGTATTTTTTAAAAAGTGACTTTTTTTCAACAAAAATATTTCACGTTGGAGAGAAAAGATGGCCCATCGAAAATGGTGGAGGAAGTGAATTTTGTGAAAAACAACAAAAAGTTGAAAATAAACCAAAAACCAGCCATGAGAAAATAGTTCACGTGCATCCCTTCTCAGGCACTACTTTATTACGTTAAAGGGAAAAATAGCCCATCAAAATTGGTGGAGACAATATTTCTTGTAGGTGAGCATTTATCGTCGAAATCTAAAAAAAAAAAATAAAGTTGTTGCCAGGCACGTACCACTTGTAATACCTATAGCTATCTAAGCTCCCTAGTCAAATAATATCAATAGATTAATGCGCTAGTTCAGTGATGATGTAATTATGGTACCAGTGACAATTAAAGTGACAGTAGATTTTTTGAGTGCGTTTTGTTCGTTTTGTTTACCTAAATTATATCGTTTTTTTTTTCACTTTTATAAATATATTCCTAAAGTAAGTAGATAGCAAGTATCAAATATACAATCGTTTAGTTACCAATTACATACCTTTAAACTATTTTTTATGACCTGTAAACAATATTTTAAAATAAAATTAAAAAAGTAAAAACGTATATGTCAAATTTATTGATATTTTTGTTAAAAGTTTGGTTAGAATTAAATGTCAGTGGAACCAAAATGACATCACACTGAACTAGCGCATTAGCCAATACTACCCCTGTTAATCCTGCAACTGTAAATAAAAAAATTAATCCTAGTGCCCATAAAGTAACTGGGCTATAGGCTATAGTTAATAATTGTTCCGCGCTTTTATAAATTTGTTCGACTCTTATCATAATACAATTTAATAATAAATTCAGTTATAAGAAAATAAATCACAAACCTGCACGTTGACTCTATGACTATAATAATATAACCAAAATAATGCGATGCTCAAAACTCAGTTGTTCCAATATATCAGTTATACGTAAGAGGAAATAACATTTTATTGGTATTTGTATATAAAAAAAACATATCCTTGCTCTAGAAAATTATTACAGTTCAAAATAAAAATTTAAAGTAGAATAAAGATATACATGTTAGATCGCATATATCTAATTTAACTTTTTAAAAAAAGGTAATACTGGTTAAAGAATATATTGAAAATTAGTACATGTTGTGTGTATAAGATGTGAGTAAAAACTGAAGTATATTACAAGAATGGTCCCATAAATAAGGTCGCATATGCTGACCTCAGCAACAGCAGAAGTGCAGGTGCATCTACGCTGCATTCTGCGAATGCTGTAACATAATATGTTTTTTAGAAAGGAAGTTGTTATCGCCTGTAATTTGATATATAAGATAAGCGTTATGAGACGCATATAACAACTCCCCCCTTAATGAAAAAGTTGATGGTAAATGCAACAACTTTTTAAAGTCATGATTGATTAAGTTCAAAGTTTTCTTCCAACGGTTCTTCTCTGTGGACGCTGGGACGTTTCCTGGGTAGAAGTCTTCGGAATGACTCCTTCACTGTCTCGTTTGGTGGTCCTGGAGGAGAAGTAGGTGAACCAGAGGAAGCCATGATGCTGATTCTTCCTGGTCTTCTTCTACTCTTGCAATATAGGTAAAGCAAGACAAGTGCGATGATGAGGGAAATGGTAAAATATGTAAACCAAGACATGTGTTTGTTTACAAAGGGCTGATTGATCATCTTGTCTAGGTCCTCGGAATATTGATCCAATTTGTGTTGGGCAACATTAAGATCATCGACTTCCAATTTATTTAGTTTAAGTGGTTTCAGCTCTGGAAGGTTGTGTTTTGCAGGTAAATGTTTGCAGCATTCGTAAGGGATGATTATTGTAAGTGACATTTTTGTACTCTGTCACTAGGTACTTGGCATGAACTCTCGTACTACCAACGAAAGCATTACATTCTGGTTGTAAACGAAGAACTGAATTGGTTTTTATAATTTTGGTTTGGGCTTCTCTATTGGCACATTTAACGGTTATTGGCAATGGGTCTGTGACTGAAATTAACCAATGATTGGTGGCTAGTTCTTGTACGTTGTAGTCTCGTGCGAAAACCATTGATGATTTACAGTTGTTTGGTGCTTCTGATAGTTGTCGAAATAATTGTGCTTCACAAATCGAGTTGCTATCTATCGAATAGGGTAGGATATCGGAACATATCTTCCATTGTGTTCGAAGTGTCTTGCAATTGTCCAAGTTGGGTAAAGTTACATATAACACATATAACATTGAATCGTCGTCTTTCGCGATAAATTTTTGTGAAGTTGATCATAAATGATAGAGCCCTGTTTGATTATCCAATATTGGTATTGGAAGAAGTCGGAAAATTAAGTTTCAGGTTCTACAAGAGGGATTTTTTAAATAAAAACTACTCTCGAGTCTGTTTGATAAGCAGATAGCTCAATTATATCTAGGTACTGTGCTACAGATGATAAGTGAATATGTAAAGGTAAATTATTCTTTAATAATGGTTATGATATTTCCTGAAGGGAAGTTATTAAATTTCTAGGCGTAATAATTGAAGTATGAATTATCTTAAGTCTAGCAAAAGTAACCGAGTTAAGAATATCGTCAACAGTAGATTCTAAAAATGAGTAACTTTCCATAAGCGTTTCGCAAATATTAATTATTTCTAATTGTGACTGATAAAAAGAAATGTCATTTTCAATATCGTAAATTGATTTTTCAATAGCTTGTAAATTTTCATTAAAAATTTGTTCGTCAATTTGCAATTTTTGAATTGTATTAAAACTTTTTATCACAGAAGTTGTGACGGAAATTTGGTTTTTCATTAAAATTTCTAATTCGTATTCATCTTTAGTGATTTTATCTATACAATCATTGAAATATTCTCCATCAGATGCGTCCAGATTTCCCGTTAGGGCTTTCCAAATTGAACCTACACCATTGATTAATCCCCGTTTTGATCTATGATAACTCTGTTGAGTATCAGCAAATACTTCTCGATATTTTAATTTTATTGATTCTGAAATTTGATTTAAGAGGCTAATGTGTGTTTTAACTTGGCTTTTAAATGTCAACATACGCGGGTTGTCAGTATCTATTAGTTCTTTTATTGAGTCGAGAATTTGGTCATTTCTGTCTAAAGCAATTTTAATTGTTGCAGTGTCCTTGTAAACTAGTAATGTCCACTTATTGTTAGAAATCTTCATGGAGGTTTCTTCATGGTAAAAGATTCCAACTTTTACACCTATTATGTCTATTTAATAATAATCTTTCAACATAAGATGGCTTTTTAAATTTAAATTTACCAGGGACAAGACAGATTCGATCTCTAACCTAACACCTCCACTCTTGGAGTGACCGTCCAGCCAAGTTTCGGTAAAAGCAATGCACGAATAATCACTAATAGTACTACAATTATCCCCAGGTTACCAGATCAATGTTCCAAACACACTTCATGTTAAAAGTCGCCCGCTACTTATCTATATTTCATTTGTTTGTCTGAGCTTAAACGGGGTAATATGACTAGAAAGTCCACAAAAATTTCACTCGACGTGTTTTTGCGTTTTATCAAAATATTTTAATATGAGGCTCTAGAGAATTAGTTCCTACCCTGTATAAAAATAGAAAATGTAAAGAAAATCCAACTTTTTATATGCTTTGCCGTTCCACTGAATAAACATTTAAATATTATGAAATTATTTAGTGTGTTAAATTTTCTAATAGATAAAAGGTAGATATTAAACATTTAATGCTATTTAAAAAATTACAGATTGTGTCTTTGACTAATATCAAATGACATATTTTATCAACACGTGTAAAAGTAGCTTTCTTTACCTTTCTTACGTTTTTTTTTTGTCCTAAAATAGAGTATTTGCAAATGGATTCGACAGATAAAGAGCTCTGAGAAGCTATTTTGAAAGCCTCTGCTAAAGCGAATTTAAACTTATTGCCTACCAAATCCAAAGATGGGCGGATTAAATAACATGTCAATTTATTAAACTTTAAGAACAAGAAGAAAAGCTTTAAAGTAAAAAATTTATTTGTGTACAATAATAATTATTATTAATAACAACAGGACCCCGGCGCTAGCAGTTTTTCGCCGCTCTGGACAAACAGGTAACATGCTGCCACTTTATTATTATTATTTTTTTTGTGTGTTTCATCAGCTTTAACTGCTAAAGTTATTTCGCCTCGAGTTTTGTGTAGGCTTTGTTACTGATTCCCAGCGCCACTTTAGGACCAGCATTGTTAATTAGAACCCAACAGAATTAATTTTATATTAATAATTAAATGAAAAAAATCCCGGCCAACGGTGGGATTGGAACCTGGGACCCTTGGATCCGCAGGCAGAGACTCTACCACTGAGCCACGCACCCCTGCTCCTTTATTATAACATAATTTAAAAGGGATAACCTAAACCCTTTCCACGCTTAATAGTAAAATAAAATATAGCAAAAAAATTGGTATTAAAAATGTTGAAGTTTTGATTTATCAAAAATACAGTTCATCAAATTTCTAGAGGCTTTCGACGGCTAGACAGAGAAAGCACTACTGACAGGCATCCTGACGGATTTACGCAATGAAAGTACACTCTGCGCATCAAATATTTCACTATTTCATTCACACGTAAATGTCAGATGTAAATTTCGCTAAAACATTTCTTTTATTTTCGTTTGTGTTTTTTGCTCATTACAGTTTAATAGAACCTAAGTATGGAGTTTAATAGCAAATTAAGAGGCCGCGTGATTAACAGTCAATCTCGCGAAATAACAGCCAATGTTATAGAGTTTATGAGAAGAGAAGGAAACTTTAATTCACCTTCAATATCATTTAAAAATGTAAATGATCGTGTTGCTGCAGCCACAGGAGTATCTAAAAACACTGTCGTCCGCATTTCTGGAGAGAAAAAAAGAATCGATAACCGTGAGATATCGGAATTTTCATCACCAAGAAAAACCATTAAAAAACCAAAAACAGTTAATGATATAGATAAAGCTGCACAAGAATCAAATTTTATTTTTTTATTATTAGATAGCTATTTTTGTTTCTGAGTTGTGTTCATTTACAGGCTCAATTTTTTTCCGTTTCTCCTTTTTGATTTTATATGGGGTTTCAAGTTGTTTTTGACTTATTTCGACGTAAATCACAACAACACACTTTTTTAATAAAGCAAACAAGTGTTAAGAGGTATATGTACGTGTAAACTACAATTACAAAAAATTGATATGAAACCCATGAAACCACCAACAAAAATGTAAAGCTAGCTTCCGTACTAGAACATGGTGTCATTCGTCGAGATAATTTATCGTTTTGTTTAATAGATCAAGAAATGTAAATATTCCCCTGTTATTTTTTATAAAATTATAAGAGAAATAATTTTTTTTCTAAATAGTATAGTTTATTATTTTGTAGAAAAACAAAATTTCAAAAATTTTAGTAATGTTTCAGAAACAACCGTTATTAATAATAGGTACCATTTTCCTTAATAAGGTATAAATAAAATATAAACTATTTCCACGATTTACAAAGGCCTACAAAAAAATTATAGATATTTTCCGCTATCCTATAAAATTTATATTTTCTGACTTAATTTCAAAAGGTTGAAGGAATTCCAAAACATATGGCATAATAATTATTTTTAATTCTACATACTATCTTTAGCTGCTTTTAAAAACGTTCTAAGAAAGTCCAATCAGACCAATTTAATCCCTAAACTATTCCACACTTTTAAAATTTAATTACCTAAAAATATTAAAAACTATTTAAAATAACTTGTTTAGCAGACTGTACAATAGCTATCTTAGTCACACGTAGCGCGTTCTCTGTCTGGGCGTCGAACACCTCTAGAAATTTGATGAACTGTACAAATTTCTTGATTTATAATTTCGGCACTATAGTAGAATCGCAATCGATACAGAGTAATAAGTCAAAAATTTAATGGGAGTTTTACAGCACAGGTGGCTCAAACAAAATCTATGATTTTAAACAGCCGGCAGTAATAAGGTGTGGTGATTTTAGGAATTTTACTTCTGCCGCCCGGTTTTGTGGCACGTAAGAATGGGCTACCCTTGTTTTATTCCCTTTTAAGACTCTGATGAGTGCACGGTTGGGTAAATTAGGGGGTATTTGTTTGTATTATTACTTTTTCTTACTATTTTTAACTTAAATAACTGTAATTTAACCCCGTGAAACTTGTTTTAGGTGAGTGCCCTCTCCACTTGCCCCTGAAAAAAATTTTTTTTTTAGTTGGCTTAGGCCAATTTTTTATATTTTGTTTTTCTGGTGAACTTGGTAAATTCAATATTTTCACCACTTTTTTGACATACTACGGTTTTCCTTGCGTTTTTGCAGTATTGCACGCTTTTGAACTTTTTTTTTTTGGTGGTTTAGTTTCTGGCAGGGTTAATTGGGTGGTCTCAATGCCACGCCGCCAGACCCTACTCCTTTTTACTAATATGATTATAACATTTTGATATAAAATAGATGTGCTTATATACTCTCGAATATCAGGAAACGTGAAAGTCTCTGAATACGAGCCCTAACACAAAAATGTTCGGACATCAACTGATTTTGCGAAATAGTTTGAAAATTTCCTTAAGGGATTCAATATCATATGTTTTTTATTTATAAGACAAAATATGTATTGTTTACATCATATTTATGAAATTGTTTTCAAATAAACTAATATTGATTAATAAAACTAAACTAATGTTGATAAAAATGCAATATTTGCTGACACATAAATGTTCGGACACGTTAGTAAATCAAATAATAGCTAGACATGGAAACAAAAAAAAGTGTTTCTATTTTGACACTTTAACTTGAGAATTAATTCGATTATCAATTGGCTCCAAAATGTCGCGTGGTAAAGCAACAAATGGTGCAATTAGAGAATTAATAGTAAAACTGTTTAACCAAGGAAAGACCTTTCGGAATATTGATAAACAAATAAATATCGCAAAGTCCACGATGTCAGATATTGTGAAAAAATATGGAGAAACGGGCTCAACTCAAATTTCAAGACATGGTGCTGGTCGGCCACCCAAGTCACTTCCCGAATGCAAAGATCTCTTGTTCGGATTTGTAAAACTGATCGCCAAAGTACTGTAAGGGAAATAACAGCAAAATGGGATGAAGAAATAATTGGAAATGTTTTACGAGAAACGTGTCGTCGCTGGATCCATAAGTCTGGTTTACATTTTTATAAGGTACGTAGGTTACGTTTAAGGAAAATCTCATATTTATGCAGTGAAATCATTGGTTTAGGCAAAAGAAAAGCCGTTGCTGATGGAAAAACAAAAGAAAATACGATTAGCGTGGGCAAAGGAACGGTCAATGTGGACTTTTGAAGACTGGAAAAAAATCATTTTTAGCGATGAAGCAAAATTTGATGTTTGCGTGGGTGACCATCGATCACGTGTTATAAGAAACAAAAATGAAACCTTTCACAAAGACTGCCTAAAGAGAAAAGTAAAATTTGCATCAGGTGTTATGGTATGGGGAAGCATGTCTGGTTTCAGTGTTGAAAAACTGCACTTTATAGACGGAATTGTAAATGCAGAAAAATATCAGAACATTCTTGAAACCATTTTGTTAGTGTCAATTTCAATTCACCTGATGGAAACTTTACTTTTCAACAAGATGGCGCCTCCTGCTATACAGCTAAGACCACAAGAAAGTGGCAGCAGGACAACAATATTTCCGTCCTTGACTGGCCCTCCAGCAGCCCTGATCTAAATATAATCGAAACTGTTTGGCACAAGATGAAGCAGCAATTAAGGTGATTACAGCACCCTATTATAATTTTCGGACAAGGATATCTCAAAAAGTAATTTTTTTAGAAAATTTAAATTTGTGCCAAATAAATAAGGCAACAATATCAAAAATATGCATATTTTTTAAAGTTTTAATTCCTTTCAGTTTCCGAGAAAAAAAAACAATGGGCTTTAAATTTTGAAATATCATAATGAAAATAAATGCATTCCTCAACAGCAGTATTCTTATTATAATCCCCAAATTTAAGCTCTTAATCTCTTGTTATTGATTTTTTAAAATTCGCCGAAATTAGTGGCTAAAACGCCTCATTAAGTGCTTTTTTCCAGTGTAACGCGTCTGTTACTATCGTATCGTACATTCTGAGTCATCATTCAATCCTTGCAACGATTTACACCAGTTTAAACCAGAAAATAGTACTTAACAAGGCGTTTTATCCACTAATTTCGGCGAATTTTAAAAAATCATCAACAAATGATTAAGAGCTTAAATTTAGGAATTAAATTAAGAATAGTGCTGTTGAGGAATGCATTTATTTTTATTATGATATTTTAAAATTTAACGCCCTTTGATTTTTTTTCTCGGAAACTGGAAGGAATTAAAACTTTAACCTATATGCATATTCTAGATATTGCCTAATATATTTTGCCAAATTTTTAATTTTTTAAAAAAATTAGTTTTTGAGATATCCTTGTCCGAAAATTATAAGGGAGTGCTGTAATCACCTTAAGAAATGATCCACAGCGCAACATTTCTGATTTGCGGGTAAAATTGCAAAATATATGGGATTCTTTTACCGCGGAAGATTGCGAAAAGCTTGTTAAAACTATGCCTGATAGAATAAAAGCTGTTATTAAGACAAAGGGAGATGCAACCAGCTATTGATGTGATTTGTCCGAACATTTATGTGTCGATAAATATGCATTATTATCAATATTAGCTTAGTTTTATTGATCAATATCAGTTTATTTGAAAACAATATCATAAATATGATGTAAAACAATACATATTTTGTCTTATAAATGAAAAACATGATATTGAATCCCTTAAGAAAATTTTCAAACTTTTACGAAAAATCAGTTGATGTCCGAACATTTTTGTGTTAGGGCTCGTATTCATTTGATGAGTCATTATTTACTGATATTATTAAAGGTGGCACTCTAGTATCGACATCCAAGATTTTGTCCAGATTCCACATGTTTTGTTCTTCTTTTAAAACATGCTCGAATGCCTTCTACCAATTTTCCTTCATAACAAGTGATATAAATAAAGAGAATCTCCATTTACAAGACAATATAAATAAGAATACATACATGTTAGTATAATACAGTTACACATTAAATATATAGACAAGATCAATACCATACAGTTAGCAAACACTATTTAATATATTAAAGTTACAAAAAAAAAATATATATGTATATAAGAGAAAAAAAAACAAAAGAAAAATCATGGACATTATTCCCTTCACATTACATTATATTACAGCAACAACTAGAATATCAGAAAATTATACAAAAAATCAAAGTTAAATAGTTATTGTAAAAGTAAATTTAAGTAAAAATATTGACTGTATTTATCTAAAATTAGTGTTAGTGAATTATAGTTAATATCGCATAAGTTTGCCACTTGATTAAAATTGTTGCACATTTTATGAAGTGGGGAGTTAGAAAGAATATTAGTTCTTGCATTGTCTGAGAAAAACGTAGTAATACTTCTAGAGCTAATTTTAGGAACGTGAAAATCCACTTGATAAAGAAGATTTGAGGAATCGATAGAATTTTGTACTAATTTAAAGAGAAACGTCAGCCCTACATGTATTCTCCTTAGTTGTAAGAAATGGACATTGAAACGATGTACCAAAATAAGGATCAATTATATAATTTGTATTTCTCAAAATTATGTTGTTGAGGTTGACATTAAATTCTTTAAAGAAAATCTATTTAAATACCTACGTCAAACAGCAGGTATTTCTATTATACGAATACACTTTAATAGCTCTAAATGAATCAAAAAACCTGCCACAGTAAAAATTTCACTAGCAGTAAGATACACATAACTAAAATCCGTAATTGTAAGTAAATTGTAAGTAAATATGAACCTAAGAGTTCGTCGTCTAAAAACAAATTTAACTGTTTAGTAACCACAAGAGAATATTTTAGTATACAACTTTTTAATTGAAGTAAGTAAAAGTTCGCTAAGGTTAGCTAATTTTTTTCCGTGTATGCATTCTGGAACTTTTACTGCTCCTAACCATTTACTTTTACTTCTTTAGGGAAGTAATATTTGTTAATTTTTGTTTTTTTTTCTGTGTGTTAAATACCATTTTATAAATTCAATTGTGTTAATAAAAATTTAGACAAATTCGGTAGCTCGATATTTCTAAAGAAAATACCTTTGTTGAAAAATTGAAAGTTTTCATGTTAGGAACTAAAATAATGGTGATGGATCTTTTTGAAGAGTGTATCAGTTAATTTCATTTTAAGAAGAAATTAAAAACACTTGCTGGCACTCAACTTTATGCATAATAGCCCATACTGTATTTTATGTTATTATTGTAGTTTTACTGAATTTATTAAATATTGGAATTTAATTTGAACTTTTAGATCATAAACTTGCGATTTTTGGTTTATCGTAGTAAAATAAGAGTTCTGTTTTGTACGTTTTTTTTTTTAAGAGTCGTACCAGTTTAATATAATATTCAAAATTTAATATAATACCAGCAGTGCTCTAGACAGAATTTTTTAAAAGTGTTAATGACAGCTTTTTATATTTCAATGGTCGAAATTTCAAAGAGAATTGTTTCCGATACACTTTTGTGTAAAAATAATTGTTAGTTCTAGTTGGCTTTGATGTTTGAAAATTAATTCCTAAAATACGTGTACAAATTGGAATATAATTATTTTGTCAATTTAGTAGTGTATTTAAACAATTAAGTGTTCATTAACATGCTATATAAAAATGCTCACTTTTCTTTTTAAAGATATAGATAAAAATAATATTGTACCAACCATAATGAAACAAATGGATAATTTAATTATACATCATAATAAATTCATTTATTGGTGACTCAACTTAATGGTGTGGTATGTGTGTGTGTCAAAAATAGATTTAGATCAATGGCACGTAATTAGCTATTAGACATATTTTCCGCTTGTGCGTGGGCGACCAAATGAACTCTTTTTGCACCTTCTCGGATAAAAACTCGCTGCTGGTGGCGCAATTTGTAGATTTTGTTTGCTTTGTTTTTCACGCCAATCCTTTCCAATAGATTCTTTAAATTTTTAAAGTAGTCCCGTAAAATTAGTTTATTTAATTTCTGTGCTCTAGCGAAATTCATACGTTGGAAACGACGAAGAGAAACTGCGTTTTTTCGCTTAAAAAGGGCTCTCTGCCATTTCCTTTTAGCCAATTTTTTAATACTGTAAAACCGAAGGACTTTTGACAATTTTCAACTTAGACACACCAAGCCCCCGCACCATTAAATATATATCAATGTCATTTAGGTTACATTTAATAAATTAATTAATTAATTAATTAATTAATTAATTAATAAATTAAAAAGAAACAATTAATAATTTCAAAATTAACGAATAAAATGCAATGGAACAAAATAGATAACAGTTCAAATTTAACCAACTATAATTTGACAGTTATAGTTAAACAAATTTTTGGCTTGCCTACTAGACCGTATCAAGTAAAACAGCAAAATTAGAAAGATTTTTCCATATTGTGAAACAATTTTAGAAAGGGGATAAAAATGTTATTAATTGCAATACAAACTCAATATGTCGTCAAAAAAAAAAAAAAAAACAAAGTTATAATCATTACCTCGATAATGATAAAATATATCTGTTTCTTAATTTTTTATTATCAAAACTAAAAAAAAAATCTGATGTGTCCAACACATGACTTTCCTATCTAGTTATTACAGGCTTTTTCCGGTTATTTTGTACAACCTATTGCAGCACCTCTATAAATGTTTAGAGGTTAAACTAAATATATACATTTTCCACATACATCTACCTCGAAACATTTTTCTATAGATATTCATTGAAAACGAAAATACTAAAAAATTTAAATTTAGCACTTTTCCTACAATTTTTCCATTACGGTCCATTTTAGAAAAATCATATATAAACAAAAATTATAGAGATCGATATCGCAAACAACTTTTATTTCAACAATTTTCATAAAAATCAGAATTTTGCACATTTTGACAAATTTATCGAATACGGACCATTTTAGGAAATTTTGACATAAAACAAAAATTATAGATAATAATATTAGAAGTTACTAAAAAATCACTAACTTTTAGGTTATTGGGCAAAGATTATCGATTTATTTTTATGAGAGCAGTAAACCAAACGTATAGTAATCAAATCACTGCCAAGGAGAATGACAGTTTTGCTCCACCTCCAAATAGGAGTAAGATATATATGCCAAATGAGAGATATTGGTAAAAACATTTATTTTTATCATGATTTCTTCCAATTATATGTACGTTCCGAGTTATATCATACTACATGTGACAAAACCCAGGTTTTTTTTTTTTTTGTTAGAAACCGTTATAATCGAATTAAATTACGGATTTTGAGCTTACATTAAATTGTAATTAGATGAAACAAAATGGATTCTATGTATTTTGAGGTGATCTTTTCGAAAAAAGGCATAAAAAAATGTAGCAGTTTTTCGAAAGTGCCGAAATTTTGGATTTTGTCAATTTTTCAATTTTGCGCAGGCGCATGTCAGAAATAAATCAATATTTTTAAAACGCAGTTTACGACATTTGAAAGATTAGGAAAAATGCTAATTTTTATTTTTCTTGAGAAATTTTGATCCGATGCACCGTTCTCGCGGTATGGACGATTGAAATTTGTTTAGTATTTTGAGGCGACGAAGGTCGAAAAATTGAATTTGTTAAATGTTCAAACACTAAATTCTTTATAACATTGGTAAAAATTAGGATATTTAAAAAAACAAAAATGCGTTTTGAACTTAAGGGATGTGACTAGTGATTCCCAGAAGGGGGCAAGAGAAATCCCAAAATTGGGCATATGGCGGAAGGGCAAAATGCACCGCGGTCCTAATTTCATTGTTTGCCTATAACGACCAAACTATTTGAATTTTTTTAATGCCACTTACAAAGCTTACTCTTAAATGTGAAATCTTATGTGTGTGTGAATTTCATCAACATCGGACTATAATTGGCTAAGATATCAAACAATTAAATAATTAAAAAAAAAAAAAAAAAAAAATAATTTTTTTTTTTCGAAAGTTTGAAGTGGCACAAAAATGCCAAAAATGCACCCAATGGCTCAAAACTTTTTTTTTTGAGTACTCTATTGTGTCTAGAATACGATTACATTACGGAAAATTCTGCAAATATATTTTATCTATTTTTTTAACCACTGTTCATTGAGTGACGACCAAAAAACACGGTTTTTGAGAAAAGTTGCCTAAAATTGACAATTTTTAGTTTTTTTGTCTGAAAATTAAACAAACCCAAATTTCATGTCTTCTAAATGTGTATACAAAGTTTAAAGTGTGTATGTTTCTTCTAAGTTGTAGAATTCTCCCGACAAAAGTCCCATTACACGCGCTCCGCGGGACCCAAAACTCGTGTATACACTACATTACTGTAATTTGATTTTTTTGCGATTTCCAGTTTTAAATTTCTTGCATATCTAAATTTATTAGGCTTAAAATTTATTAAATTGTATTTTACTGACTTGTTATAAGACGTTTCTTGAGTTTTGTGCAAAATATAGAATTACCAGATATTAGCGAATAAAAAGCAAGCTTATCACCAAGTTGGAACTTACACTCAGGCTTAGGATTAATTTGCTTACATTTTTAAAGTATACCTATTTGTGTATTTTTTTGTGCTCTTTTCGATGGCGAAGTTAGTTTTTTCAAATATATTTATTTTGTTAGATGTTTTCGGAAAACCCGGAAAAAATCACATGGGAAAAAAAATAAAAAAAACTACGTCTCTGGTTTCCTGCGAATTCCCGAAAAATTATGTCAGATTTCGCCGCAGGACTTATTTTATTTAAGAGCCAACAAAAAAATACGCAACTTTTCTCATGGGCACATATGTCTTTTATAATTTCGCCACAAATTCATCGCAAATTTCATGTCCATGGTTCTGATCAAAAAAACGAAAAAAACGACTTTATGGTAAAAGCACTTCTGGCGGCGAGAAATTCGCCATTAAAACTACCTGTGCAATGAATTTCCGAACTATTTTTGCCTCCTCTTTCGAATGGTGCATTTATTTTCACTATCGGAATGATACTTTTACAATGGAAAATTCCGGAAAACCCGGTTTTTCCTAATTTAAAAAAAAATTAAAAAATGCTACATCTTTTTTTTCTTTTTTTCGGAAAGATCACATCAAAATACACAAGGTCCTTTTTGTTTCATCCAATTACAAATTAATGTAAGCTCGAAGGGGCTTTTTTTCGTTATTTAATTGGACTATTACTTCCTTTCGGGTCTTAATATCCACAGTTACCTTATTTTGAATTCTTCTTTCTGCTGTCCTGTAACACCCGTCGTTTTTGTCAATCCTTTTCTTTTATCTTTACCGCTGTTGTGCTGTCACTGTGGTGCTTTAACTCTTTGAGTTTGGTATTCATATTTTACAGAAATAAAACTTTTACCTCTTTTTCTTTTAATTCAATTTAATTCCATTAACTATATTCTCTTTCAACAATCTAATCATAATACATTATTCTATATCAATCTTCACCTTTAAAAACAAAATATTTTCTTGCATGAAAAGTTTCCTTAACTGACAAAACAAAAAAACAATAAATCAAATCAAATCCCCATGACATCCCTTTTGAAGCAAACTTGATGTTCTTTCCAATTGACTTTCTGGGATTCATACCACCCAGCTTTACTAAATGAATTTCAAAATGCTGACAGTGACAATTAAACTTTGCTATGAAATTTTACTCCCTAGAGATTTTCCATACAAATATGAATATTGATATGGAAATCTCAAAGTGACAATAAATTTCCAATCAATAAATCTTTAAAACTTTCTCTATAGGGTGATTCAGTTTACAAAAGTTGCCACAATTATAAATATTAAGTATCGAAATAAATAATACAGTTAAATTTTGTTCTTTTTTGTCTTCTTGTTTCTGGCTCCATGCTACACTCGCCTGCAGGGACACGCTTCCTAGATCCGTTCTGCTTTCGCTTCGTCTGCTTTACTCACAGCTTTAATATTTAAATTCTACTGGTTCGTTTCGCTGTCTGGATCACAGTAAAACGCTACAAAATACTGCCGACCTAATTAAAGATCGCACAATACAAAAAATGTGAATTAAAAAATATTTGGAGAAAATCCATTGATTTATACACATACGTTATTCGTTCATTGTCAGGACTGTATCGCAATGTCCGCCGCTTGTTACAATATTTTTTTTATCTAAAATTAATTTAAACGAAGCCGTTGCAAAGATATTCTGTAATTTAATTGAGGTGTTTGATTGGATAAATTCTTATCTTTAAGAACGTAAGCAAATGGTAAGAGCTACTTACTCTTAAGTTCTAGGTATGTTGGGGTATGTTAGGGTTTTGTGTTGGTTCCCATTTTATTTCTTCTTGATATAAAAATAACTAAACTCAACCTTACATTGCCTCAGTGGCGGCTCGTCGTAATTTAAAATGGGCGTTCACTTTTTCCAATAATTTTATCATTTGTAAGTTCGGATCAAAACTTTGTACAAGAGTCAATATCGCTGTTTTTTTATTATTTGAATTTGTATTAAGTGTAGTTATTATTATCAACATCATACTGTTTTCAAGCACTACAACTATTAATAAATGAATATTTTAGTTAGTGTAATATTTGTTTTTTTTTTAATACGTTGAAAACCATCTATAAACATTATTAGTTAGTAAACTGACTTTTCTTCATAATTTGAGATTATTTTTAAATATATATCAGGTTATGTAGAAAGCTTGACATTGCTTTTTGTGTAAAACATTTTATAACCTAACCTAACCTACAATTTGTTAGTTTTTATTGTAAGTTTAATCATTTTCACAATTTGTCACAGATGTCAAATAAAAAATATATTTTTTAAATACCTTTTATTGGCAAATACAATAAGAACTAAAATGTCTTAAATGTTTGTTTTATAAGATCAGTCCCTTCACAATACATAATATTACACAGACACAAACTAGAATAAAAATATATAATGCCTGGCATTCTAAGTTTAACCTCCATTTTCAACCAGATTGTTTTTACAATCAATAGGCCTCATTTCCTTATAGAGCTTGATTTTTTCAAAAAATTTCATAATTTTTTATTTTTTTTTTTTAATTTCAACCCTCCTTTAAATCCCCCATATTTTAACAGATTTTTTTTATAATTAAAGGGCTTCTTCTCCTTTTAGAGATTGATGTTTGCTAAAAATTTCAAGTTTATATAATTTTTCGTTTTTTTTTTTATATTTTAACCCCTCCTTAACTCCCCAATATATTCATATTTTTTTTCAGTATCAATAGGCTTTATCTTCTTATAAAGCTTCATTTTTACTAAAAATTTCATGTTGAAATTGCTTTTCGTTTTTAATTTAGGATTTTTTTTTAATTTTAACCCATCTTAAGCCTCTATTTTTAATCATATTTGTTAAAAATCAATAAGCTTTGTAAGGGAATAAAGCTTATTTTTACTTAAAATTTTCAAGTTGGTATCATTTCTCGTTTTTGTCTTATCGTGCAGACAAAAAACGTGACATTGAACAGACAGACAAGTAAACCTATATTACTCCTCACAGAATACTGTATGAAGAGTAGAAACAAAATGTATAAGGTAAAATAAACAATTTAAAAAGGTCAGCAATAATATTCAACTTCTGTTATCAAAGTATATTAAAAGTTTGAAATAGCAGCACATAATTCAACATTTACAGATATCTGTGAATTAAACTAGTGAGATACACGTCGTAAAATGCTATCATACTTAATTCTCCATATGACCCTTTCTAAGTGTATTTCACAGCACGTTCCAAAGTATTCTTGCTCTATCTCTGCTCTACCCTCATAGCAGACTTCTGCATGTCCACGTTCACTAAAAAATAATGTGTTTTAATAAATAACAGAATAATAGTATTTTGTCTAAATAGTAAATCGGCTTCATCTGTATTTTCAAATTATTGTTTAATTCAAAAAAGAGGTAAATAAAACAAGGGTGGTCCTTAAGATCTCACAAGAGTAATTTAGTACGACCGGTTTCGAGGAGATCAGATCCTCATCATCAGGTATTGTCTAAAATAGAGTGGTAAAAAACGAATGAGCTCATAACTAATAAAGTGGGTTTAAAAATTATGAAAGTTGTCAAATATCAAGAACTCACCCGTATTACTCATCTATTTAAGACTAAGCTTAGAGATTATCACAGGATCGGTGTGAAAAAACAAGTATGCGAGTATTTTTTAAGAAATGCATAAAAACAGTAGTTGCAAGAAAAAGTTGATGTCAAAACACAAGTAGGTCTAAAACTATTAATTAAAATTATTAAAATATTTCACGAACGGACAGACATTAAGACAAAACAAATTTAAAACTTTTTTAAACCCTACAAGAACTAAAATGGGTTCTTAGATAACATGAAGTGTTTATAATTCTGAAGGTATAAATTTTTTTTTATTTTACATTAAAGATACTAATTAACGCCCTCTAGATATAAATAGACGAATTAACAATTCTAATATTTAAGAAAAACAGTTTAGAGGTTGTCAAATTTAAATATTTTGACATCGGCTAATAGATGGCGTTGGCGAAATAAATGTTTCTTAATTAATAATATAGGATTTAAAATGAATTATTTGAATTTGTATGTAATAATAAACAAATAAAATAAATTAATTATTATTGTTACACGTAGAGTCTAGCATTAGCGTCGGAAAATAATTTTTAGATGTACTTATTGTTCAAATTAAGAAGTTGGTAACATATCAACGGAAAAAGAAAGGAAAGTGGTATTAAAAGGAAAGAAAGACAGAGAAAACTATTGATTTGGTTAGTTGTTTTTTTTTGAAGTAATGTGCTGAAAAATGAAAATGGAAAATGGAGACAGAATAAAAATAGGGAATAGATAAGATAAGTATAACTAATAAATAAAGTCAATAGAATTTCATAGGGAGATTTTAAAGTAAAAAGGGGGGTAATTTAAGGGAAAACGTAGATTTTTAAAAAAGAATTGAGAACGTGGGTGTGGATTCGGAAAAGACTTGTGAGTTTAGTGATAATTTTTCAGCACATTACTTCAAAAAAAAAAAACAACTAACCAAATCAATAGTTTTCTCTTTCTTTCTTTCCTTTTAATACCACTTTCCTTTCTTTTTCCGTTGATATGTTACCAACTTCTTAATTTGAACATTAAGTACATCTAAAAATTATTTTCCGACGCTGCTAATGCTAGACTCTACGTGTAACAATAATAATTAATTTATTTCAGTTTGTTTATTATTACATACAAATTCAAATAATTCATTTTAAAACCTATATTATTAATTAAGAAACATTTATTTCGCCAACGCCATCTATTAGCCGATGTCAAAATATTTAAATTTGACACCCTCTAAACTGTTTTTCTTAAATATTAGAATTGTTAATTCGTCTATTTATATCTAGAGGGCGTTAATTAGTATCTTTATTCTTAAATAAAAAAAATTGTATACCTTCAGAATTATAAACACTTCATGTTGTCTAAGAACCCATTTTAGTTCTTGTAACGTTTCAAAAAGTTTTAAATTTGTTTTGTCTTAATGTCTGTCTGTTCGTGAAATATTTTAATAATTTTAATTAATAGTTTTAGACCTACTTGTGTTTTGACATCAACTTTTTGTTGCAACTACTGTTTTTATGCATTTCTTAAAAAATACTCGCATACTTGTTTTTTCACAACGACCCTGTGATAATCTCTAAGCTTAGTCTTAAATAGATGAGTAATACGGGTGAGTTCTTGATATTTGACAACTTTCATAATTTTTAAACCCACTTTATTAGTTATGAGCTCATTCGTTTTTTACTACTCTATTTTAGACCATACCTGATGATGAGGATCTGATCTAATTAAATTACTCTTGTGAGATCTTAAGGACCACCCTTGTTTTATTTACCTCTTTTTTGAACATATAACTCACACATGGCTACTACCTTCAACTTTAATTATTGTTTAATTGTTGATAGTATATTAATGTTTTGATATTATTATTTACTTATAGCATTGATTAGCCAGAGCATGTAAATATGTGGGATGTGACTTGTTAAGTGCCTAATCAAATTCACAATTTATGTTTGATACTTATTGCTTTTTTCAAGACTTTCTTTATTACCAACTGTAAACTAATTTACCAACAGCCTTATTTTTATTTAATACCAAATAACCATCTTATATTTTTGAAAATACTAAATTGTACAAACAGGGCAATAAAAAAATTTCATTAAAACAAAAGATTTCTGGTTTGCATGCAACAAACGATCTAGGTTAGAGGGTAACACGATTGAGAATTACAGACTTTTAAAGTCAAGAACCATTTGTCTCTATCTTCATCAAATTTTTATTGTACATTTCCATTTCCATAATGATGTGAAGTAGTTACCTCATCAGAATAAATAAATTTCTCCTTTTAGCGGGTTTTGTGTGAAAAAAATTTAGGCATTTTTTAATTTTTTTGCGATATTTGCCCAATAATCCTTATATCTTTTATATTTTTTCATCGCACTAAATATTCTTCTTTTATGTATATATTTTACACGTGAACGTTGATGCACGCAGTATACTTAGGTATACTGTGCCAAAAAGACGCGATTAGCCAGAGGGCTATGATGTACCAAAAAAATAGATTAACACGCATGAAAATAAAAATATTTAAATTAAATTTATATTTTTATGTTTTTTATGTAATATTAAAATAATGGGTTTTTATGAAATTTAACTGGGTGTTCACTGCACAAATGAACCAATGGATGTACTTCCACTGTATTTGCTGATGACACAACGATTTTATGAAGAACTGCTACATCTTTTCTGTTTTAGTATATCGACAACTAAAATAAACCGACTAAATCTAAAAATAGGAAATTATATATGTAGAAGTGAGAGTGGTATATTGACATCTGTACTGAGATTGAAAATCAGGATCTGGTTTTTAATTAAATTATCTTCCTAGACCAAATATTAGCGACTATTTCGCTAGAGAAATAGTCAATATTTAGTCTAGTGAAATAGTCGTTGCAAATATAACACGACCTTGATTAATATTATGCTATTTTTTTGTTGCTAAATTTCTCGAACATTTTAAAATTTGATTCCACATAATTTTGGCATTAATAATATGATTAGAGCCCGGGAGAAAATTGATATTAAAATATTCTAGAGATTTAGATTCAACAAAAATAGCTGACTATTATCAAGGTCTTGATATATTACCCTTGAATATGTATGTCTTCTGAATAATTCATTCAAGTCAGAGTCAGTAAAATGATTTTGGCATTCAAGTTAGTTTAGAAATTTAAAGATAGCTATTATTATAATACGAACAAAATTGTTTTCTTTTGAAATCTATTTTAGATAAATAAAGTTTTTCATTAAACGCGTTTTTTTTATTTAATAATTTTTTACGTAGCTCTATAACACCCTGTATTACTTATATCAACTATAAGTATTTAATTGCAACAGTTATCAAAATTTATGTTATACTTATATTAATACAAAAAAGTGCACATCATTTCAGTAACTGATTTTACACACTAAAACTTCAGCTTCAAGGTTTAGGAAATTTGAAATTGGAAGGCGCTGGCCATTCATTTCTAAAATCGACCTCTGGATTAGCAAAGTTAAAGTAAATAATTTTTTTGCGTTTGAAACGCTAATATTGAGGAACAGTCTGCTGATATTTAAGTAGAAATAAAAACAGAATATACTTCTCTTGGTATAATTCAAAAGCGATTTAAATCGATATTTCCCTGACTGAGATGATAAAGGCATTCGGAAACTGATTCGCAATCCTTTCGTTGTCAATATTATTTAGGTAACCAATGAGATGCAAGAAGAAGTTATTGAATTGCAACACAATAGTAACTGCATGGATACATTTGAGATTTAATAATAATAATAATAATAATAATAATAATAATAATAATAATAATAATAATAATAATAATAATAATAATAATAATAATATTTATTTCCCAATACAAAATTAAATACATACTTAATTTACAATTTTACAAAAAAAAAATAAAGGGGGGACATACCCTAGAAGGCAGAGAGTCCTGCCTCGGCCGTGGTAGATATAGTCCTTCATTTCTTTTGGCTAACTGTAATAAAATATTTCTTAATAAAAATATAGAAAATTAACACACATTTTTCCTTAATATAAAATAATAAAATAAACACAAAAATATAAATACAATAAACACACCAACTTTAGTTTTGAGACAAGTAATAAATTTTTTTACCCTTCTTTTTTTTATTATATATATTTGTAATTTATAAGTACGATTTTTTATTTATTTATTCTATTTTCTATTTATTTATTCTATTTTTTATTTATTTATATTGTTTTTTTTTTAATTTACATGTACAGGGTGTCCCAATAGTGTGTGGAAGTTCGATATATCCTATATTATAGAAAATATCAAACAATGTTATTCACAAAAGTTGTAGATAATATTAATCTGCACATTTCAAAATTATTTTTGATTATACAGAGTGATCCATAACTTCAGAATTGATCAAACCTATGTTTTTTAAATATACTACCCTGTATTTAATTGTAAATTTGAATTCCCTGACTTTGCCCTTCAAGAAAATACCAACATGTAAGAGGTAATACTTGGTATTTTGGAAGTTTAAACCAATTTTATATGAAAATCGTACTAGGTTCAACCCTCTGTATATTTCAAAAGAAACAATCGAACATCAAAATTTTTTGATGAATCATTTTTAACGATAGCCTTATTTTATAAGAATAATTTTTTCCTAGTGCAACAGACGTGTACAGGGTGAGTCAAAACTCAGAAACATGATTTTCTCAATTTTTTTATATGTATTTCGTATCCCTAAATACAACAGTTTAGCGAGATTCTTAGATGAAATTTTAAAAAGGGTTAATTATAACTAAATTCATAATGTAATTTGATTTAAACTCCTGTTAAATATTACATACTAGTTACTAGTTAATCAGTTTATATTTTTAAGGTACCTGGTACAATTTTTTATCAACTAAATTTATTTTTTGGGACCTTTACAACTTTTTATATAAAATGCAATGAAAACGCTAACAGAACTTCAAATTTTTTTTGTGCATTAGGTCAAGTGGGCTTTGAAATTCATGTCAAAAGAATAATTTGACAGTTCCGAATTGTTTAAATAAAATAATAAAATTATGTTTAGTGTAAAGGACCAGGCACCTTTCTTATGGAGAAATGGCCTTCGGTCAAATTTTATAAAACTTTTCTAGGTGATAGTAGTCAACTTAGCGACCCAAAGTGTCCATAGGCCCAATCCAATCCTATGGCTAGTTTTTGATATACAGGGTGTTAAAGTTCTGAAATACCCACTTTTCATAACGCCGCAGTCGGAAACAGGGTACAACAATTAAGGTTTTCTATGCAGGATGTGGTTTTTTAATTCTTACACCACATATTCACATTAAAACATTTTTGTAAAATGTTTTCGTTACAGGGTGATTTAAAGATTTATAGAAGATATTTTTTTAAATTCTAAAATCTTTATTACAACGGTGAAACAGTTACCATCTTACACTTTTTAGTATATTCAATATTCTAAAACTCAAAGCGATCTATTTTAAGAGTGAATTATATAGGGTGACCCAAAAATCAGCCTAATAAAGTATTTCTTGTTTACTGCTCAATGTGTGAACCTACGTGTATTTCTTTCGAGTTGGAGTTTTGGAAACCACTTTTAAAACAATTAGGAAACCCTTTACTATATATTATATAGGGTGATAATTCCATAATAATTATTTACTGCATGTAAAATTGGTAAAAAATCACAGTTTTCTACACCACCCTGTAAAAAAAACGAGTCAGTCAAAAATTAATTTTTTTATTTCTGTAAAGTAACAATTACATAATCTTTATCGTGTAAAAGATTAATTTTATTTGTTTGACTAGTTTTACCTGTACGCCAATCTAAACACAACATCTTCCAATAAAACGGAATTCTTATCTCGGGACATCTCATAATTTTCCTCCTAATAAACCAATGGATAAAAATAGTAAGAAATGAGATTATATAAATCTAAAACCATAGCAGTTTGTTGTTATTACGCTATTTAAACTTATTACGTTATATTGCAGTAAAAACATTATTTTATTCAAACATTTTTAGGAACTTTTATAAAAAATACATGAAACTTAGTTTTTTTTATAAAAAAAAAAAAACAAATTAGCACATTAGTCTTCAAGTATTTCAGGACCTAGTTCTTCTGCATCCCAAACGCAATCTAAAAGTCGTGTGGATGGATACTTGATATTTTCAAGATGCCTCGCGTATCCTAAAAACCATAGTATACATGCAACATGGGCACATGATCCAATCGTTCTTGCACCAGACTTACATGTACAGTAATAGCCTAATATAGGTGGATCTTAGGGATTTTGTGGCTCATTATTATAAACTATCCATGTCATATACTTGGTATTATTCCTAAATCGAGAAAATACCCTAAATCTCAAAAAACTTTCTTCGTAGAATAACTGATCAACTTCAATAACATTTGCTTCATTATGTTGAATAGTATCCTGTATATATGATGTCGACAAATAGACGTGATATGTACCAGAAAGTGTTTATAATTTGTGGTACTTACCACAAATTAACTCTCTCCCAATTTAGATTTCTTCTCTTTTTCCATTAATTTTTGCCCACTCGCATCTTTCATATTAATGTTCCCTTAATTGGCTTATTTAAATTCTCCCACGTGATTGTCATACGCCAAAAATTTGACTTTTTTGACATTCGTACTTGTCAACTCATTTTTCGTTTTCCTGTAACAGTAATTTTTCTTTTAATTATCTGCTTCAATTTTCACTTTTACACATGAATTTTCATATTTTATTGTTTAGTGTTCTATTTTTCTTATTAGTGTTTTTTACTTTCTCATTCCAATTTAATATTTTTACTATCAATAAATTGTGCCACCGCCACCTATACTCACTTTCAGTAAATAACAACTTTTTTAGTACACTATTTATCCGCTAAATTTAAAATTTACAGTTTACTGCACTGATTCGTTAAAAATCTAGATAGATGTCATGGGAGTCTGATAATTTTTACTTTTTACTCTTTACTTTTCATTTTGTAATTAACGTCTATTCTTTAAACATTTTTTAACTGTTTTTGCTTGTAAAAACTATTTTGTGTTGTTTAGTTAATAATTGTCTTACATGTGTTTTAATTAATTTATTCAATCAGACATCTCGCGGTTTAACCTAACCTAAAAATATATTTAAAAAAATACTATTGTAGGTATTACATGACTTTTCTAACTTTTTTTAACTCGTTTTGTTAAACTTTATGTAGCACTTCCTTTATGGAAATAGTCAAGGTGAGTCAAGGTCATTGTTTAATTTTCTTTTGTGTTTTTTTCTGTTACTTTGTATATATTAATGTCCGTTCATACTTTTATAATTGTTTTTATTACTACTGACTCCTTGACATTCCATTTAGGTGTGCCTGATGATGAAGCAATAGCTTCGAAACCGATCGCCAATTAAAATTGACGTGTGAAAAATAAAGGACCTTTTCTTAACCCCTTATACTTAACCCCTACTACCCTACTACTCACATATGGCTACCCTCACTCCAAATCATGTATCTGAGTTTTGACTCACCCTGTACACGTCTGTTGCGCTAGAAAGAAATCAGTATATTCTTATAAAAGTAGACTATCATAAAAATGATTCATCAAAAAATTTTCATGTTCGATTGTTTCTTTTGAAATATACAAAGGGTTGAACCTAGTACGATTTTCATATAAAATTGGTTTAAACTTCCAAAATACCCAGTATAACCTCATACATGTTAGTATTTTCTTGAAGGGCATAGTCAGGGGAATTCAAATTTACAATTAAATACAGGGTGGTCCATTTAAAAAAACATTGGTTTAATCAATTCTGAAGTTATGGATCACTCTGTATAATCAAAAATAATTTTGAAATGTGCAGATTAATATTATCTACAACTTTTGTAAATAACATTGTTTGATATTTTCTATAATATAGGATATATTGAACTTCCACACACTATTGGGACACCCTGTATGTATATTTTTAATTAAAATCTATTAAATCATGGATAAATACTCTAAGATTTACCGCAAGCCAGTTCTTAATTTCTGTTTTAAATAATAATTTGAAATACCTTTTAGAATTTCTGAAATGAATATAATCGTGGAGTCATAGAATAGAATGCTCTTTGACCTATCTTTTTTTTTTTTGTTTTATATGTTGAATATTGTGCATTTCGTTTATGTCTTATATGGTATGTATGCGTAATATGATTTAATTTGTCTTTATTATTACGTTGTGTTTTTATTATTTTGAGGGCATAAAGTTGACGAATATCAAATGTATTGGACTCTTCGTATTTGGAATCTGAGATGTACATTCTATTCTTGCTCATTAATATTTAAAAAAATATTTTTTGTACTATTTCTAACTGCTTTAAATGAGTTTTGTAAGCTCCGCCCCACCCAGATGTTCCGTATTGAATGTGAGTCTCGACTTAAGCCGTATATACTAATTTTAGCTATTGCATATTTAAGATTTTCTTTAGTTACTTAAAACGGTATAGTAAGGATCTGATTTTTTTAGTTACAAATTTTTAATGGAAATCCCATCTTAAGAATTTGTCTATTTCAATGCCTAAATAACGTATATTATCGGTTTCTTCTATTTCCATCGAAGAGTTTTTATTACCTATATTTAAAATATGAAAATCCGGTTGCTTATAGTGGTATTGCAACTAAACGATATATATTTTGTTTCATCAATATTTATTGTTAATTTCATCTTATCATCTTATCAAGACCTTTTAAATGATCCCTTGTTTCAGCTTCAGACATTACAACTGTATCATCTGCGAATGATGAAATGATGAAATAGGATGAGATAGGAATTTAAATTTGACAAATTTCTCTTCTTTACCCAACTTGACTAGGAATTTTCGGTCCTATTGATAATTAAAATTTAATTTAGAAATCGTTTGGGCGCTAGTGCCGACATGCGCTTAGTTTTGAACATCACTTAACCAAGAATCCAAAAATTGGTTAAAATCATGCAGTTAAAATCGCACTAATAGTTCTATTCGATTTTTTGCACTCATTAAATACGTTTTGATCCCTAATTAACCCGTAGTTTTTTAATTCAACCCTATAATCAATAGCTTGTTACCATCAAACTGTTGGTGGCAAAACAATAATTGGGTTAAATGGTCCCTCATCATGAAAAGGTAACCTCTGATTTAAAGTAAGAGAATCGATCCCATCATTTGAAAGACTTTTATACATATGCTCAGATTAATGGATTGATAACGTTAGTATGGAGTAAAGCGGAAAAATTTTACTTTTAAAAGGTTAGACTTTAAATAAATTATCCAAAATAATAAAGTTAAAGAAGAATCTTCCTAAAAAATGTGAGTTAGATTTAATCCTTCATTTAATAATAATGATATTTCCTCTCATAAGCCTCTTTGAGTAAAAATTTCCCAATATTCAAATGCATATGTTTCACAAAAAATTTTCAACTAGGTTACTTCAATTTTTTTTTAATATTAATTTCTCAATAAATTCCAAGGTAACCTATATGTTTTATTGTAAAAAACAAAACCTAAATATTTTAAAAACCCTATTTTTAGTTTTTTTCTACTCCATCTAATCAATAAATAATAATATAATTCGAGAAGTGTTGTTGAGGTCTTATTTTCTCATAAGACACTGTACAAATACACACATTAAAAAAAAAATTCTCAAAAATTTGCACGGTAAGGTATAGTTAAAAGTTCAACATTAGATAAATAAGGACTTCAACTATTAGAAAAAAAATAAATTTTAGTCATAATCTAATATTTTTTATTTAACATTGGTGGCGAAAGGGGTGGCGAAAGGACCTCCTTAAATAAATAAATTTATTCTCATAAAATAGTTAAAATGCAATCTTTGTGTTGTCTCTGCCTTGAATCTTAAAACATGTAGTAATTAACAGAAAATCCTGAATTTAGATAATAATTAAAAGTTAATTACCATTGTTAATAAATTATATTTAATTTGTACTAGCTTTTAGGTATGTTTATATCAAACTACTGGGTGACTCAGAGTAAATTTCCTTGTTTAACATGCTATAAAAACAGAATAAAAAGTGTTGGGATAATTTTATTAATAAATTTTGGAAGTACAGAAATTCGGATTTTATTTTTTAAACATAATGTTGTCCAAATGTCGACCATCCCTCGCAAAGCACTCCTCCAATAATGCTCTTAAATGTTGAAAAACCCGCTGACACATTTCAACAGGAACAGCAATGGCCTCTCAAATGTTGTGTTTTAACTATTCCGTAGTGGCTGGAGTATCGATGTAGACGATACTTTTTAAATATCCCCACAAAAAAAGTCTAGGGGCGTAAGATCTGGTGATCTTGGCGGAAAAGAGATGTCCCCAAATTTCGAAATAACAGTTCCTGGAAACAATTCACGTACAGTATCCATTGATATTGCTGCTGTGTGACGTCGCCCCATCCTGTTGAAGCCAGGTCCAATTGAGGTTATAGCCAGAGAAGTTTTGAAGAGCTGGAGTCAAAAATTGGTGGAGCATTGTAGTGTACCGTTGACTTGTTACCGTAACAGAGCGGTCACGGGCATCCTCAAAAAAGTAGGGCCCTATTATTCCAGTAGACAACATGGCACACCAAACTGTTATTTTCTTGGAATGCAATTGTTTTTGATGCTTTTCTTTTGGGTTGTCGGGACTTCAATATCGACAGTTTTGTTTGTTTACATACCCCTTCAGGTGGAAGTGAGCCTCATCACTGAATGAAATGTTACCCAAGCCTCCTTCATTCCAAAACATATTCATCATTATCTCACAATAATTTTTTTCGGATTTCGTGGTCTGTGGGCTTTAAAAACTATACCAATTAAATTTTGTAGGGATGGAACCGTAGGTCTTTGCTTAAAATCCGTTGAGCGATGAATATTTAGGGCCTGGGCATGTTTTCGAATTGAGCGCCTCGGATTTTTAGTCACAGCACGTTGCACAATCTCAATGTTCTCTGGCGTTCTGATGGACTTCTGTTGGCCGGGACGCTTCTGATTTGCTACTGTACCACTTTGTCTGAATCTTTTAACCCACGATTTCAATAAATTTTTTGACGGAGCATCACGTTTACGCCGAATATTGAAACGGTTACAAAAACGTCTCCGTGCCGCGATATAGAAATCGTTCGATTTAAAAAACGCCTCGACCATAAACGCACGTTGCTCGTTCGACCTCTGCTCCATGTTAACTGATAATCCGCACACATTAACCGTAAATTCCTAGCGCTAACCCTACCACAAATATTAAGTTGGATGTACGAGGCGCGTTTTAAAAGTGAAATTTACTCTGAGTCACCCTTACCTTAATCGTCTTAATCCAATTAGAAAACCAAATGAGCATATTATGAGACTAGTTTTCTTAGTCGTAAATTCAGGCTTTTTTAATGAACACTTTTGGGGAATAACTCTCTCTTTATTTTTAAAAATCTAGATGAGAATATAAAATTCTAGCTTCACCAACTTAAAGTGCAAAATTAACTGATTAACTGAAAGTTATAAATAATTTTAGCAAAAATAGAATTATCGTAACCATTATAAATAAGACTCAAAAAAAAAAAAATTATTTTGGTTTATTATTTAATAGTGGAAATTTTTATACACTTGTACAGTTACTACATAACATTTACAAGTAATATTTGGTTTAATATTTAACAGTGGAAATGTTTATAGATTTTACAAATACCAAATAAAATTTACATGTAATTTTAAAAATCCAAATCAAAGAATAAGCGAACTAATATGCATTTAATAACACTAAAAATTAACTGATAAATTTTATACACTGAATTTGACCATCGTAACGATAATTTTATTAGTTGGTGTCGGCGATTTAGCTGGTGATAAATAGTTAACCTCAGTTAAGATCCTTAAATGTTACGATCCTTGGATGTGGGAATCAGGATGTTGATTCTCCACAATTCGATTCAACGAGTTTTCCTAGTTCCTAAAATTCGGCATTTAGGGCAAAGACATCGTCCATTTATCTTATCTATGCGCTTGTTTGGAGGGTGGATTATTCATTCTACTTCTGGGAGGGGGGAATGCTGGAAATTCTTCCCTTTGGGGTAGACTGAGTAATTTTTTATCCCATATTTTTATCACAGGGGCTGGCACCTAGACGCCTGGACGTATCTCGATCGTTTCTTCATGGGCTTTGTCCTTTGTTCTGCTTCTATCAGCTCCTTTTCTCTTTACTATTTTCCCGATATCGTCATCTAAGTTGGAATCAGAGTTATCGGAGAGGGGGAGATATCGATTTCTAGTAGACGTCAGGGTTCTTTTGGATTTTTCTTGTATTAAACTCTGGAAATTCGAACTTAATATCCTAGAAGTCTGGAATGGTAGCCCTCCATCCTTCTTTTCGGTTTTATGGGTGTCCATGCTATTTTCGTTGTTTCTGTGGAGCGGCCTGATGAACGTGCTGTTCGGGGAGGTTGGCAGGGGTTTATTTTTATTCCTGTTTGTCGATCTCTTACCGTCCTCTGAGGGGATTTAAATCCTAAGGTTGAGTCTTGTACAATCTTAGGGATTTCAGAGGTCTTCACGTTTATTTGGACATTGCTATTTGATGGTAACTGTGTGTAGAAGTTTTTATTCGAACAAGGATCGGTTGTTTGAGTATTTGGGTATGGAAGAAAGTCAAGTTTGAAGCTACTCAGTTCTCACCCCGTTTTTAAACTTTCTCCATACTTTTAAATTAGACTTTTTTATTTTCGGTACAGTCCCTTTACTGGCGTTATTATTAAGAGCCATCGCTGCATATGTTCCGAAACCAAATTTTAAGGCTCTAGTTTGCGTCCCGGCCAAGAAATTGATCTTGGTAGGGTGATTTTGATCGGCCACGTATGCCGATTAAAAACCGTAAGTGTTATCTAAGGCCGTGTTGTCTGTATTTGCCGTCTGGGTATTTTCTGTGTCCTGTTTTGAGTTAACCTGTGGTCCTGGTTCAGCATCCCCTGTCTGGGATTAGGCCTCTTTTTCGGTCCCGATATAGTGAGTGCTGTCATTTGCGTCCATATATTCTTCCGATTTGTCATCACTGGCACTACGACTAAGATTAGCCACATTCTTTTCCACATTTCCGAGATTTTCCAGGCTACTTTGTAAAATTAAACCATCTCCATCGAAAACTAAGAAACATCTGTTCCAACTAAATCTCTAGCGCTTGGTGGTATTATTTAAGAACCACCAGTCCCTGCTATATTTAAAGACGAAGTTGGTCCGCTGGCTAAAAGATGACGCTAGATGTATCATATTTTTACCCTGTATCCTGCAGTAGCCTGGGGCTGTTATAGGGAACGTACGATTTAAAAAAGGAGTGTAATGTCACCCATCACCCTACAGTGTTCAGCGATTGTCATAAATAAAAGTACTAGTAAAAGAAGAGAGAATAGGGACCGTGCGTGAAATATAGAGGCAGCACTACTGCCGAAGTTAGCCCTCTCTAGTGTTTAATTTTAGAATTAAATGGGGTAAACATTGCAAGTAAATAATAAAGAATATTTTTTAAAATATTAAGTATAGTTAAATATAGATACCGGCCCGTACCAAACAATCGGGTACATGGTCAAAATGATATAAAATGTAAAACATTATTAAAATCTGGACATGTATATACATTTTAAGCAAAAAGATTTATATGGCTAATTGACAATAAATTGTAAAGTTGTACCTTAAACAAGTGTATCCAATGTCAAAATATCGGTATTTAGTAACACTGAATTTAAAAGTATTACAATAACATTTAAAAAATGTAAATTAATAAAAAAGATTGGGAAAAATTTATGCTAGTCAAAATGTCATTCATCCACTGACGTTTATGAGACGCCCAATGATATACATATTATAGATTGCTCACCCATCTATAAAAAAATTACGAAAAGCGGGTTGCAAAGTGCCTTTCCTAGTGCTCACTAAAATAGAGCCGTTCTAGCCCAAATGTGTTTTAATATAAAATTTCAGTATTTTAATCTTTAGAAAAAGAAAATAATTAAAGTTTTACTTCAAGACACGTTATTATGTATTTGGAAAGTTGAGTTTCCATGTTGTTAAATAATATTAAGAGATCTACACAATTTTTAAAACAGATGGATATAAATAATTTTAGACTACTCTCATTTTAGAAATTACACTACATAAAATACATAATTGCAATATGTAATACAATTTTGAAAAGGAAATGTAAACAACTTTGATATGAGATATAAACAACTTTGGTAAGAGTTGTAATTGGACACATCTATTGTTCTGAATAATGTTTAATGGTAATGTCATTAAAAAAATTTACAAAAATCACTGGATTTTTAATATTTTAAAGTTTGTTGCAGTCTCTTTTGATAGTACTTGTAATGTACGTATTATTTATGATTTGTTTATTTTAGTAATAAATGAGAAATAGTCAATAAACTGTAAAGAGGGCTATGATATGTTTGTCAAATTGGACATACTTATTTCATAGTAACATTCTACATTAGTTTTAATTAACAGAATAAACCATTAATTATCTGTAAAATATTCATTTAAATATGTAAAAATCTTGATGACAATAAAACACTAAAGACTCTAATTTCTAAACCGGTTCTGTAAATGCTCAAGTGCTCAAAATTGATACAAAGCTAGATAAAAAAAAAACTTTGCCCAGTGAAATACGCTTTTCGTCATCTGATTTACATATGGATAAGCAATCTATGTAATGTAATTATGTATATCATTGGGCGTGAGACACTTAATTCTGCTCTGTGAAAATTTATAAAATTTCTTTACTATTGAATGAAATCCAGGTTTCCAAAGTAATGTGTTCGTACATCCACGGATGCAACAAGTTTTTTCGATAATGATATTACGAAAATAATTCGACTTTATTTAATTAATAATTATTAAACAATAAATGCCATATAAAATAATAATAAATACCCCCCAAAAAGTTCAAAGTTTTTTCACCAGTTAGCGTTAAAGTCTTGACGCACGGTCCCTATAGTTTAGAAATGTCTAGAAATGTCATTTCGTGTCAAAAAACTCAACCGATAAAAGTACTAGTAAAAGAATACATAAAAGTACTACAAAATGCTGAAGCTGGCGAGGCTTAGCGAGAAATCATACGGCTCACATGTGATTATTGTGAAAAGTGAAGAATTTGTGAGTGAAGGAATTCTGGTATCTATATGTCCCGTTAACGTTAATGAACTAATTTCAGTAAGGGTTGCCTATTTATCGAAGAGACCATTCAAATAAAGAAAGAACAAAAAATAGGCCTCTGTACACCGGCGGAAAATATAAACAAGTGCGAAGACTGTTCCACGGGGAGAGCCACTACAAGTAACTCAGTTAACGCCAGCTTTGTAAAACAGTTAGTTAAAAATTATGACCATCTGACAGCTGAAGAACTTAGAAAAGTCAAAGAATGTACCCATACCAACTGTGACATTTTTGAGACAGCAAAATCTACGGGGCGTGTCAGTCTTGTTCAGCATAGAATTTATTTCGGCCAATATGCTAAGCAACTAGAAGACTCCCATTTGCTAAACGGAAAGAACAGTAGTCTCTTTAACTGGACGCCGGATTGCCAAAATGCTTTTACCGGAAATAAGGACAATTCATTTGGGACTGAGCTGAGAAGAATTATTGCTTTACTAGTAAAGACCATGTCAAAGCCCTTGAACACTTCCATACTTACCTTTTTAACAGCAGTTTTATCATTAGAAGTGACCATACCGCCTTGCAGTAGCTGATGAATTTTAAAAAACCTAAAGGACAAATTGCTAGATGGCTGGAGAGACTACAACAATATAACTTCGAGATAGTGCATCGAAGAGGCCATATCTGTAGTAACGCAGATATTCTTTCCAGGCGAGCCTGTTTATAACGACAAGGTCGGTACTGTAAAAGGCTCGAAGAACGAGAGGAGCTAGTTGAAGAAGTTATTCTTCAGGTGACCACTATCAAGTCAGAGGATGACGAAGACGAAATCACCCTTGAAAGCCTAAGAAAGACGCAAAAAAAGACAATGACTTGAAGGTTGTCTAAGAATGGCTCAAAAATGGAGACAGACCTACCTGGCAAGAGATAATCAAATATAGTGAAACTATAAAGGATAGTGGACTGAATGAGATTACCTGGTCTATTGCACCGGAAGTGGAAGAGCCCCGATGGAGTACATGTAGTCCGCCAAGTGGTACTACCGAAATCACATGTCAAAAGTGTGTTGGATGAGCTTCATAGCAGCCGTTCAAAAGGATAAGTTGGTAATAAAAGGACGCTGGCACGAGTTCGGAAAAGATCTTATTGGGTCAGTTGCCGAAAATTAATGTAACAACTGAGATCTATACAGTGGAAGAAAAGGGTCCAAAACAAGAGGCCAAGGTAAAATGACACAGTTCCTTTCAAGAGAGACTATTGAACGAATCGCCATATCGAACGAATCGCCATAGATATCCTCGGAAGACTTCTCATAACCGAAAGGGGAAACAATACTTGACGGTGGTTATTTTTCAAAGTGACCCGAAATAGCGCCTATTTCTAATCTGGAAGCGACGATAGTAGCAGAAGCATTTATGACGAACGCTCATAGCGAGACATGGAGTTCCTGTGAAATTGCATTCAGACCAAGGACCAAATTTTGAATCTGAATTGTGGCAAGAATTTATGAAATTGTGTAATGGTTTTATTTTAACCAACGAACTGAAGTTATCAGAAATTTAATTTAAACAAATACTTTATCTGATACCCTCCAAAACTCTTAAGTCATATATATGAATAGAAAATCGTTTAAATAACTATGTGTATGCTGTTTAAAACCTAATATTTACCTTATATTTATCCTGTTTTGATTGAGACACATTTTAAAGTAATTCTTGTTGACTACATCATGTTTAATTATTTTATAACACTTCTTGAGACATTATTAAATCATAATTTCATTTATAAAACATATTTTATTTCTTAAATACTGTGCTTTATGTGTATTTTGCATTTGAAGGCAGTTTTTCTTTGATTTGACCGCAGTGTTGATATTTTTACGACCCTTCATGGTTTGTTTTCGACACTCGTTTACTATCACCTTTATTTTAGGGATTCTGACCATTGAACTTAATTTATATATTAGTAACAACATCACTATTTGTATTTTAAATTAATATTAAAAATGTTATTGAAAACATAATGTTTATTTTGTACTTGTACTGTCATAAGTTTGACCTTTAAATTCGACAGTTTGTAGGTTGAAGTTTCGTTGACACGGAACGCTTTGTTCGCGTTACTTGTGTACTTGGAACTGCATGAACTACCTTATTATTAATCAAAATGTATACTTACCTTTACATTAAAAGTTCTGAATACTTTGTTACAGCTCTGATTCCAGTATCAGTATTTTTGACAGCTCTAGTAAGAAACCGGAAGATAATTTTTCTATGCCGCATACATTTATGGATGATAATAAGTAAGTTAGTTTACTACCTTGTTTTACAAGTTAAAAACTATCAATGGATAGGTTTATTGTTGTACGTGTTTTCGGATTTTACAAAATTCTTATTACCAGATCCGCTATAAGAAGCGTTCCATTTAAAATCCCCACCTTGTGTATAAGTATGGTAAATTTATTAATTTAATAACTTTTATAAATTTAGTAGTGTTAAAAATCTAAATTTTGATTTAAAAATCTCTCATTTACCAATTTGTAAAACTGTTCAAATATTAACCCCAAAATTGAATTCGTAAATTTGTTTAAAATAAATCTTGATTTATTTATCTTGTTTCTATTTTATTTTATTTTATTTTATTTAACATCTTTATATGTAATAAATGTATTATTCTTGAAAAAAAAATAGTGTTTTTTACCTACATTCCGAAGAACTTCATACCCTTATACCAAATCCAATCGGTTTCAAAGTTTAAACCATTATAAAGTTTATTGCACACCATATCGGTTAGTAATTCATTATTTTTTTATAATAAGTTATGATTTTATCTTTAATAAGATACGCCACTGGTATCAACAGACTTTTAGTTGCGTACAACAGCAGCGTTGCCAGATGAGATTTTCGATTAGAGTGTCTTCTTTCGATCCGCATAAAATATCTTCTTTCTCTTTTCCGATGATTGCGACCAAACAAAACATACTTTATGAATGAAATGCATCATCTGTTGTTTTTTTTTTATCTAAGAAAATTACATAATCATCACTTTAGGAAACGTATGATTTCATTTTGCGTATAGTTTCTGTATTAAAAAGTTATATCTTTTACTTAAAGATATACATATATGTTTATTAACTCAACTTTGCTAGACTTATTCTGTATGTAGTTTTTGTGTTCGTAACTAGAACGTTATATCTTTTACTTAAAGATATACATATGTATATTTAAATACTTAATTTTGCTAGATTTGAATTACACGATAGGTAGTTTTAGGGAAACATCTATATCATAAGTTTTGTGTAACATTTTCTTTTTTTAACAGGTTTATTTTGTTAATTTTATAACTAAGTAAAGAATAAGGGGAAATCACTTAGTCAGTCCATTTAACGGGACGATACCCTGTTTTGTTTTGTAATACTGCTATACAGCTTATTTGAAAAGGGAAAAATAGTTGATTTATTTTTATAAAATAAAGAAGTGTAAGTTAAGGTTGTCCTTTATTCCCTCATCTTTTATAAGATTTAAGATAGGTTTGTTCTAAGTTATTTAAGGCTCAGCTAAATCTAATTGGCGCCCCCCTCCCTTTGTTTTAGACAATATATTAGTAATCCCAGATTTTTGTGATTACCCACTCCCATCTCCACTTGAGTAAACCGGAGCCACTTGGTTGACATCTGGGACAACCTAAAGACTTAATACAACGAATTAACGTTATAATTGTTAGGCATTACGAAAACACGCACCATGCCTCTCTACCCACAGTCCGACGGAATGATAGAAAGACACTATTGAAACAGTATTTTTCACTGTTCGTCTCTGAGAACCAAAAGGACTGGGACACTTTAATTGCTTTATTTCTGCTAGCTTTACTGAAGTTCTGAACACGAATCGACCAGTTATACTCCATCTATGATGATTACTGGAAGGGAGATGAAACAACCTTTTTGAAAGGCAGTCTCCTGGCGAAGAACGTGTATACAGAACTTAAGAGAAAGATTAGAAAAGGTATACGAATTCGCTTGGCAACGTTTAAAAGTTAATGGAGATAAAGAAAAAGTTTGAATCGACATGAATGCCACAGGGACACATTTTGAAAGAGGACCCAGTGTGGCTGTACAATCTCAAGCGCCGGAAAGGACTTTGTCAGAAACTGCAATGGAACTGGGAAGACCCTACACCGCCCTGAAGAAAATCAACAACTTGATCTACCGCATTCAGTTGTCAGCGGGAAGTAAACCCAATTTTATGATAGACGTTTTACGTTCATGTTATCGGTTGTATAGTTGAATAGTAAAAGTTGAGTTTGAATAAACTGAGTTACCAAAAACCATTGTAATAATATTTTTTTCTACACCCGTATTATAATAATGCACTTATATGCCCAAAATCCGTTTCATAATGATACCCATTATGATACAGATTTTTCATTACGATACAGATTTTTAATCAATAGAAACCTACAATTTTTCAATCAAGCATGCTGTTTGACGTTTGTCCTAGGTTCCTATGTAATTATTTTAGTTGTCAAAACGTATTAAATTTTCGTAGGTAGCTAAACTTCGATAATTATAATATTAAAATGTCTGATATTAGCGATATAGAAGACTCCTCCACACATATCGGAGAAAGCAGAAAATACAGTACAAAATATTTTACCGCAAAAATCTAGGGAAATACCAATACCTGAAGTAATACCATTAATTACAATTTTGTAGAATTTTTTATAGAAATACGAGTAATTACTGTTATTGTGTTCAATACCAATATAAATATAATATTTATAGGTCTTGATTATTTATCGGGTGTAGAAAAAATAGCGTATGCAACTCTCATGTAATGGTTATTAAAACACTCGCATAAACCATACGAAACTCGCCTTTGGCTCGTTTCGTATCCCGGTTAATGCTCGTGTATTAATAACCATCATTACATGATCGTTGCATAATATACTATTATTATTTCTATATATAGCTGTTAATTTTCCAATTTAAATATTATAAGATATCTTAACATGTTACAAAGTTGGTATATAGGTAAGTTTGAATAAATCAAATTATTTTGAGCACACAACTCCATGTACACGAAATTTTCGGACACCATGCAATTATAAATACAGAATAAACTAATCATAGATCATATAGAAATAGCTAGGAATTACTAGATATTTAAAAATATTGTTTAAAATTACATAGTTAATATAATATTTTTAAATCAAATATCATAAAATTAGACTAATAAGATAATGATATCCTTTAACAAAATTAGTATGAAATAATACGAAATCCAGGTACTAATATGATATACCTACAATTATAATTTTTAAAACATTTACAAAGAAATGAACACGATGATCTTAGGATACATACATTTCCAACAATGTGTAGAGAATGCAGAATCCATTATATATTCAATTTTAAAATGTAAATATTTTCCAAAGAAATTGCTGAATCCCAATCCAATATTCTTAACATGTTTTGCCTGCAAACTTTTAGAGAATAATATAAAATTATTATTCTATGTTGGACATTTAAATATCGAAATTTGCTAAACTCAGACTAGTGGTCTTCGACAACATCTGTCGAGTGTTACAGATCAGTGACTTGGATATAGGATATCAATGTACCGGAAGCAGTATATTAAATATATTGTGTAGTTTACTATGATATTATTGGATCCTTTGATATTGCTTGTGACACATTATAATCAAAATACTCCATATTAATATATAAAATAGATGGTCACTATTTTAAATATACTGAATGTGCACGTGGAAATTTTGAATCACTTTATTTCTGGTAAATTTTAAGCAATATTCTTTTCTGGGTATGGGACAGTACATAGAGGGCGTAATTAAGCATACTTTTCATTCCACTATCACTCCTCACTAGACGACACCAAAAACTACAGAAACCTCGGAAGCGCTAAGAAGTTTGCGAAGTTACTCGGTAAATAGACGTAGCGCGGGAGAAGCGAATTTGAATTTGACTAAAGGGAAAAAGAAAATAGTATATTGTGTACCAAGGGACTAAAGTGCCACTTTTAATCCCGAGAGAACTCAATTGTGATTTTAATAATTGTACTATTAATAAATAAAAGTATATGCAAAGTTCAAACAAAACTATTTTCGGGAAAATCGATAAATTTATTCGCTTATTAAAGTGGTCTATATTACCTCCCGAATAAAGTAGTTTGCTATGGTTTCTATACGTTTTGTCATTTGCGGGACTTAAATTTTTTAATCCCTTGGTACTAAAATATTTCAGTCCCAAGGGAGTGAAAGTGGCACTTCAGTCCCTAAAATAAGAAAGTAAAAAGCATGTTTTAGTCCCTGTGGTACAAAAAATCAATAAATAACCCTGGAATGATGTTGTTTTGCAGACTTTTGTCTTTGATCGCTGTGAAAACAGGTTATTTTTAAAGTTCCGTTTTTGTGACGATTTTTTATTTATTTAGCATAAAATATTAAGTACCGAAACTTAAGTTGTTGATAACAAAATGTATCCTTTCTGCAATTTGGAGTTCCTCTGTTTCGTCAAAGAATATACATATAAAAAATATTCACAACCAGCAAGAGGTTTCCCATGCTAAGAAATCACATATTAATTGCCCATTGTATTTTGGAAATGAGTTATTTTGTGGAACTTTTAATAAACTATAATGATGGGTACAATGTTATAAAACAAATGCCGGTATAAATACAAATATGGTACTGGAAAGTTTAAACAATCACAAATCAGCTGAAGCGAAAAACAAATGTAAGAAATTGAAAATTTGGTTGATGGAAAAATATGGCAAATGATTCTGAAGGTTTGCTAATTTTAACCAACACATCCAGTTTATTTTAATATCTAATATTTAATTATATAATTATTTGTTTTTTATAGCTGGAAAGACCATATTCATATACATATTTACTAGAACAAATGACGTGATTAAAGCAAAAATAATGAAAAAAACAATGTTCATTTAGTACACGAGATAAGGTTTGGCTAATTTCAGGTAAAACCTTCTACAGACGACATTTTATAGAAAATATTTTATAATAAACTATGTCAGACAGAATGCAGAACTTCTTTTTATAGAATATGTAAGGTCTGTGTTCATCGCTATAAATATGACTGTATCGAGAATGCTATAAAAACTACTGTGTGTAAAAACATACATTTCGTATGTTCTTATGAACAAAAGAAAAGAAGTAGAATCTGAAGAAAAGCTACCAGACATTTAAAGGGGTACATAATAAAGAAATTAAAAACTATTAGAGAAAAGAAATATGAAAATCAATCTTCAACTACAATAGCTAGAAAAGCAAAGAGAGAAGTAAAAATTAAACCTCAATTGTATGTATGTAGCCAAAAATTATATATTGATACTTTTTTATAAGTTGTATGGGCAAATATAGTTTAGTAATGGAACAAGATATAGATTAGCAATACAGAAAAGAAAAGCGGCAAAGCAAGAATTTTTTTCATAAAAAAAGGATGTAAATATATATTTATAGTAAGGTTTAGGTTTCAATTAGATGTATTTATTGTTAATTTATTCTAGGTTTATCTAGATGAAATATATGCCTATATATGTATAGAGTGTCTTTTATTTTTGATTAACTTTCTAAGAAAGCCCTCAATTACATCGATAATAGAACACGCTGATATAATTATTGTATTGTTGTTGAAAAAAGTAGTTTTTACTTATAAGTAATCTTGTAGATTCTTCTTATGGGTTGTAATCGAAGTTGCGGATTTATTAAAAAGTTTAAATAAAAATTTTTAAATAGTATGGTTTTTTATTTAAAGAAATATCATTTGATAAGTGATTAAAAGCATATATTTTTTGACCTAACTGTACCATCAATTACACTTATTATTGTAACCAATATTTGAACCCGTTTATCAACAAATTTTGTATATTCCTCTCAGTACACATATTACATAGTTGACATTTTCTCCCTTTTGAAACGTATCGAAATTACACAAAGACATCCTGAAATTGTTTCCACGTAAATAAGTGCAAATAACCTTAAAGAACATACTTTAATTACTATACGGTGCAACAGAGACGTCCATTTTGATGCAATTACAGTTCATCAAATTTCTAGAGGTGTTCGACGCCCAGACAGAGAACGCGCTACGTGTGACTAAGATAGCTATTGTACAGTCTGCTAAACAAGTTATTTTAAATAGTTTTTAATATTTTTAGGTAATTAAATTTTAAAAGTGTGGAATAGTTTAGGGATTAAATTGGTCTAATTGGACTTTCTTAGAACGTTTTTAAAAGCAGCTAAAGATAGTATGTAAAATTGAAAATAATTATTATGCCATAAAAGGTGTTTTGGAGTTCCTTCAACCTTTTGAAAATGAGTCAGAAAATATAAATTTTATAGGATAGCGGAAAATACCTATAATTTTTTTGTAGGCCTTTGTAAATCGTGGAAATAGTTTATATTTTATTTCTACCTTATTAAGGAAAATGGTACCTATTATTAATAACGGTTGTTTCTGAAACATTACTAAAATTTTCGAAATTTTGTTTTTCTACAAAATAATAAACTATACTATTTAGAAAAAAATTTATTTCTCTTATAATTTTATAAAAAATAACAGGGGAATATTTACATTTCGTGATCTATTAAACAAAACGATAAATTATCTCGACGAATGACACCATGTTCTAGTACGGATGCTAGCTTTACATTTTTGTTGGTGGTTTCATGGGTTTCATATCAATTTTTTGTAATTGTAGTTTACACGTACATATACCTCTTAACACTTGTTTGCTTTATTAAAAAAGTGTGTTGTTGTGATTTACGTCGCAATAAGTCAAAAACAACTTGAAACCCCATATAAAATCAAAAAGGAGAAACGGAAAAAAATTGAGCCTGTAAATGAACACAACTCAGAAACAAAAATAGCTATCTAATAATAAAAAAATAAAATTTGATTCTTGTGCAGCTTCATCTATATCATTAACTGTTTTTGGTTTTTTAATGGTTTTTCTTGGTGATGAAAATTCCGATATCTCACGGTTATCGATTCTTTTTTTCTCTCCAGAAATGCGGACGACAGTGTTTTTAGATACTCCTGTGGCTGTAGCAACACGATCATTTACATTTTTAAATGGTATTGAAGGTGAATTAAAGTTTCCTTCTCTTCTCATAAACTCTATAACATTGGCTATTATTTCTCGAGATTGACTGTTAATGACGCGGCCTCTTAATTTGCTATTAAACTTCATACTTAGGTTCTATTAAACTGTAATGAGCAAAAAACACAAAAGAAAATAAAAGAAATGTTTTAGCGAAATTTACATCTGACATTTACGTCTGAATGAAATAGTGAAATACTTGATGCGCAGAGTGTACTTTCATTGCGTAAATCCGTCGGGATGCCTGTCAGTAGTGCTTTCTCTGTCTAGCCGTCGAAAGCCTCTAGAAATTTGATGAACTGTACTACTAGGTTAGGCAACACATTTTTCCAATATGTTAAACTACATCTTGGTATTTTGAAATTTTAAATAAAGGAAACAAATGTAAAAGAAACGTCAATTTATTTTAAATAATATGCAAAAAAACTTCTTTGAAGTAAAGTTATAATTGCGAGTGCATTTTGAAATACAGGTGAGTGGTTTTAAATTATTTCTAAAGCTGATTTTACCTTATCGCCAGTCATATGCCCATGAACAAATATTTTTTTTGTAATGTAATAAAAATCTTTGATGCTAAACAATCTAATATTTTTTGCATTTTTTAGCTGTAAATATGGTACGAAACTATAAAATAAAAACAATGAAATGTGAGATTAAAGAAGCTCTAACTAAGGATATTACTAGAGGAATATACTCTTGCAGGCAAGCTACAAAAGATAGTTGGTTTGTGTTTCTATCTAATAATTTATCTGAGGCAGAGACAGAGAATTTGTATAACAGTTATTTTTTTTTAGTTATATGTTGTTAAATTTTTAACTAAAATAGATGTATTATCTATCTACAAATGAATCTTCTTTCAGTTGTTAAACAGTAAGAAATTTCTGAATATTTTCTATTCAAGAAAATACGCCTGTGGATATTACTGCCACCACCTCCACCAATATTCTCGTTTTTAAAGATTACACAAGTTTGTTAATTGTATTAACATTAGATTGCCAGTGTACATTTTCAAAACTCTTGAATATCTCTCTACCTTCTGCTCCTATAGCAATCGATGTTCTAGCTATGCTTTTCTTAGTCCGTCGACTTAATATTGTAAAAAGGATGGCGACATATGGTGGCTCTAAAAGACGTTTTTATTACTTTTATGATTCCTGTGGATGTCTGACATACAATATATTAGATTTCATTCATTACAAAGAAATGCGGAATATCGTTACTAGTGCAATTAGGAAAGAAAAATCAGCTTATTTAAATTATCGTGCAAGCATGCAAAGCAAAAAAGACCTTTGGAAAGCAATGAAATCCTTGAATATTTCAAATAAAACTACATTCCATATTCCCGATGGCTTAAGTGACCCTACTAATATAAACAAGTATTTTACGTCGGTATTCAGTCAGAGAAATTGTTGTCCTTACACTACATCTTATTATAACTCAAATCTATTTAATCCTGGTATTAATTTCTCTTTTAAACTTGCAACAGTAAATGAAATTAGGTCAATAGTTTTGGAATTAAAATCAAACGCATTAGGAATTGATAACATCTCAGCAAAAATGTTACAACTTTCTATTTCAGTCTGTGCTCCTTACATAACGCACATTGTAAATTGCTGTTTAGAAGTTGGTTACTTTCCTGATAGCTGGAAATATTCCTTAATCAAGCCTTTGCCAAAATCAAATAAGCCTGAAACATTTAGCGACCTTCGGCCCATAAGTATTTTACCGACGTTGTCCAAAATTATAGAAAAAGTAATTAGTAAACAAATATATACATACGTATTTTCTCATAATATTGTAACCACTAAACAATCAGGTTTTCGAAAGGGGTTTAGTACTACAACATTACTCTTAGATTTAACAGATAACATTATAAGATCAATGGATGAAGGAAAAGTTACAATAGTTACTCTGCTTGACTTTTCTAAAGCGTTTGACACTATAGATCATCAGCTTCTTTGTGCCAAACTCAAATATTTTGATTCGATGAAACCTCACTAAGATTTTTCAAATTTTATTTAAGTAACGGCTACCAAAAAGTAACGTTAGAGAAATCATCTAACTTTATGTGTGAAACATCAGGAGTACCCCAAGGCTCTGTTCTTGGTCCCCTTTTGTTTTCCATATATATTTCAGACCTTTATAAATTATTGGAGCATGTAAATATACACTCTTTTGCTGACGACACGCAACTATATTATTCCTTTGACCCATGTGAAGTAGATATAGCCTCGCAAAACATGAATTCAGATCTAAATGCAGTATATACATTTTCTATGAATCATAACCTTAAACTAAATGCCAGTAAATGTCATACAATATTTTGTCCTAAAAATATAGAACATAATGTGCAACAGAACCTTAAGTTATTCATTCAAAATGAACCTCTAAAATCTTGTAGAAGTGCCAAAAACTTAGGCATTATTTATGATTGCAAATTAAGGTTTCAGGACTATGTTTCGCTCCTAGTCAAAAAATCGTATCTGGTTATTCGTCAATTATACAGGAATCGAGGTATTTTAAGTTTTAAATTACGTTAAGTTGCTTTGTGAAAGTCTTGTATTGTCCATCCTAAATTATGGACTTAATTTACTATCCTTGTTTGGATCAAATAACCAAATACAGACTTCAAAAGATTCAAAATTGTTGTTGTCGTTTTGTATTTGGTATCAGAAAGTATGATAGAATATCAAATAAAATTAAAGAACTTAGCTGGCTCAATATAGGAAATTTATTTAAATATCAGATGGCGGCCACGGTATTTCAAATTCTTTTAACCTCAACTCCCATATACTTAAAAAATAAATTGATATATCGGAAAGATCTGAACAGTTTACATTTGAGATATCCACACAACTTAACGATTCCGAATTACCGGTTATCATTTTTCAAAAGATCTTTCACATATAACGCCATTTCAATATATAACAGCCTACCTAGGGAAATTAGGACATGTTCTCTGACATTTTTAAAACAAAATTATATAACGTTGCTATTAGTTAAGCAATGAATACAGTGCTAACGTTAATATATTATTATTTTAAGGTGAAGGGGGAGAAAAAGTCCTTTATATCTCACAAGGAAAGTCAATGTTTAAATATTTAACAAAACATTGAGTGCGACCGGTTTCGAAGTGTCATCACTTCATCTTCAGGCTCGCCTAGTGGAAAGGAGAATATGTGGTGTAAGGTGTGTTGACACTTAGAGCAAACGATATATAAAATAGTTAAAAAGAGATAACTCACCATACTCTCCATCCACTAGGGAATACTACAAAACAAGTTCATCCAATGTGGGGTGAAATAAATTGTAAAATGAACAAAGTTTACAAGTAATTAAAAGTTAAAATTATTTGAAAAAACAAATATGAGTCAATAGAAATAGTAAAATTTAAAATATTCAAGACCATACAAAACAAATAACATACATTAAACAGATTAAAAGATAAGGCTTATTTTAAACAACCTTGTTTTTTTCAAAAAACAAACATTTTTGAAAGGAGACCTGTCAAGTTAAGGCCTCTACAGGTGGTGGCAAGTATTAACAAAAAATTCTTGGGTAAACCCATGACAGGGTATAGGTAATAAGATGTAAACCATGAGTGAAGAAATATTTATTATTTATTATATAAGATTTGGGCCATGAACCAATCACCAAGTGTATGTGATGTTGTAGGAAGAAGAAAGAAGAAGAAATGACTGGGTTAACTGTTGTGAAGTAACTGAAGAATAAAAGAAGAAAAGAAGAAAATGACGGATGTGAAATCGCACAATCTAACCTAATCTTTAAACGTGCTCGTTGGTTTCTAATGGGAAAAAAATTACTTACTGAAATGTACCCCTTGCAAGAAAATATGTGAATAGAAATAAAGGGGGGGGGGAGGTTAAAAAGGAAGTTAGAACGATAAATTTAGATTAGTGTTGAGAAAACAGGAGGAGTTTCTGACATTATCTGGGCATTTAAGCAACCAACAGGATTTAATTTTAAATTTCTCAATATCTCGAGACTTTCGAAGCTATTAAGAGTAAATCTATGGTAGGAACTATGTAGGATTTCGAAACCTTCAGTTGAATCGAAGTCGTAATTTGAGTCCAGTAGGTGGTTGGCAAAATGTGAAAAACCTGTTGTATTTTGGTTAAGACAACGCAAATGTTCTTTTAAACGGATCTTGAAATTTCGAAATGTGCGTCCCACATAGAAAGAATGGCAAGATTTACAAGTTAATTTATAAATTCCAGATAAGTCAAATGGATCTAATTTATCTTTATTATGAACAAATAACTTATGTAATGAGGAGGGGGTTTTGAAAGATACTTTAAAGTGGTCTTTACGTAAGCTTGCCACTTTATAGGATGCTTTTCCAATAAAGGTAAGAGAAATGTATTTCTTACTGGTGGTTAGTTCATGTACCATATTAGGATTGTTAATATAAACTAAGTTTTGTTGAATTTTATTTTGTTTATGTGTTAGCATTTTATCAATAATATCTAGTTCAAAGTTGTGATCTATAGCAATAGTTTTAATCATATTTAGTTCCTTATTAAAGTTTTCCGTAGACAGAGGAACGTTTAATAGCCTCTCTAAGTAGCAATTAAAGGCAGCCAATTTATGTGTTGCTGGATGGTTAGAGGTATTGTCTATAACTGTGCCTGTATGTGTTGGCTTTCTATAGATGTCAAAGTTGAACTTGTTATTATTGTGTGAGATTTTAAGATCTAAGAAGTTAATAGATTTGTTTATTTCAATTTCTAATGTGAATTTAATATTAAAATGTAAGTCATTAATATAAGTCAAGAAGTCATTTAATGAGTCTAAGTTACCTGACCACAAAATCAAAATATCATCAACATATCTATAATAGAATTTCACATTTGAGTGGAAAGGGTTGTTTTTAAGGATTTTTGCTTTTTCAAAATTGTGCATAAATATGTCTGCTAATATTGGGCTAAGTGGAGATCCCATAGAAAGTCCATTTGTTTGTGAAAAAATTTCATTGTTGAATGAAAAAAAGTTTTGTTCTAAACAAACCTTGAGAAGGTTCAAAAATTCTACTAGTTCAATATCAGACATATTCGAACTTGACAAATGTGATTCAACAAAACCTAGAACCTCTGGTATAGGATATATATATATATATATATATATATATATATATTTACTTTAGCGCTTACACATTCCCATTTTGCTACATACTACCGACGTTATCAGTCCAAAACCTACGTTGTCAGTCCCACTTTCGGGCATGACAACGTTTTCCATGCTAGATGGGCTAGAGGGGGTCTATAGATCACAGGGATGAAATATTAGCTGGGCCTGAAAAGTCGCAAAAATGGTCATTTTTATACGGATTTAGTTCCGGGACCAAACGGCTAGGTGGCGCTCGAGTTAGAAGTGTATATCGTATATATTTCGTTCCATTTTTACAACGATTACAGGCCCGAAACTTGGCAACAGCGCGGTGGTTTCATGGAAACAGTTATTATGAAACAAGGCAAATATAAGAAATAAGCCGTGATGGGAAGGTTTAAATTCAATACGTATTTTCGTAATAATGTGTAGTGTTGGTAGCGAAGATCTTAGCGGTATAAGTTTGGTATTTTTTGGATTCAGGTGTTTTATTTGTTCGAATTCCAGGGCCAGAGTTTTTCTAATTATTATTCGTATGATGTTTGGTGTAACAATATCAGTATAGTATTTCGTTTAAAAATAATTAATTGGATTGTTTTAAGTAACCTATTCATGATATTTAAAAAAATACATTTACATATGCAAGTAAGAATTATTTTGTTAAATAACTCAAAAACATGGAATTCAGAAAGTATCGCTCAATCAGTGGCGTACAAAATTGACGTTTGACTTTTCAGGTTTTATGAATTTATGAGAGCTAATAAATATACAGTATGTCTGAAAAAGTTGGCAACATATGAGAAACTTTTTTTTTGTGTTGTTCCGAAAAAAAGTTATTCTTTATAAAAATTTCTGCATGGCCCGTAAAGTAAAACGCAAATGTCAGATGTCAATTTTTTAAACCGTATACGAGGTTTGTCAAAAAATATAATTTTAAACAAGAGTAAAGTACCTTTATTTTATACAATATCGAAAACTTTAATATGTATTATTTATTTCTCGAAAGCTTTTACTAGGCTGACTTTCGATAAGAGAAATGTCAGTCAGAACCGCCTAAATTTTAAATTATTTCGTTTATTTTTGTGTATTACATTAGAAAATACATTTTTTTGTTGGGTATTACTTATTTATCATTGATTTAAGTTAATTGCTAAAATATTGCAAATCAGCAAATAAACATTTAAGATGTGTTGAATTGTTAAATAAGATAAAAGTTGACGTGTTTTACAACTAAAATTTGCAAAATTTAAGTTGAAATTGAAGTTGTCAAAACATTTCTATTAATCATTTGCAATGTCAAATGTAAATACCTTGTTACGGGTTAATTGTAAAAATTTAATTAATTTAAATTTGAATATCTTTTCTGGGCATAATTTAAAATAAATAGTAAATTTACCTGTTTTCCAATAAGCTGACACAAAATAAATGAAGGCAAAGTAAAACTATTAACTTTATTCGAGATATTCTTCTAGTACAATGTATAACAATTTATTTCAATTATTCTACTTCCATCATAATTCTTCTTAGTTCACTAATAGGGTCTTTTATATCTTCTTGACTTTCCTGAAAGAAAAAAATAAATATTAAACCCTGAATAAATTAATAACAATAACATAACCTTTAGAATTTCAAAGGTTTAAACTTCAATGATTATTCTTTTCTTCTCATATATAAAAATTGTCAATTAGGAAACTAAAACTTGTCAGGTAAACCTACAACCAGATCTTTTCTATAGCCTTACCTCTAGACTAATAAGACCGGCTGTCAATAACAAAAAAAAAGGAACTTTTTTTGAAAAGCTTTCTTTTTAGAACGCACATTTTGGTTCGTGAAGAACGTGCTCGCATTATTGCGGATTTTTACATAAATCTAGAATAAATTTAGTGAATATTTCAATATTTACGAAAACTAGTAAATATGACATCACTGTAGATATAATTTTCATAATTATTCTTAGATTTAGAATTTAAAATACTTCGACTTTATCGAAGCCACTTGGAGGCCTCACGCCACGCCAAGGTGAGTCTTATAGAAATAACTTATTCAAAATATTCTATTTAAAATTTACTCTGGTTGTTAAAATGTAAAATATTATTTTAGGTCTCTTTTCTTAAGTTATCGTGTAATAACTTACCTTATCGTATCGCATCAGATTGTCTTGTTCTCCAATCGTTATTCACCCTCTTAATTCATCTTTGGGCTCGAAGAAACCCTCACGGATATTCCTGAGTAGGTACAGGTTACGTATATCCAATAGAGGCTGACATCACTAGGCTAAGAAGCAGTGAATGCACTTTTGAGGAAATCCTGAGTCTCCGATGTCCACTGAAACGCAGCTAAGTAGTAGCAATACAAGATATACCACTTTATTATTGATTTTCATATATTTTTCGTACTCATAACCATAGCCCATAATGCTTAGAGAAAACTAAGATTGTTCTTTTTATTAAATAGGAAGTAGTCTTCAATAACCTACAAAATATATATAATCCCTATAAAACTTATAGATTTGCTATCTAAATTAATAACTGGCTTTTTAAATATAATATAGTTTTACTTACTTTGTATGCCCCAAAAATTAGTTGTGAATCTTCACGTATAGTATGCATACCACACAGAAGACCGGGGCTTGATTTTATTGTAAACAATATATTATTCCCTAATATTAATTCTAAATATCTTATAAACAACAAACTCCATCTATTTGCTGCAGATAATAAAATACTGTAGAGAGACAACCCTCTTGTTTAATTAAAAATATAAATTTGAGTGCCAGAACCACTTCACAGAAAACCCTGGAATCGGGAGATAATTTAACCAACAAGGTTAAATCCCCCTTTTAAAGTAACAACCTGAATATTATTATTTTCGCAAGCAGAGATTTTCATAAAGGATAACTTTTTTTCGTAAAACTTTTTCAGACATACTGTACAGTGTGTCTACCTAAGTTGAAATCATATGGAAAACTTTTTTATTCATAATTTTAGAAAAAAAGTTAATTTTCGCAGAAAGTTGTGCATGATCAAACCTTAAATACAAACATCTAATACTAAATTTTATCCGTCGTATACGAGGTGTGTTTAAAATAAAGGTACTTTATTCTTAAGCAAATTTTCTATTTTTTAACGAAACCCTTATACGACTAAAAAATGTGATATCTGATGATTTTATTTTACGTTTTAGGTAATACAAAACTTTTTATTGGGAATAATTTTGTTCCTAACATTTTTTATAAACTCATCCGCTTATATTACATGTCGTATACAGGGTGTTAAACAAAAGTGTCACAAAATGAAATGGTGAATAGTATGACCCAAAATAAGCAGAAAAGTATGTATGACCGCAAATTAACGGTTTCGGAGATACGGACCATTTTGTGTTTATAACAATTTTTGGTGCAATCTTCCAAACACACGAACTGAAGGGATGTGGCGATTAGGGAAAGCGTCGATATACTGACGTAGCGCTTCCCTCGCATTGCCATTTGCACGACCGTACATAAAATGCATGTCAGCTAATTCAATATTAGTGTAAACAGGCATAACGAAAATTTATAAAATTATTCACCCACAACAAAATAATAACTGCAAATAGTATCTATGAAAAAACATCGGTAGACTCCGATAAGAAAAGCAAGTTTTTGAGAATGAAAAAAGATAATCAAAAAATGATACAAAACACAAAACACACTCCGTATCTCTGAAACCATTCATTTGCGGACATATGTTTATTAAGACTTTTCTGCATATTTTGGCCCATACTACCCCCCGTTTTATTTTGTGACACTTTTTTTTTAACACCCTGTATATACTATATCGTACATGTAGATATCTTTTTTCCCAAAGAAGGGGAAATGATGCACAATGTATAATTAAAATATACTTACAGCAAGTTAAAAAACTTGTATCTAACAAAGCAATGCTAACTGGCATTACACTTACTAAATACGGCGTGGAACAGCCAAATGGAATAAATCCAATAGCTCCATTATTATGCGTTTTTCTAAAAAAATCTTAAGACGTGTCAATTTCTAATTCTAAAATGACATGTTGCGACGTAAAAATGGCATCCCTAAATTTAATCCTCTTCAGATGACATATTTAACCCCCTATATTCTCAAATTGGAAGTAGGGGCCTGTGATACTTCATTTGAAAGGTCATTTCATTAACTCTTTAAAGCTGCTATGGTTTTAAATTTTATTTATTTTTAAATTTTGTTGAAATCGATATTTCTGAATTTTCATCGGTAACATCTGAACAGTTTTAATATTTTTAGCTGTGCATTTAAAAGGTTTTTTGACCTACCAATCTCTCTGAATAACTGCACATAATTTGTCAAAGCATTGTAAAACCAATTGTAGCCAAATACTAACTAACTTTTAATTAAACAACAACGTATTATCGATGGCCAACGAATGTTTGGTAACCAAAAGACAATTATGTTAGTTTTCATTCATTGGCGCGGTCTGTACGCAGCTTAACACAAACGTTTAATTTCAAGGTAAATATATAATTAAGTGAAAGTGGCTAAAGTATCAAATAAACATTTAAATTTTGGAGCCAACAGGGAAGCATGGAATGGAGGCGTTTATATTCACGCAGAAATCACCTGCAATACATATGGCTCCAAAACCAATAAAAAAAAAATTGTCTCACTGAAACTAGGTAAACATGCGACAATATTTCAGGTAATAATAGCAACAATACACACTGTGCAAAAGAGGTATTAAGTATTTTCACATACTATGAAGCACTGTTCGGTATTCCTAAAACAGACTAACCTTACCCTAGGTGCCAGGCCACAGAGGGCACAAGGTCGAGAAGTAGCCTAAAAGTTGCTTCTGGGCTCAGCACTCATTTGTGGTGTTACAAAAACGCCATCAGATCATGCGCAAAGCAGCAGGTGTTCAATGAATCTCAGGAACGCCAAGTTAGAGGCAGGTCAGAAAATAAAAGTGCCATCGTCAAAACTGAGTAAGAATAGGAGAAGTACTAAAATACTTGTCCTATTAACATGGCATTGTAAGTTTTAAAAGACATAATATGTACAACTTCGCACTGGCAAAAGACACCTTTTTTCGATTATGTCACGAAGAGGAGGCAACTGCAGTATTGGGCTACTGCCATGATATATGAAGGATGCGATTCCATACACATATAGAAGCAAAACCAAGAAAAAAAATTTTTATATGTATTCAGAAGTATTTATTTTTTATTTTATAGTCACAACATATGCTTCTGAAAACACTTTTTCCATCTTCTAGTGTCGTCAAACAATTTTAAGAACATGGTGGACAAAAACAAACAAAAATTGAAATTTTAAAATAGTTAAAGTCACATCTTTTTATTTTACAGCGTATGTAGGTGTATTCGAAATACTATAATTTGGTTCAACACGATATAGTAGCGAAACAAAAACATGTTTAGTTTTTATTTTTGTTTCCATACTATCTTGTTAAACCAAATTATAATATTTTGAATACACCTGCTGTATAACAAAAAGATAAGCCTTCAACTGTTTTAAAAAGTATTCTTTTTGTCCCCATGTTTTTAAAAATTATTTAACTGCACCAGAAGAGGGAAAAAGTGTTTTCCAAAACATATTTTGAGCTTATCAAATAAACAAAATAAAAACTTATGACCAGATAAACTAAAACATATTTTATTTAGCTATAATTATACTACGGTACAACGGCCAGGAAAGTATCCCTATTGAAGAAAAAATAGCTACACCGGAAAGCTACTACCTAGTTTATTCAGTCTAGTACAAAAGATCAAACTAGACAAAGTACCATGACCAATTATTAATAGTTAAGCATAAAATATCTGAGTAGTACGAGGTGGGCGAAAGGCCACCTGGCCCGCAATCCTAAATCTGAAACAACTCCAGCGTTGATCTAATTACTTGACAATAACACAAAAAACATTTTTGTTTCGTGTAAATAATCGGGCGGTTGTTGAATATTGGTATTGGCAACGCCGCAGGGTATGTAAACGTCGGTAAAATATACAAGACTAGTATATGATGGCATGGGAAGGCGGCAAATTGAAATGGCTTGTGATCGTTTATTGAACAGAATGTATAATTTAATTTTGTTTTTTTCTTACCCCTCTCAATGTGGATTAATTCATTGACATAAAATATGTCAAAAGTGACATCATTTGTTTTTATATTCTTAATATTTCTGGTTGGTCTGAGGTCGTCTTATAATTGACAGGGCTTGGGAACGACGCATAATACAGTATATATATATATATATATATATATATATATATATATATATATATATATATATATATATATATATATATATATAGCGCCTTAGTATCTTCTTGAACCAATCGTCTATATCCGACGAGAACATCCTGAACCATCCAAACAAACCTGAGCCGTATATGTGGTTCAGGATGGGAGACCCTTATAAAACACTTTAAAATACCCTGTAGACTGCCTGGAATAAATTTGAAAATGGCTCAGATTTGGACGAAACTCCAATCTTTAGTTCCAACATTTTCCGTATTCTGGGATGGTGGCGCTCTAGTCGCCTCGATTTGTATATCTGTATAACAACAATCCTGAACCATCGCTTGTATGCAGCCGTAGCGGAATATTATTAGATTCTTTCAGCGGCTTACAATATTTGAACACGTTAGTGACCAAATCGGTCCATATAGACCTGCGGTAACATTGTACAAGTACAAGACCATGGCGGTCCTTAGGGATCGCCTCAAAAAGTTTTGACCCTTTCGTAAAATAGTTCGTGCCGCTTATTAGTAGATACTTTCATAGAAAATGGACCGCTTATCCTGTAGATTTTGTCATAAAAAATAGACTGCTTTGTCTTTTAGATTGTTATTATAAAAAAAATATAAAATACTAAAAATAACCGAAATTATTATATCTACCAAAAAAAGGATACAATATGTCACGTAAAATGCTTCTGCGTGAATGTGTTGAAATCCGTAGCGGAATTTAATATAATAGAAAATAATACATTGTGTAGTATTTATACATATACTCTTTACTATTTGTACCGCTTATTGCTTATTTCAAAGACGAAATCTGTCATCTAAATATATAAAATAGTTAGTCCTGACGGACTAGCTGATCTATCAATGTAGAGCCAAAACTACCAAGTCTAGAAAGCTGAAATTTAAAACATAGATTTATTTAATAACATAAATATCCCCTAAGAAAATATTTTTGTAGACTTCAAATTTAAGAAGGGAAAACTTTTTATAAAAGTAGGTAACTTGTTCTTTAAAGTTAAAAACATTAAAATTTGAATTACAACTTAATTAATAGTGACATATTTCAGGGTTTTGGGTTTTCACATTTTAAGAGCAAAACGGAAGGAAGGGAAAGTTTGAATAGAAGTATCGATTTTTTAGGTAGGAACTTGCAAATTGGAATTGGTACCACTCATCATAAATAATGATGTGTATAGGGGTTTTTTGTATTCAAGGGGAAAGTGTGGGGTGAAAGTTTGTATGGGAATAACGTAAAAATAATAATAAAAATAAATTAAAATAAAAATAAATTATTAAAAATTAATAAATAAATTAAATTAAATAAAATTGAATATAAATAAATAAACTAAAAATAAATAAAAAGAAATACAAATAAACAAAAATAAATAAAAATAAATAAAAATAACTAAAAATAACTAAAAATAAATAAAAATAAATAAAAATAAATAAAAATAAATAAAATTAAATAAAAATAAATAAAAATAAATAAAAATAAATAAAAATATATAAAAATAAATAAAAATAAATAAAAATAAATAAAAATAAATAAAAATAATATAAATAAAAATAAATAAAAATAAATAAAAATAAATAAAAATAAATAAAAATAAATAAAAGTAAATAAAAATAAATAAAAATAAATAAATAAATGAAAATATATAAAAACAAATACTACTTCCAAGGCTTTATGCTGACCTGGATATTGGATTACAGTGTTATAAAAAGTGTTTGCGACTAAATTTCTCGATACAACAAACTCTTTGATTTGGAATTTAAGGAGCTAACATTTATTAAATGCGTTGATTTTTAAAGTTAATCTTATGGCTAGCATGAAAAATATAATTAAAATAAATTAAAATAAATTAAAATAAATTAAAATAAATTAAAATAAATTAAAATAAATTAAAATAAATTAAAATAAATTAAAATAAATTAAAATAAATTAAAATAAATTAAAATAAATTAAAATAAATTAAAATAAATTAAAATAAATTAAAATAAATTAAAATAAATTAAAATAAATTAAAATAAATTAAAATAAATTAAAATAAATTAAAATAAATTAAAATAAATTAAAATAAATTAAAATAAATTAAAATAAATTAAAATAAATTAAAATAAATTAAAATAAATTAAAATAAATTAAAATAAATTAAAATAAATTAAAATAAATTAAAATAAATTAAAATAAATTAAAATAAATTAAAATAAATTAAAATAAATTAAAATAAATTAAAATAAATTAAAATAAATTAAAATAAATTAAAATAAATTAAAATAAATTAAAATAAATTAAAATAAATTAAAATAAATTAAAATAAATTAAAATAAATTAAAATAAATTAAAATAAATTAAAATAAATTAAAATAAATTAAAATAAATTAAAATAAATTAAAATAAATTAAAATAATTTGAAATTGAATACAAAATATGTTCTTCGTAACTTATTTTGAATAATAGTTAAACTTATTATAAATTAACTTATTATAAATTAGATTATTTACCCCTTTTACCTTACTATTTTATATTCATGTCAAAACAGACCCTTAACTTAAATATTCGTATTTTAATAGACATCACCATCCATATCTCATAAAAATGTTCAAGATTGGATTGTTTAATTTTGAAAATTATAAAATAATTTTAAATTCCTCTGAAATCTTTACGAAAATAAATTAAAATACTTCTTGCATTGTGTTTAATTTATGTCAAAGCAACAGTAAACTATAAATTGAAATAAAATACGTTAAAATGAGTTTTACATGAAGATGTATTATCTGAATATGAAATCTTGGCAGTCAACGTGTTAAAATATTCTGTGAACCATAATTGCTTTTTAGTTGTAGACAATTTTAATATAAATGGTTCAAAATAGCACAAGACGTTTGGTTCAGGAATGTGTTATTTACATTGTCTAAAATATATAAATGGTTCAAGATAGCAGAAGACGTTTGGTTCAGGAATGTGTTATTTATTTTGTCTAAATTATATAAATGGTTCAAGATAGTACAAGACGCTTGGTTCAACATTGTATTATTTATTTTGTATAAACTTTTTTGTTAAAAATTGTTTTTTTGTTGTATATATTTCAAAATTAGAAAAGTTTTATAAGAACTTACATATATATGCGGCCAAATAGACGAAAACTCATTGTTTTCCTAGTGGAGCAGTTTTGTAGTAAACTACAATTGGCTCAGAAAGGATATAAAGATGTATATATATATATATATATATATATATATATATATATATATATATTATTAATTTCAAACATTTTGTATTTTAAGTTCCATTGATTTCAGTTTAGATTAAATACAGGGTTAACATTTTTAATCATAAATTAATTGTATATTAAATTTCTTATTTTTTTATATTGTAAATGATGGATACCTTTTGATTATTTTAAATTTATATTTATGTTGAGGTTAAGTTGAGTAGCGCAAGCTAGACTTCGCCTCATGATGTTTATGTGCATTGTATATTACAAGCAAATAAAGGCAATTTATTATTATTATTATTATAAAATCAATGTACCTGGATCCGTGGTACTTTTGTTTCTCAGAAATTTACATTTTACCGAAATTATATACACAGTTTACTGTACCAAATAAAAAAATTAAATATTACAGGTCATTTTCTAATTGTCCCAAATAAATTATTTAGAGGGGGCTATTTTCTTAGTAAGGCTATGGACTGCCTCTACTTTCAGATGTGTAGATGAACCAGAGGTAGTAAACCTGAAATAAATAAAAACAATTATTATAATGTAAATGTTCCAAAAAGTAAACAATATTACTTACATGTTTATTTATATTATTTGGTTTGATTTTAATACTGCTTTTATGTATTGAAGTAAATGATTAAAGTTTTTTGGTATTTGCCTTCTACAAAGAATTGTTTTATGATTGATCACATACCTTTTTACATAAGAGCAATAAGCATTTTCCTTAAATTGCTGAGAGCAGATATATCAGAGTTTAGCTAAAAATAATTTCTAAATAATTTGATTAATGGTTTGTAAACACTGTTCAAGTTAAGTGCACGATATTCCCAGGAGACCTGAAAAATAAAAAGCATTTAGAATACAACAATAGGAACATAACTAAAGTAGTTACTGTTACTTACAAATGGAAAGATTTAACATAAAATCACCAAGTAAAGCAAGGTTTTCAAGATATTTATTATTTGTTAATGGTTTTGTAAAGTGTAGCTTCGTAAATAATATCTTTGAGGACTGACTTTGGTTAAATATTATAACATATTCACTAAAAATATTGTGCCAAGATGTAAGCAACACGTAATAAGTGTTCAAAATGGCGGAGTTTTCTATCTCCTTCTAAATGGCACTCAGAAAGCTGTGAAGCGCGACCATTCTCCGTATAGTAAGAGAAGATGTGCCTAAAAGTTATATAGCCAAACTTCCATTGAAATTTGAGGTTAAGTTTTCTTTTGACGTGAAATGTGTAAAAAGCAAACATTTAAAATTTTCGCCAAACTCTATCTACCGACCCTCTCCGCAAAGTGCCAAGCGCATCCGAGGTTTCCGTGGTTTTAATGCCGCCTCTCTTTATTTTTTTATTCGATTTTTCAGAGAAAATGACGATAAATAAATTAAACCTAATAGCACAAAAAATCACTTACCTTTATGAACATAAAAATCATAACAGTTAAATAATGCCGACATGAGTTAACCCGACAAACAACCACATTATCGGACGGTAGAACATCGCCTGCATCAGAAGATGCGCGATAGGGAGAACCCCTATTTAATAAATGAGATGTGATTATAAATAGTTTTGTATGATGGTGAATTTTACAGATTTTTGATTAATTATTTGTCTTTATTCATATGAGTCTCAAACATATTTTTCGCTAATCAACTAAGTTAGTAGTTACAAGCTAAAATGAGTTAAACATTTAGTTTCTATGAAAACTGTCCCAAAAATAAATATTAGTTTACCAAAAAAATGACACATATGACGAAATAGAGGTATGAAAGGAGCTATGGAGTAGATAGAAGTTTCTATAGGCTGTCGTAATTAATAATTTTCTGTTTATGTTCCTAACATCATTTTTGTCATAAATTATTTTGTTTAATTTTATATTTTGCGCCATATAGATTTTGTTTAAAACCTTTCATGCATGGTTAATTTTAGGACAAAACTTTGTAAAAAAGCTGCTTTGCTCCTACATTATATCCTTAATAACCTGTTAATATTAAATGGGTAATATAGATTGTACAGATGGTAGACCCAGAAAGAATTAGAATTCCAGAGAAGATTAAATAATTGTTTATAAATCATTCCCCAGAAGCATTTTAAAATAAATTCCGATCACGTCCACTGAATTTGCTTATTTCTTCGGATAATATTACTTATATTTGGTTTTAACGTAGCCGGTTGTTGTACCTGTATAGAATATTTGCTAGCAATATTTTATCACTAGTTTGAGATTATACGTTCAGGATAGTCGTTTGTTGCATTCTACGATTTTAAAATCGCTTTAATTTCTGACTGTTTTGTCACGTACTGTATGTGTATATTGCTGTTTTCAGTAAAGATGTATTGCTAATAAAATATTAACTTTTTGAACGCGCGTCTGCCGTACATTTATCTTCTTTTTCGTCGTCGTTTATTCTAATTTAGAAATGTATCCGAATAAACATTACGTTGTTGAGTATGATGAAGATTAATTTTAATTTGGGTAGTTAGTGGCTCTTTTAGTATATATTTTTATACTTTTTATAGCATTTTATTTAATTTTATTATAAGGTATAATATAATTGGCTTTTTTAAAATTAAATTGTATTGAAGAATTGTTGCTTATGTATTTTTATATTATCATCAATTTCTGATCATGAAAACTGGTAATTATCGAGGTAATAACATTTAATAGCTTAAGTAGACGTAGTTGGTGATATGTACATGACAACAATATAAGTACTAAAATAACGAGGTTTAAGTTTTATCAGTATACCATCAATAACCAGTTAAATTTTGCTTTTTCACCGACATAAACTCGTCAAAATCCAAACTTCTCCATTAACCAAACTACCGTATGTGACTATGAAATTGTGATGTTAAGTAAAATTTGGCATAATGAAAATTTCTACAGTTCCGGATTTTTTAAAAAAGGACAGAAACTATGGAATGATTAACCTCGAACCTGGAGGAGGAACTTTAATAGCTTCTTTACAATAAAAGAAATCAGAAAATTTTCAATATTTATTATGTAAACTTTACCAAATACATTAGGTAAATTATATTAAATACACATCTGATAATGACTACGACCACTTAGGAAAGTGACAGCTATCGCACTATTTAGTCTTATGGGAAGTGCCCTATATCACACACGTGTGGATACATTTTTTATCTTTATCTTTGTCGGTTATAAACAGGTAGGATTAGGTTTGGCCCAGAACACTGCGGCCTCTTGGGCCTATTGTATTCCCCTGCTTTCCCCGTATTCAGGTACTATCTTTGGAATTGTCCTGTGTCTTTGGTTCGTTTTAATTAAGTTCCCTACCAAGTGTTCCTGGGACGTTATTTCCGGTTCTAGGCCGAAAAGGATGGAACATCGCCTAGTAAGAGCTTCGCATTCGAAGATCATATGGTATGAGGTTTCTTCCTCTTCCATGGGGAGTCTACACGTAGTGGGATCATTGTGTAATCCCATTACATGAAGGTGTTTCAGCAAGCAGTGCCCCGTTATTAATCCCACAATGGTGGATATCTAAGGCCTTGCGAGTTGTAGTGCCTCAGTAGCCATGCGTGGGTTTGTTCCCTTTAGCATGAGATTACTGAATATGTGCCCTCTTATCTGTTGCCAGTGAATTATGTGTTTTGTGGTTATCCACCTGTTTACTGCCTGTCGATCAGAGGTTTTGCTTATTTAAAATACAGGTTCGGGTCCTGTTAATGGTAGATCTGATCCCTCTTTGGCGAGTTCATCAGCCTTTTCACTTCCTTGGATATCTCTGTGCCCTGGTACCCACGCTAGTTTTACCTTGTTGTGGGTTTGCCAGATCATTTAGTATTCCTAACAACTGACACTCAAATTGGATTTTCCCAACAAATTTCTACCACTACTGTGTTTTTAGATATTAAAAGAGCTTATGATAATGTCAATCTAGAAATACTGATTCAAAAAATGATATCATTGGGATCCCTCACTTAATCTCCTTACATATTTATAAACTATATACTGTAACAAGTGATGTTGGTTTTACTTACCGTGTTTTAGCTCAATTTTAATTAGGGCCGTGAGTAGCACTTAATAACCTTGACAAAACTTAACTATAGGAAAGGTATGGAGGGCGCCACCAAACTTACATAAACATATCATTTAAGGTGAATTATAATAGTTTGGCAAATATAATTAATATGACTGATGTTAAAACAGAATGTATATGTTTATGCAGGCAAGTAACAATTACAATCTACACAAGCCATGATTCATTTAAATTACTTTTTTATTTAATTTTTCAAAGATAAAAAATGAAACTTATCTCAAAGTAGGAATGGTGTAGGTCTTCAATCTTTCTCAAATAAGGACGGTCTCCTACAGCGATGCGTCTTCTTCTAAATATAAATTACCATATTTCTAACCATAACTTCAACTGTCTTCTAACCATAAATTAACATATTTTCAACTGTCTTCTCAGCGTTTGTTTAAAAAAAATATTTTAAACTATGTTCTCAGCGTAGTTGTAAAAAACCATCCAAAGGTTGACTTATCTAAAAGATTGAGACCTTTTTGAAGTTTACGTAATAAGGAAAAATAAGGAACAAGGAGGTAAGATGTTTCTGAACACATAATGAATAAAAAATAATCTTTACAGAAATTAATGACACGTTCTAAAACATCTAACCTCACATTTTTAACAACTAAATAAATCTCGATCCATTTCGTTAATCTTTGCAGAAATCTTGTAAATATTAATCTTTTACTCACCATGAAATACTGATAGTTCTCACCACTAATAAAAATACCACATACTGTTTAAGATTACTTAAATATTAGCAGATTTAATAATCTCGACTGCCTCGTTCTGAGGTATTATTGTAAAAGACTTTTTCAAGTAATACCTGTCGAAATTCACTTTCGATCCGAACATACAACTTATAAAAAACAAAAAATTACTATATAAAATATTTGTAGCGAAAGAATGAAACTATCGGTCCTAATAGAGATGGGACAATCATTTTAAAAATATAGTTATAAAATATTAAAAAATAACGGTACTAGAAGAGTAACCGTTACAATACAAGACACAAGTTATTGATTAGAATAAATAATGAATTTATAGGACCTAGAGAAACTTCATTTGGTCTTCCTCAAGGAAACGTTTTAAGTCCACTTCTATACCTTATTTATACACAAGATTTGGAACGACATATATCTATTCCTACAAAAATTCTTCAATTTGCTGATTATATTGTTTTGTATATTCAGCATAGAAGTATTGATTCTAGTATTTATCAACTATCATTAGGTGTAGAAGACATACAGAAATAGTTGTTTGAAAATGATCTAACAATTTCAGAAAACAAGTCAGCGATAGTTTGCTTTACAAGGAAAATAACTCAACTTTCAAATGTTGCTTCACTAGGAAATTGTCAATTTCAACTTAAAAGTAGTCATAAATTCTTGGGTGTCATATTGGACAAGAAGCTAAACTGGAAAGAACATATTAATTATATTGTAAAAAGAACAGAAAATGCTGTAAATTCCAAATATAATTGGGGTGCAGACCCAAACATAGCAAATCTTTTTTATAGGGTGCTGATTAGATCAATTTTTGACTATGGTTCAATATTATACAATGATGCATCAAATACTCATTTGCGGACAGAATAAAATACAAATGTCTTAGATTAAGTATAGGTTTTCTCCCAAGTACTCCAATTAATGTAATATAATCAGAAACTACAGAACCTCCTCTCAATTTTAGAAGAAAATTTTTATCCAAAAAGTTTTTAATAAATCAAAGGTCGAAAAATTCGGTTCTTCTCCCCTTTTTATCCAATTTTTCTTCTCTGTATTTAACTGGAAAGTATTGGTCAAAGAAAAAACTACCTTTACTAGTAAAGACGTTTTTATCTACCATTGAAATGATTCCAGACCTCCATCAACAAAATGGAATTCCACTATGGTCCTTACATTTTTCAGCTTTAAAAACGCCATTGAAAACATATATAAACAAAAATCTACTGAATGAAAACCCTCTAGTGATTAAAAACGCATTTAAAGAAGATTTAATAAAAAAATGGAATACATTTGAAAACATATATACGGACGGGATCTAAAATTGGGAACCAATTAGGATGTGCAATTTTTTAACCTAACAAAAATTATGAAATTTCATTTAAACTTCCAAGTACAATGTCAATATACAATGCTGAACTTGTTGCTATAAAAGAAGCTTTTAACGTATGTCTTCAAGAAAATAAATCTAAGTATGTTATATTTACTAACAGTAAGAATGCAGTAGAATATTTTGCAAAATGGAACGTTACCAGTCCTACCAACTATATAGCCTCAGAAATTCTTAAGCTTAACTACCAATGTTTGGAACAAAATAAAGAAATTTCGTTGGCGTGACTAAAATCTCATGTAGGTATTAGTAACAATGAGAAAGTGGATATACTAGCAAAAAAGGCTACTGTTTCGGGAACTAATAAAAATATTAAAACCCCAAAATCAGATTTTATTGCTAAATCTAAATTATCAATGTTTAAAACTTGGCAAAGATGCATATTCTAAAGAAGAAAAAGGGAACAAATAAAAAAACATTCAACCTATTATTCCAAAGTGTCACTGGTTCAAAAACGAAATAAATAGGTCTTTTATCCGAGTTATTTGTCGTATGAGAAGTAATATTGCTATGCATCCTGCCTACAAGGAAAAATTTGGTCTATCAGATAATAATGTATGTTTAATTTGTGATGAAATTGCTGATCTCAATCATATAATTTTAGATTGTGTCCTAAATTCGCTAGATACTGACACAATGTACTTAGAATTAGTTAATATTGGTATATCTCTACCAATAAACATTGATGTTCTGCTTTCATTAAACGATGTTAAAGTTTATAAAAATTGTATGAATTTGTTAAAAAAACTAATACAAGATTGTAAGTAGCTGAGCTACCCTCAAAATATTGTAAACCTGAAACGAAAAAATAAAATAAATGATAAAACAAAAAAATTAAACGAAGGAAAAAAAGAAAAAAAAAAAAAAAACAAAAATAATACAAAACAAAAAAAAAATACAAAAAAAATAAAAAATAATCGGAAATACATATAATAAAAAAATAGATATTTTTTATAATAATTAATTACAAACTCAGATATTTTGATAGCTGTAAGTCAAAATATAATAATAATAATGTAATCATATAACAATAGTGGATAAAACAATTAAAGAATTATGGATGGTTTTATCCAGTGCCATTAAAAAAAAAGGCAGTTCCAGACAAGCTTTGACCTGATTCATTTTGAATCAAGAGCCTTTAAGGCTGCTTGGCTATCTGAGAGAATTAGGATGGTTTGTTTTTTGTACTTCCTTCTTAAATTCTCTTGTACACACAATTCGATTGCATGTATTTCAGCCTGAAATACAGTGGTATGTTTTCCCAGTGAGACGATAATGTTGCATTTGGGTTTAACTCTATGTACGCCAGAGCCTGTTCCCTCGTTAGTTTTAAGATCCATCTGTATACCATACGAGACCGCTAAGCTAGTATTTATCTATCTCCTTATTTACCTCGTTCCAGTTGCAGTTGACCTGAAAGAGTCTGTTGAATGTTAAAATATGAAAATTGAATAAATACGATTATTGTTGATTATTTTTTTAAATACATTTTAATTATTAAAATAATAACCTGGTTTTACATTATTTTTTTGATGAAATTATTTGTGGTCGTAGGAAAAATATTGTACTTCACTTGTGTGAAAAATGATTTTCCACACTCGTAATATAATATACTATTATTTACAACCGTATATGTAATGTTGTCATTGCTAACGTCATTAAAGGTTGGGAAGTGTCACATTACACACCTCTACTTCCCGCCCTCATTTCATTTATTCTAGATGAATATTTTTTATATTTAAAAAAAAATAACATATTGTTTGACAAATTTTATAATACCTATTTAATGACAAACAATAAAAAACAACAATGATCTAAAATATAACAAACTACTTATTGATATTTATTATTCGCGAATTTAATATCCGGCTTTATCTGACATTTATTTATATTGGTGACAGTTGTTTACCCCGTAATCTTAGTAACAATATATTTACCTACTTGATTAATCTGAGAAAACCGCGCGCTTGGTAATTTGTCGTTAAATGTAATATTTTAGGTATATTCAGAACAAAACAGAGATTTATTAACTTTGATCGAAATAAGGTGGTTGTAAATAAAATAGTATACAAACCTCGGTAGGAAGTTTCATTCCTGTCTCGAGATCATAGCTAACCTCGACGCTTCGCGTCTCGGTGATCTAACTAATCTCACGACAGGAATGAAACTCTTCCCACCTCGGTGTGTAATATACTATTATACAATATATTAATACTTACGTAAGATATTAATTAAATTATTTAAAATAAAACCACCTAATGTTACATATTAAATATTGTAATTTTTAAAATTACATAATTTAACGTTGGTTGCAGCATTGCCGATGATATTCTGTAAATATACAGAACTTTATTTGCAGTGTATCCTATTGATACTCCTTTTTCAAACACATTATGAAGATATTTGGATCAATGCATGGAGTTAGCATCTTTTTCAAACATATAAAACGGTATCAATGGGCGTGGCTTATTTAGAATCAATATGATCGATCCCCCAGAACATGACTATTGGGAATGCAACCCAAAAACGATTTTATATTACATAGTATTTTATAGAATAATTACAAAGCCTACAAATTTCATTTGATATATATCATGGTTTAATGTACCTGTTATGCTTAGCACTTTTAGTCATTCATCAAGAATCAAAAAAAAAAGCTTTGACCTGACAACCCGAAATAGCATAAATAACAATACAGAATTAATCAATCTCATATAATATATAGCTAACGCTTTTGCAAAGTACTTTCTAACAAGATATTTAGAACAATACCAATTACCTAATAGATTTATCATAGCCTGTTTGGTCAACTTTATTCTCGCACATATTCACTGGTGAAGAAATGGTCTAATTTTCCAAAAATTCTTCGATAGCTGTATATTTCCCGCAATTTGGGAACAATTTATAAGAAAAGCGACAAATCTGTAATCAAAAACAATAAAGAGATCTTTTCCACTATATCTAAATTTTTCGAATCTATTTTGACCGGTGAGGTATTTTCTACGTAAAAAATTATATTTATTCGCCTACGACTGACTCTAGTTTGTGCTTTGTATACTACTTAGGAAATGTAGGTAATAGCCATTATCCGCGAGTAGAATACTATACTTTTGTTTGACTATTTAACAAAATAACACTGAAGACAGATGTCAAATTTTCTGATTGGTTCTTAAATAGTTAAGTAATGATAATAATAAGATTTTTTCATTGGTTGAAAATAATTGAGTAATGAAAGAAATAATATAGTAATGAAAGAAATAATTGAGAAATGAATAAAATAATTAAGTAATGAAAAAAAAAAAAAAAAAAAACTGACTGTATGAGTAGCCACTTACATTAATCAACAGAAAGGGGATATGTAATACGTATATTGTTAAATATTCATAGAAAAACATTATTTTATTAATAGTTATTCTTCTTCTATCTTATTATGTATTGTAATGAAATCAATTTATAAGAAATTTAATTAAAAAATTGGAATACAAAAATTATAATTGAGTTTTAAAAGTAAAAATAAAAAAGATAATTTGGCACAAATATCAAGAAGAAATTAACAATGATTATGATTTATATTGTTAATGATAAAAAAGTACTTATTTGCTCTGTTCGTGACAGCAGCGCAAAGTCGTTTAAGGTACTAATGGAATATTTCTGCGTATATTGACAAATACAATTTTAATAGAATTCGTAATTAAAAAGTATATTTATGTTAATTTTAATAAAAATGTATGGATTTGTAAAACAAGTAAAACATTAATTTTTTATTATTATTATATATTTTTATCGCTTAAATAAAAAAAAAATAGGTATAATCAATAAAAATCAATAATAAAATATAGGCAGGCAACAGTATTTACTGAAAAATGTATAAGTTTTCTCTGAAGTTAAAGTGGATAAAAGATGGATCGTTATTTAAATTTTCATTTTTGTTCGAAATAAAACATAGAATGAATGAATAAAACTGGTATCCCATAAGTAAGACACAACATTGCATTTCAGCCACATACAATAATCAAAGGAAAAAATCTTGAAATCTAGTCCTTGCAGAGTGAACATTTAAGAATAAAGGGATGTTAAAGAACATCGTAAAATGATAATTTATTGTCTATTTAAAACCTTTTCAGTTTCTGATGTCTACTATTTCCAGTATTACTGTTATTATTACAAAAATAAAGGTAATTTTTCTTTTTATTGTACACCCATCCATTTATTTCTTTGATTTAATTTCCACTTTGCTACTGAATTTTTTTTATAATTTTCGCTTTTTGTGCTAGTATTTGTACAATTTTCAACACAACAACTCCAGTTGCTTATTATATTGTTTTTACCTACTTTTTGGAAAAAAAAAAGGAAAATGTATACGTGTGTTTGATATGCCAAAATTACAAAATATCGCCCTAAAATGCACGAATTATCCGCAGCTGGCGCTAGTATCGCTTCTGCTTCCCCTACCATGACTTCGTACTAAGCGAATTTAAATATAGAAATATTATCAAAATATTTTTTTTACTTTTTATTTCTGAATATGTAAAACAGTTACGAAACCAGCAAATCGCTTTGAGTTTTATGTTTCCTTTGCTTACATAAATTTGCCACATTTTTTTTCTATTTTTTTGGCTTCTAATATGTTATGAAGCTTTTCGAAAAAAGTACAATTTTTAAAAATACGAGGAGAGTAGAGCAACTCTGTTTAAAACTTTTCGTTTTTAAGTAACTATGCCACATTTTTAAGCTATTTTTAGTCAATTTTTAGGCTATTTTTAGGCCATTTTTAGACTTTTGACTTACTCTGCTGGTTTAGTTCAAAGTTAGCAAAGCATTCTGCATTTTTTTTTTTACATAACAAATTTTTTTAGAATATTTTATAATATTTTAAGAACCTAAAAATAGTCTAAAAATATTCCAAAAATAGCGTTAAAATAGCCTAAAATAGCTTAAAATAGCATAAAAATAGCCCAAAATATCCTAAAAATGGCCTAAAAATTGCCAAAAAAATGGCCTAAAAATAGCATAAAAATAGCATAAAAACATCCTAAAAATTGCCTAAAAATAGTCTTAAAATAGTCTAAAAATAGTCTAAAAATAGTCTAAAAATAGTCTAAAAATAGTCTAAAAATAGTCTAAAAATAGTCTAAAAATAGTCTAAAAATAGTCTAAAAATAGTCTAAAAATAGTCTAAAAATAGTCTAAAAATAGTCTAAAAATAGTCTAAAAATAGTCTAAAAATAGTCTAAAAATAGTCTAAAAATAGTCTAAAAATAGTCTAAAAATAGTCTAAAAATAGTCTAAAAATAGTCTAAAAATATCCTAAATAACCTAAAAATTTAACATAGTTGTTTTTACAAAAACCCATAAAAAATGAGGTGCTTTGCTAGTTCGTTTGATGCTGGCAAAGCAATTTGATTTTTGTAAAAAACGAGGAGCATACATTTTTTGAATGGGGTATAAAAGATATCCTTAAAATTCCCTAAACATATGGATAAGTTTTAACTCAAAATTCCCTAGGTGCTTCTCTGCCTTCCTTGGCAAGATATTTTAGTTTGATTATAAGGCACTCAGCTGCATATCAATATTAGAGCACATAGGCTTGGAAAAGCAAAAATAATAATTTTTCTAAGATGCAATTACTTATATTGTTATGTGTGCCATTTCATTATTCAGTCATGCTCTAATTCTCCAAGTCCCTCTCTATCCTATTTGGCCTTTGATACTCAACTTGGCAGATTATCATATATAATTAAATTCCTTAAGACCAAACATATGTGACGACTATGGCGGAGGCACTTTCGCGAACATTCCTGATAATATTTCTGGTCTATTCCGGGTATGAGATATTTTGGTGAACGATCAACGAAAGTCATTAGATATATGGACAGTGAAGATAAATAGTAAACAGTTTAAAGACATTCGAAATATATATAAATTACTAGCTGACCCGATCCCGCTACGCTGGAATTTCTCAAATCTCAATGATTAAAAGTGAATAACAGTTTTTGTTACTAGTGAGAAATTTTTTCATGCGATGCTTGAAAAAAAATTATTAATTTAATTTTTATTCGTTTTTATTAGTTTTAATAATTTTTATTAATTTTTAATAATTTTTATTTTTTTTTATTAATTTTTAATTATTTTTATTAATTTTTATTAATTTTTATTAATTTTTATTAATTTTTATTAATTTTTATTAATTTTTATTAATTTTTATTAATTTTTATTAATTTTTATTAATTTTTATTAATTTTTATTAATTTTTATTAATTTTTATTAATTTTTATTAATTTTTATTAATTTTTATTAATTTTTATTAATTTTTATTAATTTTTATTAATTTTTATTAATTTTTATTAATTTTTATTAATTTTTATTAATTTTTATTAATTTTTATTAATTTTTATTAATTTTTATTAATTTTTATTAATTTTTATTAATTTTTATTAATTTTTATTAATTTTTATTAATTTTTATTAATTTTTATTAATTTTTATTAATTTTTATTAATTTTTATTAATTTTTATTAATTTTTATTAATTTTTATAAATTTTTATAAATTTTTATTAATTTTTATTAATTTTTATTAATTTTTATTAATTTTTATTAATTTTTAATAATTTTTATTAATTTTTATTAATTTTATTTATTATTTATTATTTATATTTATTTAATTTTTAATTTATTTTTATTTTTTTTATTTATTCCCCCCTCCTTAAAATGTGAAAATCCAAAAACCTTTAAATACGTCATTATATGAGTAGCTACAATTCAAACTTTCATGTTCCCACCTTTTAAAAATCGATACTTTCATCCTTCTTCCCCCTTCCCCCTTCTCCCTATTTTTTCACTTTCCCACTTTCCCCCTTTCCGTATTTCCTCTATTTTCCCCTTTCTCCAAACTTTCGCATTTATGTAGTAGTAGGGTTTTTGTGATACTTCCCATGCCCCCCTCCTTTAAATGCGAAAATCCAAAAACCTTGAAATACGTCATTATTTACATTTATGAGTAGCTGCAATTCCAATTTTCAAGTTCCGATATTTAAAAAGGCGAAAGTCTTCACCTTACACCGTCATCTATTAGGAATTCATAGAACTAACCAATAAATACACAATATTTAGGCATCCATACAAATAAAACGCGGTGCTAAGGTTTGGTATGTTTAAAGGGTTGCGACATACGATGTAGTCTATCTGCATTATATGAAATAATAAATATTGGATAAAATTTAAATATTTTATGTTAAACACAATGAAAATATTATTTTTAAAGAAACCGCTTATACATTTTCTATAAATTGGCAGGCTCGGCGACTATTATTTCAAACAAAAATAGCATCCAATATGGAAGGCTATGTCGCAACCACTTTAAATTTACTAACCCTTCCCGCTGTCAGCTATTGTTTGACAGGTCGTTGGAATGCCTAATTTTATTGTCGTATAATAAACATTTAATTTGCAATAACAAATATTAAGGTCAATAATTGAGATAAAAGCTATCGTATCTTTTAAATTGGACCAAATTACAGATAGTTACCAAATTTTATCAAAATCCGTTCAGTTTATCGCGAACATACATCGTGACACGAAATTTTTATACAGTGAGCATCATAAGTCTTACCCTCCCTAACTAACTCGTTACTGGGGTCTTGTTAGGAAAATCGCCGAGACAGGTTGATTTTTAATTTCTACAATGTACATTTTTGCATGATTAGTTTACCCTTAATTTCATCCCTTACTGGAGGGTAGCAACCCTTTCGACAAATTTAAATAGCATGGGGTGGTGAGTGATAGCTCATTTGAAAGGGGGTTTTATTCTCTATTCAACCGTGCAAAAAATTTTAAAATTTGCTTCATTACGTGTTGATTTATTAATGTTTAAAAATAACAAAACCTCACAAAATAGGAAAGCAACTAGACTAACAGTGACCTAATGGCAAAAAGTCTTACTTCACGTCTGAACCAAAACCGAAATCATGCAGGGCCGAATTTTAATTCTAAGGATGAGTGCGCTTCGTTAATTTCCGTTATTCTGAAACAATTAGTCGAGAATTAATGAAGCATATTTCAAATTTTTTTACACGGTTGAATAGAGAATAAAACCCTCTTTCAAATGAGCTATCACTCACCACCCCATGCTATTTAAATTTTTCTAAAGGGTTGCTCCCTTCCAGTAAGGGATGAAATTAAGGGTAAACTATTCATACAAAATTGTACATTGTAGAAATCAAAAATCGACGTGTCTCGGCGATTTTCCTAACAAGACTCCAGTAACGAGTTAGATAGGGGGGGTAAGACTTATGGTGCTCACTGTATATATAGATAGATAATAGTAGTGTTATATAAAATAAATGTTTAAATAAATTATTAATAAATAAACTGCTGTTTAAAATAAACAAACGTCACAATATTAATTTAGTGAAACAAAATGTTTTGGAGTGAACATGTCTATTAGTTTTTCGTATGTAATTAAGCATATAAATAAAATATTTAATGTTTAACTTTTGTTTATTTTAAAAAAAATATAATACATTTTGTGATACCTAATATCACAAATCATACATAAAAGGACTTCAAATGTTTTACTAGTAAGATAAACATAATTTTATTTCAGGTTATGTTAAAATAAAAAAAAAACAAAAGAATACATAAAGAATTCTATCATTATCATTGTTTAGTTACATAACTCTATTCTGAGATAGAGAAAAACATGTTCTATTATAAACTAAATAATGGAATAGTTATAATATAGGGGCTATGTACAAATATGTGTATTACTAACTGGATAAAAATATAACTTCAATAATTTACTACTACAATAAATATTTTCTTTTAATAAAGTATTCAAAACATAACAGTGTGTATATAAAAATTATAACGGCAAATAATATTAATAATAACCGTCCCTTCCCCTACACAAGTCGCTCTGTCGGCTCAGGGGTTGAAATTCACTCAAAAGGAGGTGAATTAGAGAATTATTTATTATTAGTATTAATATTTAAAGAAAGAATTGATTTACAAATAGATATGATGCGGTTTAGGTATATTTATTTCTCTAAAAAGGTATACAATTGCTTTATTGCTGAAAATTTCAGATTATAGGTTTCTTTTAGTTAAATATTCGTGATATGCTTCTCCTCATTGCCATATACTTTTGAAATAGTAGTAGGTCTTTTGAGATACGTAGAAATTGTGAGAATATTAAAAATGTAAAGTTTATTTTTATCTGCCGCGTCGACTACCCGAACGTTTACAAATCAAATTATTCTTATAAAAATCTGATGTGTCCAACACATGACTTTCCTATCTAGTTATTACAGGCTTTTTCAGGTTATTTTGTACAACCTATTGCAGCATCTCTATAAATGTTTAGAGGATAAACTAAATATATACATTGTCCACATACATCTACCGCGAAACATTTTTCTATATTCATTGAAAATGAAAATACTGAAAAATTTCAATTTAGCACTTTTCCTACAATTTTTCCATTACGGTCCATTTTAAAAAAATCATGTATTAACAAATATTATAGAGATCGATATCGCAAACAACTTTTATTTCAACAATTTTCATAAAAATCAGAATTTTGCACATTTTGTCAAATTTTTCGAATACGGACCATTTCAGGAAATTTTTACATACAACAAAAATTATAAATAATAATATTAGAAGTAACTTTTATTTGAACAATTTTTTCTCCAAACATAAATAACAGATATATTCCATAAAATATAAAAATGGCCTCCCATAAAGTACCCCCCCAGATGTTCCGACTTTGTCCAAAATCTAATCATTTCACGTCAGGCCGAAATAAAACTTAAGTTTAAAATTTAATGTTTTTTTCTTTATCCGTTTTTGAGTTTTCTTCAAAATTCGAAATTTACACATTTTCTCAAATATCTCGAATACGGTCCATTTTAAAGAAATTATGTATAGAATAAAAATTATAGAGAATTATATTACAAACAACTTTTATTTAAACAATTTTTATAAAAAAATATTTTTTTTTACATTTTCTCAAATTTCTCGAATACGGACCATTTTAGGAAAATTTTGCAAAAAACAAAAATTATAGATAATTATATTAGAAGTAACTTTTATTTAATGAATTTTCTTCTCCAAACGTAAATAACAGATATATTCCATAAAATATAAAAATGACCACCTATAAAGTACCCCCCCAGATGTTCTAACTCTGCCCAAAATCTAATCAGCTCATTGGACGCTGAAACAGAGCTTAAGTTTAAAATTTGGTGTTTTTTTGTGTATCGGTTCATGAGTTATGCGTTATACAGACACACACACAGACACACACACACACACAGACAGACAGACATCATCGCGAAAATAGTCAAAACGGATTCAGGGGACCTCAAAACGTAAAAATCCGTCGAAAACTCGAGGTCGAAAAAAATCATGATTCCTATACTTTCCTTATATGTATACAGATAGGAAAGTAAAAATTGCGAACAAAGAATACAATTTCCTTTCAATAGAAATTATGAATTAAAACTCTATATTAAAAAAAAGTAGATAATTATAACTCTTCTACAGTTTCATGATCTAATAAAACTTTAAAAGTATTTTAAAATTTTTGTTCACACTTTTCAATGGAAACTTTTAATTTTCTTCAATTAGTTCAGAATTTGTCCGAATTTTTATCCCGATCGTAATTGATTTAAAACTTTGCATTTGAACAATGTGCACCAGTTCCCAAAAACAATTGTTTTCATAAATCACCTCTTTTAGAGATTTACTAATTAATTAATATACCTCAACTCTTATAAATCGATGAATATATTATTAATTTTCCTTTAGTCTCATTCGAATACTTGTTTCAATCATGTTGTCTAAGCGGCAAGTCCCAAATCATTTACGTCGCGTCGTCAATTACAAACATTTTTTTTTTATTGGTTCCAACACCATCGCACTAAGGACAGCACTATCAATAAATTAAAACCCAAGAGTATTGGTCGAGTAAAGGATCCTATCGAAAGCAATTTTAAATTTATTATTAATTACACTCTGAAAGAGGGTTTCTTGTATTCGTTTGTTTATGGTACAGAATTATTAGTACGGGGATTTCCTTGTATAAAAACCGAATGTATAGAACAAAAGTAAAACCGACTGATTTCCAAATCATTCAAAATTCAGTCTTTCAAAATTTCTTAAGATGATTTAAAAATCTATTCAAAAGTCTTAAAATCAATAAAGAATGTTCCTATTAAAAATGTTTAAACACAAAAAGTTTCACAAATTTGACAAAACTAAATTTGATGAAATAGATGTACCAAACTAAATTATAGTTACAAAATAAAAATTATTACAACACGGATTTGAAAATAACTTTCTAATAAAAATGAGACACAGTTAAATAAAAACCTTGGTGTGTTTTGAAAATAAACTTACCTGCAAAATTTATAATTTAAAAACTTTCAAAGTTACTAAATTATCCAAATAACTGGATTGGAAAGGAATCTAGAGTTTTGTCGATAAAACAATAAAAAACTGTGTGGACATTTTCCTCCAAATTAAATTAAAGAAAAAACCTAAAATTTTAAAAAAATCATCTTAAATTTTCTATAACTAGTGTTCACCCAGTGGTCGAAATTCAAACATAATCACTATTAAAAAATTGAGGAAAACATGCATATTATTATGCATTTGTATATTGCTAACATTTTTTTATTCATATATATTTGTTCATTGTATTCGCTGTGTGCAAGACTGGTAGCGCTCTCTGGTGACGGGATAGTGACAGTTCTCCTCATTCGTTCCCGCATACTTGCTATACACCTCACACTCAACACACTCAACTTGAAAATTATTTTTCAACAATTAAGTGTTGCAACAAGTTTTGTGTTCGCTGTTATTTGATAGACTAACAAAAATTGTTTTTGTCGCACAAAAAGTAAGTAAATGACAAAAATATTTAGAGGTTATGCATACGAAGTATCTGCGTTTTGAATGTCATAAATCAATGTAATTTGTCTGTATTTTTAGATGCTACATTTTTGTCATGAGTGTCATCTTGTACACTGGATTTGAGAAAATATCTCATGACAAACTTTCAGCCTGAAATGCCAATAAAAGGTAAAGATTTGGTAGAAGCTGGGTATGTCATAAATGTCGAAGAGCACAAAGAGTCAGGTGTTGGCCTTTTTATCCGAGCTGGTGTCATTAGACAAACGTCTGTCACGAAAAAAGAATATCTTGTAGAATTGCATGTAAGATAAAAATTGTGTTGAAATCCATTTATTATTGACAATAATAAAAATAATCGCATGTTTTCCAATATTATTTCAGCTTGATGCAACTCGGCGAATTCTGTCAGTTTCTTGTAATTGCGTTTATGGAAATAGTTCGACTCATTTTAATACCCAACACGAGACCCACAACACGCTGCCGCGCTACTACGATGATGTGGACAATCGCCGACTCCTGCCACCCTGGGCGCTGCGATAGCTCAATCTATCCCCTCCAAGCCAAATGCACACAGCGAATATCTGAGACCATAAACTTTTATATGTACCTACAATACAATATAGTTCAGTGCTGTTATAATTAAATAAAAAATAAATTCTATAAAATAACAGTAACTCATTATTTAAAAACTCTCATTTATTAATATGAGACAGATTTTTGCTAAACTGATTCTGATTAAGGCTGTTTTCGCGGTTTACTATTTTATCATTATCCATGTATCTTAGTTACTTATCATGTGTATAATTACATTTTTTGCTGAATTATTCAAAAGAAACACCCCAATAATCTCTAGTCTTTTAATTTTTTTGATACACCTTAGTTTTTTAAATAAAAATTAAAAATGAATATTAAATTTAATTAATTTGCAGATATAAGTTTTTGGAAAACTGGAGTTTGTAACTGATTTTTTTTTTATTTTTTTTTCTGCTTACAAGTTTTTGTTAAAATCAAAAACTAATTGAGTTTTGTAGTAAACCGTTTTCCAATAATATTTTTATTTCGTACTTGTGAAAATATTTTTGCTGTAACCAACGGTAGCCTGGATTAGCAAATAAAAAATGATTCGGCCAGGGACTAACTCGCTCTTTTGATTGTAAAACTTTAGTATAATATATTTTATATTATTTTTTACGTGTTGTGTAATGAAATGAAAGAAAAGTCGTGCAGTTACTAACAAAAGGTTAGACTATTTTTATTACACATTTTACTAAAACAAAAAAAATAATTTGATTGATATGCGAATATGATTTTTATTGATTAATTTCCTTATTATATTGGAATTCATGAATATTTTGAGAAATATCTCGAGTCAAAAACAATGGACAATTTTCAAAGTATTCCTAAGAACACATTATATTAACTTTTAATTTATGTACTAGCACCCCACAATGTCTTTTCGACAATACTCAGCTCATAATGAGTTGGTAAGTATTTTTGAAGCAGCTTGAAGCAGGACTGGAAGAATTGCAATTGGCAAGATATATTGAAGAAGTAGTAGATATAAAGTTAATTATAACGCTTTATCTGTAGTTGTAAGTTTATATTTTAATATTATAACGTGTGATCCAAAAACAATACTTCTTAAAATCATTCTGATTCTTTCCTGTAGAGAGTAAACCATTTCTTAACAGCCCAACAAGTAAAACTGGATTAATAATACTAATACTAAATTTTCAAAATTTGCTAAACAATTATTTTATTTGACAAAAAGCTGCTATTTCAAAATTTAAATCAATATAAATAGCAAAAAAGATAGTCTATTCGTGTAATTTCAACAAATCGAAATTTTACTATTAGATTACTTTTAAATGTAAAAGTTTGGTGCCACTTAATCTTCTAACTATTTCTGCTAAAAGGATACCCAATACAATAATTATTATTTAAATACTAACATGAAAACCAAGAATTTCAGTGCAGGCACGTTCAACTTTTGAACGTAATTTTTCGGAACCTGCTAGTTAGCAGATAATAAATTAGGGTACTATTGGAAAGATAATTAAACGCCCTTTAAAATGATGTTCCAATTGACCGCCTTTCCCATTTAACATTTTAGGGGTAACATCTACCCCTCCTTAGAGGTTGAGCCTCGAATGGTAAAAGTATTCATTGTAGATTACAGGTGTTCCCCTTGAAAATAAAATTGACGGGTTTTTGTGATTTTTCATATTATTTACTGGAAGGAAGATATTCCGGGAGGGAAGTTCTCGGTGTGTCACCTTGTATATTGTCTCTTTATTGGGGGGTTGGCATAGAGGCCATGACCCCCCCCCCTAGATGAACATTCTTATGATTTATGGGCCTTTTATTCAAAAAAATATGCTAAAAAGGGAATGGCTAAAGGCACTTTATTGTCCTGATTATTGATCTTAAAGTATTTGTTTATTTGATATCCTTGACAATAATCTTGGTTATCAGTGATAACTTATCACTATGTTCCTTTTTGTAAAGGTTTGTATTTAGTTGCATTATCAAATTGTATATCAAAATATTACTCTTCCTTTTAGCCCTGATGACAGCCAAAACTTTTTTGTGATACTGATTTAGATTATAATCGTGTAGTTATAATTATTTTTGCTACACCCACATGGATATTAGCCTAACTACGCACAGACTATAAAACGAAAAAGCATGTGATATATTTCATATCCATTCTAGGTAGTGATAACACTACAAAAAAATGAAATTCACCAATTACAGTTCATATTTTGGACATCCAACTACTAGTATTTTTAAAATTTTAAAATAGTGACAATCCTGTCAAACTAATTATCATTATATTTTTTAATTATTAAGATTAAATATACATTAAAATGAGTTATTTTTGTGTAGAATCGATAAATCATCGTAAATAACAGCATTTCTATTTTTATTTTAACCATATTTTGAAAAAAAAAAAATTAAATTTTAATCAAACTCTATGAAACTATTTTAATTACGAGCATCAAAACCAAAATCGTAAAAGTGGCTGTACATGCATGGGCAGCGTTTTTGATTATCGGCAGGCGACTAAATTTTTGTTTTTTGTTTTTATATTTATAATATTTTAAAAATCAGTAAAATTTATAAATTATTTTAAAATTAGTTATTTTATCTTAATATCCTAAAATATTTTTTTAATTTGTAGATTTCCGTTAGTGGGTCGTAGAAAAAATATACTGTACAACTCGAGTAGATTGTCCATATTGCACTCAGACTCTTAAACACTCCACCTACGGCATCGTGCCCAAATTTCGTCTTCGTGTGATATGGCCATCATATCCACTCTTGTTGCACAAACTACATTATAAACGGAGTATTAGATGATTAGCTAGCAGCCACAATTTACGAACTATATATTTCCATTTGGTTATATTCTGGCAATCGATAAAAAAATGGCTTTTATGTCCTGGTCTAGTTTATCTCTTCGTTCAATTGAATACCCGTTTGCAATTCCTATCAATGCCTAATAGGTCGAAATTTACAGTTGGTGAATTCTGTAATTATTTGTACTTATTCTATTTCTAGAAAAGAGATACCTTCACCTCCCGGATATAAATTTATTTGACGTAGATTCCTCGAGAAATTCGATGGATCCCCGTCCTTAATTTAAGACAATCATTCTTGCGAGAAGAAATTCGACTTGTTTAAATTTAAATTCCAGTAGTTTTAAGTTATTTATTTCGAGCATTAAATTGATTAAATTTAAAGAATTTTTGTTCCTGTGAAATAAATATATATGAAAATAAACTGAAAGGTAAATCTCGAGAAATTGTGGTTTAAAAACAAAGATAATTAAAAGAATTCAGAAATAAATTCCAGAATCTAACGACTGATGACAAATCAAAAAAAAATTGAAAATTGATTTCGAAACAAATGTATTCATTAGACAAATTGTTATTATTTTGAACCAATTTTTTTTATTTTTTAAGTTTAAAATCTTGTTGAAGATAATTTATTTGAAATGATAAACCAATAAATTCAATTTTACAATGTTTTAAAAGAACAAATCTTTATTGATTAAGCTTAATAATTATTAAATTAAAAAAAAATTTAATTTTTTTTTAAGCAAGTGTGAATTTCGAAATATTGGCAAAGCGTACCCTTCTTATACCTACATCGTAAGAGCACCACGCTCATCCCACCCACCTCCTAAACACTACAGAATATGGCGACTTTATAAACACGCGAATTTAGAAACGTCGGCCGGGTGTGCACGCTACGTTCTTCTCACCCACCTCGTTACCACTACAGAATAAAGCGAGCGAGGTGAGCGCGCCTGACGGACGTTTCGAAATTCTTGCCGACGTTCGTTTCTATCTATACCATAAGAGCAAGCTAAGATCATCCCACTTACCTCCTAACTAATACAGAAACCAGAAGGTGAAGCCAGATAGTTGTGAATCGCATTGTTTGCTCTCTTCTGAAGTGATTAGGTGGTGGGTGGGACGAGCGTAGCGTGATCTTATTTTGTAGGTTAAAAAAGGGCGCAAATTAGACGAATTTTGAAGGTCGACCCGGCGCGCTCGCTTTACTTGCTTTCTTCTGTAGTCATTAGGAGGTCGGTGGGACAAGCGAAGCGTCTTCTTATGGTGTAGGTGTAAACAGGGTGAGCCCGGCCGACGTTTCAAAATTCATGCGCATAAATTTCAAAATATCGGCCTGGCACGTTCGCTACGCTCACTCCCTTCTGTTAGTGATTAGGAGGTGGTTGGTACGAGCGTACCGTGGGATGCAGCTGAAAGTGTCCAGTGGACGGCAAATCCAGTAGAAACTGAATGAATTGGGCTATCCTTTTTAGTTGATAATAGTCGTTAAATTTGTCTGAGACTTAATTTGTTAGACAAATAAATTTTTGTGATTGAAAAAAGTTGATTTATGGGATTTTCGGTGGTATAATTGAAAAGTATTATCCTTCTTAAAGCCCTAAATAAGGCTAAAATAACCAGCGGATGGGAACTATATAGAACCATACGCAACTGTTACAACATAGCTTTACGAAAAGTCAAGAGAAAGTCTTGGAGAAGGTACTGTGAGGAGATAGCAAGCACTCAAGAATGTGCCAGGCTCCAAAAAATTTTCTCAAAAGACACACAACACACAATAAACACCCTTAAGAATGAACTTGGGGAGTACACAATCACAGGGAAGGAAACAGTAAGGGAACCCTTCAGGGTTCACTTCCCTGGTGCAAAAACCATAGCACACACACCGGCTAACCGGAATCTAAACGGACTGGAAACTCATAATAGAGCCAACAGGGAAGATTGGAGGATAGCCAAACAAGTGGTGAACTATGATAAACTGAAATGGGAAATTAGCTCGTTCGAACCATATAAATCACCGGGCATGGACGGGATTTATCCAATAATGTTACAAAGAGGTCCTAATATTTTATGCAGCAGACTCTGTAACATACTCAGAAGTAGCCTGGCCTTTGGACACATACCAAAAGCTTGGAGAAATATTAGGGTAACTTTTATACCAAAACCTGGGAAAATGGGACAGGAAACGGCAAAGTCCCAAAGACCAATAAGTCTTATGTCCTTCGTACATAAGACTTTGGAAAACTGCTAGATAGGCATATTAGAGACAGGATATTGGTTCAAAGGCCAATACGCCTATAGTGCAGGGAAATCAACTGCAACAGCTCCATCAACTAATAAAAAGGGCGGAGAACACACTGGAAAACAAGGAGGTAATGCTGGGAGCATTCTTGGATATCGAGGGTGCATTTAACAATACCTCCGTTAAATCGATCATTAGATCTCTCAAACACAGAGGAATCGAGGACACATGCGTGTCCTGGATCGACTCTATGTTAAGGGAGAGAACTATACACACAACCCTTATGGGAGAGACAACAGCGGCACGGGTAGCGAGAGGATTTCCACAGGGTGGAGTGCTGTCTCCACTCCTGTGGAACCTTGTAGTGGACGGGCTGCTTAGGGCTCTCAAAGATAAGGGACATAGAACCCTGGGATATGTCGATGATCTAGTGATCATGGTACAGGGAAAATACAACACTATAGTAAGAGATCGAATGCAAGATGCTCTAAATATAGTAACAAAATGGACAGAGGCGAAAGGACTAAACATTAGCCCAAACAAATCTGACATAATTGCATTCACCCGCAGGAGGAAATTGGAGGGACTAGGGCCTCTAAACCTAAGAGGTGCAAGCATCCAGCTTGACTCGAGACTTACCTGGAATCAGCATCTAGAAAGAACCACAAGGAGAGCGGAAACCTCATTAATGATGGCAAGGCGATCCTTTGGAAAAAAATAGGGGTTAAAACCAGACATGGTATATTGGATTTATAACACGGTGGTGAGACCCATAATAACATACGCAGCTTTGGTATGGTGAGACACAGCAAAGGAAAGCAATAACGAGGCTTAGCGAGGTACAAAGACTTGCCTGCCTCGGAATAACGGGGGCAATGAAAACAACCCCCACTGCTGCAATGGAAGCACTAATAGGACTCCCACCTCTTCACTATGAGATAAAAGAGGAGGCAAGATTAGGTGCTTACAGATTAGGGATTACACTGGGAAATCTTGACATTAGGCCAGGTCACATGAGTATCTCAAGGTTAGTGACAGGAGACGTGCTAGACATGAGATCAGACCACTTAACCAAGAGGTACTCTTTTAATACTCCCTTTGAGGTTTTAATACAGGAAAGAGCGGAGATCACCATAAGGGAGCCCAATGCCCAACGACAGGAACAAACCTGGTATACAGACGGGTCTAAGACTGCGGAAGGCACTGGGGCAGGAGTATTCTCCAAAAACCCTGATACTAACCATAGCTATGCTATAGGAATACATTCCTCGGTATTTCAGGCAGAGGTATACGCAATTTTGCAATGTGCAAAAACGAACAATGAAAGAGCTGTCGAAAATCAGCATATTCAAATAATGTCAGACAGCCAAGCGGCACTTAAGGCCATATTGAGTCAGAAAGTTACGTCGAGGTTGGTATGGGAATGCATTGAAGAACTAAGAACACTGGCAGACCGAAATAGAGTAAAACTATTTTGGGTGCCAGGTCACAAAGGGATCGAAGGCAACGAAAAGGCTGACGAACTTGCAAAAAGAGGGTCAGAAGAAACACCGGAACCAGACACAAACCCAGGAGTACCAAAAAGTACAGTCCGGGGTTTTATAAATGACTGGATTCGGGAACAACATATCAACTATTGGGGAAGCACCCCAAAACAGGCACATGGAAAAGCCTTCATAGGCAGACCATGTCCCAAAAGAACTGAAGAACTACTCTTAATGAATAGGAACCAGTTGAAAGTGATAACAGGGTTAATGACTGGGCACGCCCCAGTAAAGGGACACTTGAACAAAATTGGCATGTACAATGGGAAACTCATGTGCCGACTATGTCACAAGAAACCAGAAACGGCCAAACACATACTGTGCGAATGCGAAGCTCAAGATCGCAAAAGACAGGCTCTTTTTGGACAACCCTAAGTTGATCCAACAACGTATAGAACCCACTCACCCAAGGATCTGTACAAACTTGTACAAGGTACAAAGGTGATAGAGTGGGTGCTATGAACTAACATGGGGTAAAACACAATAAGCCAATAGGCTTCAGTGTTATTCGGAGACACATAGTCAGACGAGCCCAGGAGAGAGAAAAAAAGCCTAAAATGTAAGTTTAAAAAAAATTAATATTTAAAAATGAGCTTCCATCCAATAATTACCAGGATGGCAACTCAACAGTTGATGAGCTTAGGATTTAATTTTGATACTAACAATTTTACAAAAAAAAAAATATTTTAATAAAATTTATGCCTTTAAGAATTTTCTTTTTTGCTGTACTTCACTGTCCTTCTCCGCTATCTCATACCTTGCCTTATTTTTTCTATACAAACTTATAACTACTAACAACTGCTTAGAACTGCTTCTTTCCTTACTCTAATATCTGGTTTATTCATTCTCCTTTAATGATATATAATAAATTTTTTCTGCACCCACATGAATATTAGCCCATCTACACACATCTACAAAACGAAAAAGTATGCTATTGCGTTTAACTAAACGAATATATTTCCTATACATTCTACCTAGTAAGAACACTGCAACAAAATTAAATCCACAGTTCAATTTTGGTCACCATGATACTATTATTCTTACAATTTTAAATAGTGACAATTCTGTCAAAATAATTTTCAGTAGGTATATTTTTTAGTTATTGCGAAAAAATATATATTAAAAAGAGCTGCTATCGTCTAAAATCGATCAATATTAGCATTTTCATTTTTATTTCGTCTAAATTTAGATATATAATAAATCATAAATTGAAGTAAAACCTTATGAAATCAAATAAATTACGAGTATTTAAACTCAATTGTTATAAGGGACGATAGAACAGGAACTAATCATTTCATGTTTATTTTATTTTACAAATTTGTAAAAGTGATAAATTATTTTAAAATTAATTATTTAGTCTTATTAACCTTGACTATTTTAAAATTTGTAGATTTTCTTTAATAACAACCACCGTCACTTAGAAAGTAACTGGTGTCACTAAATAACAATGTAGTGGCCAAAAGGACTCTAGTCATCAACGGGGGGCATACTGTAAGTATAAAGGCAGCAACTGTCACCAGTCACAGTCAGGGGATAAGGTCCTTAGAGCTTATCCACTCTCACCGTGACAAAAAAAGGAAGAAGAAAAAATAAAATAATAGGTTTAAAATAAAAGATTTTTTCCCCGTGATGAGTAGTGCGAGCGGTTAAGGAAATGGTTTGGCAAACTGATAATAGGCACCTATAGTCCTTACTCGGGGGTAGGTTCGCCGGGGCTTCGTAAAAGTGCCCGGAGTGTCTTTTAACAAAAGGGGAAGGTAGACCTGATGAGGATGGAATATATTTTGGGTAAGAATAAAAAAAGAACATCTAAATAGTTATTCAATTATCGAACTCTGGATTTTGTTAGATAGCTTATCTGGACTAAGGGTTGTTCTTTTTTATGGAACTCGGGCTGAACTCAACAACTCGTAACACACAAGATAAAAACAGGTGAACGTTTAACAACTTAATATATTTAACTCAATATATTTTAACATGTAACAATTTTAAATATAAAAAATACGACCAAATAATATCATATGTTTTGAGGTACAAGATCCACCCTGATGTTCTAGCCTGATTCGGTAAATCAGCCGACGATAATAAAGTACCGATAATTATTAGAAGAATAAATAGCAAAGCGTGTCAGAAATCTCGTTGGATCTTGTAGCTACCAAAGTCAAAAAATATACTGAAAAACTCGAGTGGATTGTGCATATTGCACTCGTGCGATATGGCTATCATATACACTCTTGTTACACAAACTACTATTACCTTGTTTTTATTTTTAATAAGATCGTCATCCATGTACTAAAATTGACTTAAAAGTAATTCCAAGTTTCCAGGCCTATTTTTTAATATTTTTTTTATAAAATTTGGCATGCATAATGGTGCTACATGGTCCAAATTTTGATATACCTATAAAAAAAGCATTTTTAATGCATCAACAAAGCAAAATTAAAAAAAGAAAACGATTTTGTAACCGTAAAAATATAATGTTTGTTTCATCTAGTTTTGTTTCTACAAAGCCTTTTTTTTGTAAACCTGGAATTACTAAAAATCGAAAAATATATTTAGATTTACCAGAGATAATAACCACCTAGCAACGTCGCACTGATATTGACCATATCTCCAGGATCCGTTTGCCTATAGGATAACCAAGAAATTCAAAAACATTTACTATAAACAGATATTATTCTAAAAAATATTATGGCAAACGGCAAAATAATCACAAGGGTGTTAAACTGTTGATCAAGCTTGTAAAAAGTGTTGATCAAGAGTGTAAAAACTTGTTGAAACAGTGTGTAAAACTAGTTGAAACTGCGAATTATGCCCCGATGGACCGGTAGAGGGCAAATACTGAATACGTCTCATAACCACATTAATTTTACATTTCTATTTAGCTTATAGATACATAGATAGTATTTTTATTTACAAGAGAGTGACAGAGCTTAAAGAAACGTGTTATCGTTGTTGGTGATGGTGTGTTTAATAATATAATATGGGATAGAGAAAAAACGGTTTTCCTTTAAAACGAAAATCTATAAAAAATCGTACAAGACTTCTTAGATTTAAAAGCTTTGTGTCATCCGATAATTTAAAAGTATAAGTATCTCTACTGTGGCATTTTTATTTTATGTAAAAGCAATATATAATTTTTTGATCTGGCAGTTTCTAGAACCAAAATTTTTAGGTCAAAACTATTGAATTGTCTACGAACTATGCATATCACTTAATAATAATTATGAATCAGTTACCATAGTAATCATTGAATCATAATAATATAATGATCAATTGTGCTTGTGCAGATATCATGATATGTGATAGTAAAAAATACTAAATTATGTTATGGAAAAAAATTACGCTTGTCGCTTGGTAAAATTTTTCTTAATTGTTAAATGATAGTTTTGATTTTATTCAGAGGCTTGTAGTTATCACGACATTACTCGTATACCTGACTGACGATCAAAAACAAAATGCCCTTCCAGATAAAGATTACGGTCTTCTTGATCATGAGAATATAATATCCGATTTAAATGATAAGGAATATCAAAATAAAATTGAATTATTTTTAAAAGAATTACAAGAACCTCTCTAGAAATAGAATTGATTGACAAAGAGAAAATCCTACATAAAAACAAGCTCAATACTTTTTGTTGAAACGTTTGGATAGATCTAGTGGTACTATCTCTATCACATCCCCATAATTGAATGCCGCAATGCCACACCGGTTCCTTACACTGGTTAAAGAATACTTTTTTATCATGTACTGACAGTTTTGAGTTCCTGCCGAATGGCTACTGGCCCATGGGCTATTTATATTTTAATCCCAATTCAGTTATTTTTTTCTTAACATGTACTTTCCATCGAAACTTGGCATCAAGGGTCATACCAAGGTACTTTGCATTCAGCTTATGATATTTAAAGAGGAAGTTCTGCTGTTTTTCTACAAGTTCACATGAATAGGCTTAAATTTATTAAGCTTAATTCCCCATTGATTGATCCATCTAACTAAAGAATTGGAGTTTGGAATTTGGAGTTTTCTTACTGGTCTTTATTGGTTCTGAAGAAAAATATCGTCAGCAAATGTAGATACAATCATATCTTCCAAAGTTGGCAAGTTACTAGTGTAGAGTAGGTATAAGGTGGATCTAAAAAAACTTTCTTGAGGCACTCCAGCTCTTATTTTTTTTAAATAAAAATATTCGCTTTTATTCTGAATTCTAAAAGCCGGTCTGAGATATATGATGTTATAATCTCTACATATTGCTTTGAAAGCATTTTTTTTCACACCACACCTTGTCAAACGCTTTGACAACATCTAAAAATACTGAAGTGCAGACTTGGTTTCCTTCAAGGACATACTCTATGACATTTGTGACTCTATGCACTTGGTTGTGAGTAGAATGTTTTTGTCAAAATCCGAATCGGAAATCAGGTATCAATTCTGTATCTTCTATCAGAGGTCTTAATCCCTTTAGCAGTAATTATTTGAATAATTTTGACACAATTGGTAAGAGAGAAATAGGCCTACAAGACGGCAGAGTTCCTGGCTTTGTTAATATTATTAAATCTGCAACTTTCCAGCATGCAGAAATATGTTTCAATCTACAAGCTGCATTAAACAAGTATGTCAGCATGACAATACCTATTCTAGACAATTGCTTTATGGTCTAAGATCCGAAGTAAGGTCGACCTTCACCTATCTGTTTAATAGATGAAAGTTTCTTTTGATTAAATAAAATATGTTTATAAATATACCGCATATGGGTTGCCTAAGAAAGGTCGACCTTACTTACGGATCCTGGACTATTAAGATTTCACCAGTAATTAAATCGAAGCTTGGTGCTTTCTTTGGATTAAGATTAGTTTTAATCTCTTCTGCTACTTCTTTCGATGTAATAAGGGTGATGTTTTCGGATTTTTGATTGTTTATAAGCAAATTATTTTTTTCTTGCATCTGGTTGGGTATAAAAATATCTGACAAGTATTCATCAAACAAGTCTGGTTTCTGTTTATTGTCCATGCCCCATACTTCGTTATCCCTTCTAATGAAAGGGATGAAGCTAATATTTTAATTTTTCTTGTGGCTTTCCACAGTAATATATGTCTTCATCAGGTGAGAAGGTCTATAGGTATGAGATTGTTGATTCGTCTTTTAGCTTTTAAATTTCCCTTCTCAGTTTTTTAGTTTTATTGTTGAAAATGTATTTAATAAATGGGTCTTGAAATTGTTGCAATCTTCTTCTTGATCTTATTTTTTCTTTAACAAGTTCTCTAATCTCAACTGGGTAGTGTATTCTCTTTTATAAATATGTAATTTGTTTGGTGTTATTGTAAGCAGCTGTTTGAGCAATTTTGATAAAGTTTTTAGCTTCCTCATAAAGTTATTCAGTTGTTTTTAAACACATATTTAGATTGATCTTGTTTTGAAGTTCATTTCTAAAGCTTTCCCAATCAGTAGTTCTGTAGGAAAAAGTAGGTTCGGTTAGGTTGCTTTTTTAATAGCTGTTTTATTTAAGGTTACAGCTGAATGATTAGAGTGCAAATCAGAATTTTCTTCAATTTCAATAAAATTAGGAGCAACTTTTCTTGAGAGTCAGGGATTTTGTTGGGTTCCGTGGGCCAGTAAGAAGGTTTACCTGTATAGTAATAATTGTAATTCTTTTGACGGACAGCTTTTCTTAATGCCCCACCTTTGATCGTACTTAGTCTGGATTTTCAGTCAACATGTTTAGTGTTACGATAAACCTCCCTTTAGGATGTTGCAGAAGGGTAGGTAGGCTTCTTCCTTAAGATTGTACCTGGGTGAATAGTAGACTGCACCAATGCCTAATTTCTGTTTTGTAGACTTAATGCCTACCACTGTAAGTTGAATATCTACTCATTGTAAGTGACACATTCTCCAAAATGATTGATTCCCTAATTATAACGGCACTACCTACCACCTTTGAATAATATGGTATATTTTATATAACCTCCCATCTTGATATAAGACTGACTTGCCATATATGAGATATGAGACATATGCCTGCATGATGGGTGTTAAGAAAGACTTCTGTCATATTTTTTGTTGATAGTCCTTTTAATATAATATAAATCTAGAAATTCTAAAAATATGTAAGTACTTTTTAAACCTAAAAGCTTTGAAAATATATGCACATTGCAAATATTTAGTTAAACCTCTCAAACTTAATGTCTTTTTAATTGTTACTTATTTTTTTTTTTGACACCCTTAATTTTATTTACCTTATTTTTAGTTAAGAAAAAGGTAATTTAATTTAAATATGGGGCCTTTATTACATTTTTAACAATAAATAAACCAAATATTGAACAAATTTTATAGATAAATTGTAAAATAATAAACGTCTTTTACTTTTATAATAAATAATTAATTATTACATAATGAATTATATTTTGGTGCCGAAATTTCAGCACTGCTATTAACCCTAACTACTTCAATGTAATTAAATCACATTGCAACATTTGCGCATGGACTATAACAAAATTTCATATAATTTGCCAAACTATTTCGCTCAGTGTAGAAAATAAGCATGTTTTCTCAGCGTGCTAAGTTGTGTATCAGTCAAAGTCATACTGTGAAAAAGGTACATCCGATATCAAAGGCACCGATAGCTACTGTCGCTTCTCCTTGATCGGTATTCTCGGATATTATCATCAGTTCCTTTTTTGCCAAATCATCTACAATTTCATTATTTTTAATTCCAATGTGTGACTTTATCCAACATAACGTTATATTTTTCCCTTTTTCCTTGCCTCACTATTTAGAGCAATAATTTCATAAATAATATAATTTATTTCGTTGTTAATTGTAATATCTCTTAATTTTTGAACAATGCTTCTGCAGTCCGTAAAAATTATATAATCTATTTCTTCTTGTTCTATACATATTTTGTAAGCCTCTTTTTGTGGATAAGCAACTTTTCCATCTTTTTTTGAACCATCTGTGTATAGCTTTTGGTAATTTTCCCAGTAATTTTCAACATATAATAAATGATCAATTTTTGTCAGGGCGTTAGTTGCTTGAATCTTACTGAAATGACAACTGAACGATACTAAATAGTCTTCGTAATTTCACTTTAAATAGAACATGTGTTCTTTTGGATTAATTGCGGTAAATATATTTGAATAATCAAGAAAACTTTCTACAAATAATGGCACTTTTTTCTTTTTCCAATATTGATGTGTTAAGCAGCTGGTAGTTAATTGTACAATTTTATTTAGCAATGTTTTACCACTTACAACTAAAATGACTTTAAATTTAATTCCTAAAAATTGTTTGCGTAAAATTAATGAGGGCTCACAAAGTTCCGCTTCCATAACCTTGATAGGTGTGCTAGGCTGATAACCAATGCATAGTCTTATGGCTTTATTTTTTATTCGTTAAATTTTTTGAATTGTGGAATTTGATGCAGAGCCATAGAATATTGATCCATAATCCAAGATAGATCTAATTAGATTTTTAAATAATAATAAAGAGATATATGGATCTGCTCCCCAATCACTAACGTTTACAGTCTTGAGAATATTCATAGCATTTTCAGTCCTTCGTAAAATGAAATTTATGTGTACTTTCCAGTTCAATTTGTAATCTAAATATAAACCAAGAAATTTAACTGAAGTTTTATAAGGGAAGATACTATTTTCCAACTGTACATAATTAGGAGGATTAAAACGTTTTCTAGTAAATGTAACGACTGACGACTTATTTTCTGAAATAGCAAAATTATTATTTCTAGCCCAATTTGTTGTGACAATAAATGCTTCTTCGAGGAGTTCATTAAATTTATCTATCGATTTATTTTCCACGTAAATTGCAATACCGTCGGCGTACTGTAAAATTCTTATGTGCTCTGGAAATTGTTCTTCTAAATCTGCAGTATATAATATATACAAAAGAGGACTTAAAATTCTGCCTTACGGAAGTCCTAATGATGTATAACGAGAGTTAGTTTAATCCCTATTTATTCTTATGTATACTTCTCTATTAACGTATAAACTAATTATATTATGTATAATAGTAGCTGGAATACCCATTTCGGACATTTTTTTAGAAAGAATATATAGATTTACGCTATCATATGCTTCATTTATATCTAAAAATAAAGCACTAACTGATTTACGAAATGTGAGGGCATTGCAAACATCTGATAATAAATGTCCAAGACTCTCTTGAGTAGATTTTCCTTTTCTAAAACCAAATTGAGTTTTTGATAATTTATTGTTTTTTTCTAGCCAGAATTCCATACGAGTCTTAATAAGTCTCTCATATGTTTTAAGTATGCATGAAGCAAGACCTATTGGACGATAAGACTCCCAGTTTTTTGAAGATTTTCCTGGTTTCAAAATAGGTAGGATAATATAAACATGCCAATCACTGGGTATCTCTGCCCTACCACGCCATATACTATTATATATGGCCAACAAAGCAGCTTTACCAGCAGTTGACAAGTTAGTCAACATTGGGTAGTGGATATCATCGACTCTTGGAGAAGTATTAGTGTTCTTTTTTAAAGCGAAATGGAGTTCAACATCTGAAAAAGGTTTAAGAAGGTAACGAACATCTTCAGGATAATTATTAAAAGGGGACATTGATAATTGGTAAGGTATTTCTAAATTGGCGGAAGGAGAAGTAATATTTTGATGAAAATCTTCTATCCACGTAGATTCTGAGAGTATTCTAGGGAGTTTATTTTCACTTTTTCTATTTTTTAGTGTATTAACTTTGCACCATACTTCTTTAGTGGGCACAGATCTATTTAAAGAGCTAACGTATTTTCTCCAACTATCTCTTTTAGTTTCTTTTATTACCTTTTTTGGCAATAGCATCATCTTTTTTGAATTTAATTAAGTTTTCTTGATTTGGGTTGTTTTGGAAGAAGTGAAAACTTTGACGTCTTCTTGTTACTACTTCATCGCATTTTGTGTTCCATCATTCTTTTCCTTTGGATGACGCTTTTTTATTTTTGTACTTGGATATGGAATTAGAAACAATAGTATTAATATTATGTAAGAACATTTCATAGGATAATGGAGCATTATTTTGAAGAAAAAATTCTTTTGACATTTGTTCATATAGTCTCCAATCAGCTTTCTTTAAGTTCCATTTCTTAGAAAAAAAATTTAGTAAATAAAGATGATTGATCATTTAACTCTATTAATATTGGTACATGATCAGAGCTGAATAGGTCTTTAAGAGTATTCCAGCTAATCAAATAGCTAGGTGAGGGGTACAAATAGTCAGATCAATTGCAGATTTGACAGTATAGTGATTACCAAAAAAGGTGGGAGAGCCATCATTCTTAAATACAAGGTTATTATTGTCCAAACAGTCCATCAGAATCTTTCCTTTCAGATCTGTTTGATTATCTACTCCCCAAGCAATGTGATGAGCGTTAAAATCTCCACCGATAATAATAGGTTTCTTTAAAGATTTTATTAAGTTATTCCACTGATATATTGTTATTTTGGCTGCTGGAGGAACATAAATTGACACAAATATTATAGTTTGAGATTTAAATTTAATTTTGATCCCAACCTTATTAACATTAGGTAAGTGAACAATAATCTGACATTCTTCGTAATACAAATTTGAATTTATTAAAATTGCTAAATCACCACCAGCATTTTCAGATTGGCGATCGTCTATAACAATATTAAATCCAGGAAAATTAATATATCTTTCTGGTTTGAATCTAGTTTCTGATAAAAAAGCGATATGAATTTTGTGTTCATTTAGTAGACGACAAAGGTTATCTCTATTAGAGTTAGCCGATTTACAATTCCATTGACATATAACCAAGGTATTAATTTTTATATAAGAGAGAACTTAAAATAGAATTTATTAGATTCGTTAAAATAGATTTTTCTGACATTTCGAAATTTTGATTTTGTTTTAAATTGGTAATACTATTTAGAATCACTTGTCAGATTATTTTAAATAATTCCTTAGGTACATCATTTAAATCATTTGATTTTTCCAAATAAAGAACAGACTGATACGAGGGAGATGCAATGATTCCTCCAGGTCTAGAACAAAGAGTGCTCATTTTGATGATTTTATTATGCTCTATTGATAATGAGTCTGGAGAAGATGGATGGATTCGTTTGGGTTCAGGTGACTTTGTTATTGTATAAGTGTTTGATGTAGAAGGAAATGCGAAGGGTTTAGGCCGAAAAGAGGTTATCGTCGGTTGTACAATAGGCGGTGATAGAGGAGATGGTTTATTAGTAGATGTTTGGGATTGACTCGATGAAAAGTTGTTAGATGTAATAGAAGCGTAAGTTATCTTAGGGAAGTGCAAGCTACTTTCTTTAAAAGATAAATTTGATTCAGACATATAATTTTTAATCTTTTTTTGGCGATCAAATTCTGGACAATGTTGCCAATCACTTGTGAAGTGTTCACCTTCACATGCAAAACATTTTCTAATAATTTCTAATTTAGAACATTGGTCTGTAGAATGTGATTTAAGACATCTGGGATTACTTTTACACTGTTTACTCATATGACCGTATCTATAACAATTATAGCACAATATTAATTTTTATTCATACTTTTGAACTTCATGTAATACATGATTAATTTCAATTTACTTAGGTAAATTTTGACTTTTAAACGATACTATAATTGATTTAGTTGGTTTAAATTCGAAATTATTATCATTTAATTTTATTTTGTTCATTATTCTTTTAACATAATCTACAGTAAATTTACAATGAAGGTCGTGTTGTTTAATTTTGCGTTTAAGATATTCCTCTGATATATTTGTATATATGTCCCTTATTACCCCTATACTAAAAAGTTAAAATTTCGGGATATAAGCAATTAAATTTTTCTGAATAATTAATTTAGAATTTACTAAAATATTGGCACTGTTGAAATCTTTAAAAGTGACTCTAACTCGATTACGTCCAACCGAAGCAATTCTTTTAATTTTATTGTCTATTTCTGGGTGTAAATAATATTTCAACTATTTTCACTGCATTTAATTTGCCACTAAAATTACTATCCTCATTCTCTATGTAAATGTAAAATGGCCCTAAATCCATTTTATCGTAATTATAAATACTTAGGTCTAATTTTTTTTTGATCGGCAACTAACATCTCAAATTTACCATCTGTCGTTTGACTTTGAATTGATGATTGACTATTAATAACTAAATCATTAAATGAATTAGAAGTACTTATCGGGTTCGGCTGCATTTGCTTTGACGAGAATTCTGGGTGGTTATTTAGACCTCCGAGCAATTACTAATAGAGGGAGCGTGAAAACGAGTTTGTAGGCGATTGTTGTGTTAGCAACATCTGTAGAGGAAGTGAGGAAGCGGGCACAAGGGGGAAGGTAAACATCCTTCTTGTTCAGTGGCGTATCATTTATCTATAAAAACACACATTGTCCAAACGTTTTAATTGTAAAAAAAAACTAAAAAATTTTACTATTTTTAAAATGAATACCGTCATATATATGTCTAATGCAGAAAAAGAAACAAAATCACTGTAAAGGTCTAATTTTTTCAATTGAAGAATAAAACCTTAAAATAAATTTTATTATAAATACAGGAGCGACTAGTTTCGGCCTTACAGGAACATCTTCAGGCCTGTAATACAATAATCTTTAATTATTATAATATGTTGGTCACTTACGAATAACATTAAATAGTATAAACCACATAAATGGATCCATATTGTAGCGTTACAGCATTATAGAATTAAAGCTGTGAAAATAAAAGAGCAGTGCAAACGTAACTAAAAATAAGAAAACTGAGTACGGAATCTACAAGAGAAGAGGTGAGAATGAGCAATTACGAATGCATTTAAATTGCTCGGGATAACAAATAAAGCTGATAATGTAGTGGTATAGTCCCCATCAAAGAAGGTCTGGATATGTTAAAGAGAACGGCGTTTTCTCTGTAAATCTGGAGAATTTAAGGATAGAGGGAAGACGAATCTTGCTGGCTCAGGTGTAGATGGCTAGAAAAAGGAGCGTGTAGATGAAAGCTCCAGTAAATATCGTCACTTTCGTCTAATTTTTATTCTCACTCACCGTTTCGGCTTTATCTTCGAAATTCATTTTTAAAAGAAAATAAAAGTAATCATTCTTACAAGCATATAATAAAACAACATAAATTTATTATATTTAATAAGCTAATAAACGTTTGTTTTAATGAAAAAAACATATATGTGAGTATAAAAAATATATAAATAGATAAGATTAATATCAAAATCAATTTGAAAATACAACAGAAAATAAAATAAAATAAATTAATACAAGTACAAATAGAAAGTTAATAACATACCTTCTAAAAGTAACACATTTTAAGTAGATAAATGTTTATAGAGTTTATTCCTGAACATAACTAATCTAACGTTTTTCCCCTTTTTAATATTATGAGGGTTTTTGTAGTGAAGTGAAAATTATAATTTATTTTGGTCCTAATAAAATTTTAAACATAGGTTATCAAAGCGTAAAATTCATAATAGAACTTTATAATCTTAAATCGTTATCAAAAATTATTAATGGTAAAACTTCAAACAATAGATTCTTAAACAAATTTCTAGTTTTTGTTTTGCAAAAGACTTTTTTACCTTCTTCGGTTGCCTCTGCCACTTTTCTTTTAGTAGTTTCGAGGAGAATTTTCCTATGGAAACCAGTAGAACCATCAATTGGTTGGTAAAATTTTGAGTATGGTAAGTCTTGATAAACTTTCTTCTTAGGAAACTATAACCTTATGGAGAATAAAAATTTAATGTTAGATCAAAAGCTCTTAATTGAGAATTATATTTGCAAATGCCGTTTTAATAATATTTTCAAAAGTTCTTGAAATCGTTGTTAACAGAAACCTGCAAAAAAATATATAATTTTATTCCTAAAATATAAGATATCACACAATGCACATTCATATAATATCATTGTGCTAGAAAAATACTAGGTAGTTACTGAGACAATTTAAAAAAAGTATTTCGAGAAACTCAACTTTTAATGTCATCATTGTACTTAACTTTTTTATTACTAAATTATTAATAATGTCATTTTGTGTAGTTCGTTGTGATTTGTATAATATATATTATTAAAACCCATCGTCAATGTTAATGTGCCAAGTTTTTTTAATAATTATGTCCTTGTTATAGTAAAAACACATTTAAACACATTTTTAAAGTTTTCTGGATTTCTGCTTTAAATTATCGTACAATTGAACTGACTAATTGTGTGTTTCAGTAAAGGTATATCTCTTTTTTGTTATAACAGTCTTTGTATATTGTTCTAACTTTTTAGATAATCAGAGAAAACAGTAAGACATCTTAATATTTCCTATTTCACCAACAAAAATGTAGAATAATTAATCTCACATCAAACGAAAAAAGTAATTTTAGGATTTCCTAATAGGTTTTAACTTAAAACTAAATAAAATGTATATTGCAACTGTGTTTAAATAAATGAATGTTTTTATACCTGACTATAGCACCAGACAAACATTATTTTAGATCATAATGGTCTGCATAACTCAAAATAGTCAAAATCCACATTATTTAAGTTGTTCTAGTATTATTTTAGCATAACGATGTTAACTCTAATAATAAATATTCACATTTTTTTGGGACGTTTTTTAAGGAAATTAAAAAAAACATGAATAATGTGATATTCTTGTTTAGTTTTGTACTATATAATATAGTTCATTAGGTAGTGATTTAGAAGCAAATTATGTTCTATTTATAGAATAAAAAATCACTCATAATATCTAAATATTTATACCTATTTATATTTTGGACAGGAAGACTATTTTATGTTTTTGGCTCTGAATACTTTTCTTAAGAATTTTAATACCTTCCTTAGCTCTTTTGGGATATTCCATGCATATCTTAGAAGTTCATTTTGTTTAAACCTAAAACAAATTAAGTACAAAAAATGAAAATTTAAACAATACACAAAATTAGTTTTTTAGATTAGTTAAAAAAAAAGTGTCAACAAAAAAATAGCTATGCCATTTTCCTTAAACATTCATTTTGAAAGAAACTTAAGTTTCTCTACTTACTTGCTGTTTTAGTATTTTAGTAGCAGATAAATATAGTGTAGAAGTAGTGACAGGATTGATTATTATACTTCTTTTGTCGAAATTGCATTTTTCTTTAATATTTTCCTTCCCTGAGATCTGTAATAAAAATGCATTAGCATAAAAAGTTATTCAGGTGGTCACTTGTTGAATTCCTATATTTTGGAACCATGTATTTCTTTCTCATATCAAGAAAAGGAAACCTAAAAAAAATAACAATAAACTTTACAAAGATGTGATATTAAAATAATAATAAGTAATTAACCTTTACTATAATCATTATGAGACGGATGAAGACGAACGTAGCTAGAGTGTACTTGCTCTTAATTTTAATTTTTCGATAAGAAAATAAAAAAGTTTAATTGCAAATTAAAAGTGATTGCCTAATGCACCGCCTCTGATAATTAGGTTGTGTCTGTACTTACTTATGATATTATCTTGAAGAAGCATTTTCAACAGGCCTTTTACACATAAAGCATGTTTTCACCATATTATTAGAGATAATAAATCTTAAATATACATTTACAACCTTTACAACGTTATAAATAATAATATTTTCCGTAAAATACAAATAAGAAATTGACATGTGTCAGAAAGTGTCAGAACTGGCGCTCACAGAAAACTTCTGGCGCTGTCAAACTTGGCAACGCTGATTAAATAAGCCAATTACAGAAGAGGTATTTTCCCCCTCGGGGGGAGTAGATGTTGCTAACAAAATGTAGCGCGGGGAAGGGGGGAAGACTCCCTCTAGTAGTAATTGCTCGGAGATTTAGACTGTCCTGGATATTCATATCGACATCCCTGTCACTTTAAAATTTGTCGGGGGGCACACCCCCGCTAAAAGCTGCCATGAAAACCACTAAGGAATAATTTTCCCTTTTATAAACTACACCAAATTGACACTGACAACGACTATGCCTAATTTGACTTGATATTTGGTTATTAATAATAAACGTTATTAATATTAAACAAATATTTATCTCGTCGTATAATACGTTTTCTTAAGATTTATAATATATATTTGTCAAATTGTTACTGTTCGATTTCTATTTGAGCTCATCGGAGTCGATGAATAAAAATCGTTTCCTATTTGAAATGTTGTGTGACATACCAATTGTAAATGAACTGTGAAAATTTTATTGGATACTAAAAAATTTCAATTACACTTTTCCGCACGATATTCGTGTTACCGTTTTATCAAAATCGGAATTCCTGTATCCGAGAAAACTTGGTCTTTTATTTTCCTTTTCTCTGACAAATGAAAATTACAATGTCAATTCGCTGAAAAGTCTATAACGGTATTAAATTTTCTTCAGCTTCATTTATGTGTTAAAAAGTTTTACTGTTTTCATCCAGATTTTTTTACGATATGAACATTAAATATTGGAAAAGTTTTCTATCCGCCTTTTCAATACATAATAACATCCAAAGGATAATGTTTAAAATTATATACCTACTCGATTTTAATATAATAAAAGTAATTAACGAAAATGAAGTGAAAATTATTTAAACTGTTACAACATGTTTAGCCTTACCATTTGCCTATTTTTGGGTCTGACTTCTGCACGTGAAATTTTGGTTTCTCTAATGTTACAAATAAAGAAAAAAATTATTCTTCTGATCAGAGTTTTTATGAAAAATGACAGATGTTTATATTTCTTTTATTTTATTTTTAATTATGATTAACAAAGTTTCTGCCATCAGCCTTTTAATTCAAAAATGTGATAAACAATCGCATATAAATGTAAAATAACAAAAATAAAATTCAGAAATTAATATTTTTAGTAGTTAGTTGTTAGTTTGTATTAAACCCCAAATGTAATATCTGGTAACGTTATTTAAAGTCCATCACATCTTGATGAAAACGTTTTCCTCTCTCCTCTGGCAGGCATTAATTGAAACATTAGGATTTCAATTTAGCCGATAATTCGGTCTGTAAGACTGAAAGTTTTGTCGTGGAACATAAGTTGATCTTCGCAAATTTTTTACAGGGTTTTGTAAATAATGCGCATTTTCTTCTTTTAATACAAATTGCATTGCTTCACTTAATGAATCTGGTTTCATACAGCGAATAGTCGTACCCAATGGTTCTTTTAATCCAGAAAGAAAAGTTTTTAAGGTAAAATTTTTATACAAATTCCTTTTTAAACTGCAGAGTAGATTTAAAATATAAAGGCATCGCTCATAAAAATCTTTTACAGGTTCATTAAAATTTTGTTTTAGCATTACGAGGTCCCTATTTAAGCAAACTTTATCTCGTTGATCAGAAAAGTTACTGGTTAAATCATTCCAGTTTTGACAACTATAATTATTAATTACTGTCGATGCATTACCTTTTAATTTTGAAATTATTGAATTCAACAAATAAACATTCTGAAAATCTGTTGGATCTGGTCTATCATAAAATTTAGTTAAAATCGATTCACTAACAGACAAAAATCTATCTAAATCATTAGGGTTTCCATCAAAACTTGGAATGCAATCTAAATATTCTGATTTGAATTGAGTCATAATTATTTGAATATCAATTATTGTCGGGTTATTACTATTTAATAAATCTAAGTTTGAGTCAGTTGAAGGAGTATCGTTTATATCTAAATTTTCAAGAAATCTTCTCAATTCGTCAATTATAGTATTTTCGTAAATCATTAAATTGTACTTACAGAATAACAAAAACGACTTTAAACATGTTTATCTTAGCTATGAGGTTACGGCTGGATCGGCGATGTTTGTCTTCCCCAGGTCGTTGTCCTCTCAAATTCGGGCGATTCGTGTCCCAAATCTCGATGATTGACTTGTGCAGACTGGAACAGGTCCTCAATGGACGGATGAGTTACCAAATAACTCACTGAACAAGCACCTCCACAGTTTCTCAACAAAAGTTACAAAGTTTGGTATTTCGGTGAATCGTTGAAACGAAAATTGCACATTCGATATGCACAACCCGAAATATCCTACTGACGGCGCCAAAAATGTCAAGTGGAATAAAAAGTTTATTTTTAAAAAATATTTTATTTGGTTAATTACAAATAACCCCGACAATATTAAAATATACGATCTGGATACTTTGAATGATAATTACTGACTAACTAAAAAGACTATTCCAAAAGCAAGACTGCGATTAAATTGAGATATATAGAGTTTCGTCTTGTCAGCATATTCTGATTAGTTTCTATAGTAGAGGGTAATATAATTCATGTCCAATTTTGGACCATTTCAAGATTTTTCATTAAATTAATTTACGGGATCGTATCCAGTTATTATTTATATTGGTAGTTAAAACACTTGACTTATGATTGTTTCGAAAAAGTAACATATCTATATCGACAACGATCTTGATAAAACATTTTTTCTACACCGATGTCAGTAAAGGTTAAAAATCGCACCGTCAACATTCCTTGTAAATGATATTTAACAATAACATGCAAGTAATGAGATCTCATAACATACACGTGCGTTTTGATAAGAAAACTCAAATTTCTTAGTTTAATGAAATTGTAATCAAATTTTTATCTACGTAAGACTATTTGGTTTATTTACAAAAATTTAGTCCATTTAAAAACATAAAAACTTTTAGCATTAGCGAGATACATTTTAGATTAAAAAAGTGATTCCCCTAAATGTCGGCAACACATTATACAATTTTAAAAACTAAGTTGCGTCTTCTTAGCATGCTACGGAAATAAACGTCGTTTCGTTTATATTGTCAATTTTTGTAACAAAATATTATTGTATTCGAACATTTTCTCAATTTTACCTACGAATATGTCGATTACTAGTAAAAGTGATGAAATTATGAACACTCTACCTGAGATTTTAGAAAATGCTCATGCTGCCACACATAATTTGTTACCGCTAAAATCCAAAGACAGGAACGAAATTACCTATCGAAAATTTATGAATTGGTGACACAAGTATATGCCCTTTATTTAATAGAAGAAAATAAGTGGGCGTAGAAAAAGTACTGTACGTTACATGAGTTGTAAGCCCATTACGCACTTGTGAAATTTACGCACTTGCCACTTCGTGCGTAATGGGTAACTTACAACTCTTGTTACGTAATATAGCATTCCCTTGCAAAACCACAACTCAACTTTGTCCAGCGTTGGCCATACTACTAACCTGTATGACTTATTAATATAGGAAAATACAAACCTGATGATAAAATCGAATTTTACCACTAAGTGATTTAGTGGCCAATAACAGATATTATAGAGATAGAGGAACGTCCTGAAGGATATTATTAAAATTTCATTTGGCATTAACATGTAATTTTTTTTAATAAATAATAAACCGATTATAAACAAATTTACCGTATTTTAATTCCGTTTACTTCGAAAAAGAAACAATACACAATATTTAAATAAAAAACATAATAATTTAATTTAAACATAATAATAATAATAATAATTTAAAATATTATGAATACAAAGTACTAAAACATTAAAAAAATTATATTAGTGAAAGTTTAGCGTAGATATTTTGAATTAATTTTTTGTTTCTCCAGTAAAATTACTATTTTGGGACATGTTCCCGTTTTCACATAACCGATAAAATTAATAATTATCCTTTAGCTACCTATAAACAATAATATTAGTGTGATTTATTCAAAACCCAAGTTTTATATCATTTATTATATTCGAATAAAATATAGTAGAATTTATTTTTTATAAAATAAAAGTTTATGTTTAAATTGCATTTTTCTTTAAATTTATCCTTTACAATATATGTTAGAAGGCGCCCGTTACTTACCTATTTCTTTTGTTTTTCTGGGGTTTTTCCGTTTTTCTGAGTTTTCCTAACCGGTTATTTTTATGTACGATGTAACCTGTAAGGCAAAGCGCCATCCATCATCATCTGTATCACGCCCAGGAACGCCATTGCATAGAACACTAATATGAGTCCCGTCTTCGATCATGCTCCGCTATATGTGGTTTATGGGGTTTATTTAATCAGAGATTCCCAATTTTTCTGGACCACCGTAGCCAAAAATAAATAAAACAATTTTAATGCATCGTAGTCTATGATAACATTTAATTTTATACGAAATAAAAAAATATTTTTGCATATTATCTGTATTTGAATTTATATGTATTTCATTTATCTATTACAGTATCTACAAATTAATAAAATGATAAGCAAATATACGGAAACAAAAAACACAAATTCAATAAGAATTAAAAATATTGTTACGCAGCACCCTGTAGCGTGCTGCGGTCGTCATAAGTAAAGGTACGAGTAAATGAAGAAGATAGAATAGTCGAGGCAAGCTTTGAGGCAAGCTATATAAGTCCACGACCTGACGTCAGAGTTTCAGTTTTATGATAGTTATTGTATATGATAGACGTTAAAAGTTAATGTTATCAGTTATTGTATCAGTTGAATTGAGTTATTGTAAAATTTAAATTAAAATAAATTGTAATACCAAAAACCAGCGTAACAATATATTGAGATAAACACAAAATTATCAATCAGTAAAAAAATATGAGATCGTTTGACCGGTGGAGTTTTAACAATTTGTTAATGTTGTGTGCTAATTTTGTTAACATCAATCGAATATAGCCATTCAGAGATTAAGCTGGCAGGACCTACTGGACAAAATTGATTAAGATCTATTACATTATTTAGTACCTATTTTGTACTAATTTGTACCACCAATAAAAATTTTGTACCATGTGCCGTTAAAAAAAAACGTGGCGCTGCTACCAGGACCACACTAAAAAATAAAATGAGAAATAAAACAAAGGTAGAACAAAAAAGAACTGAATTTGTACAAATTTGTACCACTTATCAATTTTTGAACTACCGTTTACAAAAAACTCATGGTGCTTCTAGTTTAATATTAAGCTAGCAGGACCACATTAAAAAATACAAAGGTAGAAATAAAAATGACTGAATTTGTACGAATTTGTACCGTCCATGGTGTAAGAATGTAGGTGAAGTGGTTCCCAGGTTTTATGACGTCAACATCGGCCGCCTACAAACTGCCATGTCTTTGTTTACATTTTGTAATGATTGTCAAGATGTTTCACTTTTATTTGATAGTTCTATAACTATTGTAAAACTGAAAATATATATTTAGATGAAAATAACAACTAATAAATCACATCAAGTTATGCTCAATAATACAAGAAAACGCCAAGAAAACTCACTATAGGCAGATATTGGATCCTTGTGCAAAGAAATTCAAAATAAAAAATATTTTGTGCTTTTTTAGCTTAATATATTGTAAGTTAATCAGATGATATACATTTTTCTTGGGGATAAACAAGATAAGTGTTTATCTGAAACTGAATTCTTCATTCTTCCATCACCAAACATGAAGAGGATGTTAGGTACGTCTAGGATTTAAATCTTTATACCTAGCATCACTATCTGATAGATTGCGATCAAGATGGTAGCCAAAACGTCTAGAACCTAATCTTTCATGGACATCACCATTAAAAAGTTTTAATATCTCAGTCCCGATAAAAATTGGAAAAGATAGAAGGACTAGAGGTACAAATAGGTAAATTTAAATAAAATATGTGAGATTCAATTATCGAAAGAACTGAATAAATGTCCCTTGTATAAATAAAATTTTGTAAAATATTAACAAAGGCAGGACCATAAAATTAAAGTGAAATAAATTTAACACGATATTTTTGTAATTGTGGATTTTCTTAAATAATCAGCTTGAAGGGTCGGAATAGTAGTCATGTTTATAGGATAATTATGAACGTATTACCTAATTTATACGTTTGTGTGCTGATAATCTTGTTTATGTATTTAATAAATAGAAACACTTAGCCTAACATATTTTATTTTAATAAAAAGCACAGAGGTGTTTATTTGGAATTGGTTTATTTATGTTTAATAATGTTTTAAATTGTTGATACATAAGGTTTACTTTTTTATCTTGCTTGACACATTATAAGTAATCTATATTTATTTGGCTCGTAGAGTTCTAGGAGTGACGGATTTTTCTGTAACACTCCTGCAGGTACAAATTTATACTTGCTTTGGTGTATTTTTAGTCATTTCTTTTAGTTCTTCACGAAGAATTTCAATAGTTTTCTCTAAAATAACAATTTCATTTTGGTGGTCACATCTAAAACAAATATATAGGGTTAATATTGAAGTAAAAATTACGAATTTTTAATTAAACTTTTCTATTTAATTTCTTGAAACATTCATTAGTTCTACGTGCTAAGTTATGTTATTTTCATTCCAAAGCCACATGTACCATATACAATTTTCACATTAAGAATATTTTTTGTTAATAAGGTAAATTCGAACTTACGTTTCTAGTTCTGGAGATACTGAAATATTAACAAAGCTATCAATAAAGGTTTGTCGATATTTTTTTCTCTGCTTTATTAATTTATCGTCGCATTTTGCAGACAATTGTGTCCTTTTTTTAACTCGTAGATTTTCTGTAGAAACTAATGTTGGTTTTAAATCTCTGCCAGTTTTAGGTGAGTAGTTTAATATCCTCTATTCTAAGGGTATTTCAAAACTATCCTTTGAAAAATGTGTAGAAAAATACAAGTTTAAAAACGAAACAAAACATCACATACAAAAATGATTTTAATTCAATTTAGTTTGGAAAAACCAAACCATTCTTCAGGTTATTTGTATCTTTTCTCCATGCTTTAAGTACGTCTGTTTTCGAAAACCAAAATACGCAAAATACTTAATGTTTGTTCCCTTTATTTTTTTCGCGAATAGTTCTTGTAGCCATACAGTGCAAACCCTGGCTACTAACTACACTTCCTAACATAGTAGTAAGTAACAATATTATAATAATAATATAATTAGAAACTATTTTTTTTATCTTTAAAATACCTCAAAAATATGACATAACCTAACTTTACATTAATTATACTATTAATTTAATTAGAAATTAATTGAATAATACCTACCAATAATTACTAAAAAAGCATCTTGATGTATAGAAATAATATTAAATTTTAAAATAAATACATCTATAAAGTTCTAAGCACTATCAGAAAAATATTAAAGTAACATAAAAACTCGCTTTTTTACATTAAAGACATAGGTAAAATAAAAATCTGCTTCGAAAGTGACCTAATGCCAAGACTGACCGAATTTCTTACTGATTGACGCTTCACCTGTATTTTTCCACCATGGTACCGTTAAAAAACCTAATTTATTTAAAGAAACTACCTGAAACAAATTTTAATTGAATACAAATGTGTTATACTTAAAAAAGTTACTTTTTGCACAAATAGAATCTATTATTATTTTTGCATAAAAAAGGCTTAAGAGAAAAATATACTTTTGCACGAGCAGAATCAATAGTTACACTTGCAATAAAAGTAACATAATCTGTACCGTTAAAATATAAATTTTCAGATTTTGTACCCCTGCCGTTCCTCTAGAAACTATCCCGATCTCATATTAGCCTTAGAAGAAAAGTATTCTTTTGCACGCGCAGAATCAAGTAGAAGAAACATAATTTGTACTGTTAAAATATTATTTTTTTAGAATTTGTACCCTTGTAGTTCTTATAAAAACTATTCCGAACCCACATTAGGCTCAAGAAAAAAGTATTATTTTGCACAAGCAGAATAAATAGTTACTCCTGCAATAAAAGTAACATAATTTCTACCGTTAAAATATACATTTTTAGATTTTGTAACCATGCCGTTCTTTTAGAAACTATCCCGAACCCATATTAGGCTCAAGAGAAAAGTATCCTTTTGCACGAGCAGAATCAATAATTACTCCTGCAATAAAAGTAACCTAATTTGTACCGTTTTACCGCTGCCATTCCTATAGAAACTATCCTGAACTTATATTAGGCTTAAGAGAAAAGTATCCTTTTGCACGAGCAGACTCAATAGTTACTTCTGCATAAAAGGAACATAATTTGAATTGTTAAAATATAAATTTTCAGGTTTTGTACCCCTGCAAAATCATAACCGTTACTTGGAATTATGAATATATATTATCTATAACTATCAATAAATAAAAAATAAATAAGTTGTTAGGCATAAAACAATATTTCCTGTATTCCTATAATATTAACACTCCACCGAACCCTCGAGTAGGCGGCGATAACCAATTAATTACTTTGCCAAATGAGGACGTAGCTGTGTTCTTCTAATTGTAATCAGACCCTAACTAAATCTTCCTGTTTCGCAGAGATTCTACCTAGATTTCGTTGGAATAAAATACGTTTTTCCGCAAAATCAGCTATGACGTTTTTTTATTTTAATTTAATTCAACTCATCACGTCACCTTGCAATAATAATTGTAAATTTACTTTATCGAATATTTAAACAAGTCTGTCAAATAATCGATGCCATTTTATGATTGAATCAAGTTTTCTGTCCCAAGAAAGTTTAGTCAAATAGATCAAAAAAACGTTTCAGCCAAACCCCTTTAGAAAGACAAAGTACTTATGTATGCAGAGGCAAGAGATTGTAGTTATCATTTTCACTACAAATCTAACCAAATAATCGGCCATTCAGTGAATTCCTTCTAATATTATTGATTGTTCTAATAACGTAATGGAGCGACGTATGCAGGCATTCATTCAAATTTATGACTACGAAATAACGATGAATAATACAATATAAAGCTAGTACATTCGATACTGTTGGTTTTAAATGCGCTATGAAACCCTTAGTGGTTATTATACGAAATGTGTTTTAATGGCAGGCACAAATAGATGTTAAATAAAAAAATATAAATAACTCGGCTATAATTATGATTTTATTTACCATTATTAAAGAAATATTTGTAAGATTCGATCATCGAATGCCCTTATCATTTGATTGCCAATCAAGACGTCTTTGTCCGAATAGAAAACGAAAAATCCGATGTGTCCAACACATGACTTTCTTATCTAATTATTATAGACTTTTTCCGGTTATTTTGTACAACCTATTGCAGCACCTCTATAAATGTTTAGAGGATAAACTAAATATATACATTTTCCACATACATATAACTCCAAACATTTTTCTAAAGATATTCATTAAAAACGAAAATACCGAAAAATTTAAATTTAGCACTATTCCTCCAATTTTTCTATTACGATCCATTTTAGAAAAATCATATATAAACAAAAATTATAGAGATCGATATCGCAAACAACTTTTATTTCAACAATTTTCATAAAAATCAGAATTTTGCACATTTTGTCAAATTTATCGAATACGGACCATTTTAGGAAATTTTGACATAGAACAAAACTTATAGATAATAATAATATTAGAAGTAACTTTTATTTAAACAATTTTCTTCTCCAAACATAAATAACAGATATATTCCATAAATTATAAGAACGGCCTCCCATAAAGTACCCCCCAGATGTTTAGACTTTGTCCAAAATCTAATCGCTTCACGTTAAGCCGAAGTTAAACTTAAGTTTAAAATTTAATGTTTTTTCCTCTGTTTTTGAGTTTTCTTCAAAATTCGAAATTACACATTTTCTTAAATATCTCGAATACGGTCCATATTATCAATTTTTATGAAAAATTATTTTTTTACATTTTGTCAAATTTCTCGAATACGGACTATTTTAGGACAATTTGGTATAAAACAAAAAATATTGGTAAAAATATTGTTAGTAACTTTTATTTAAAGAATTGTCTTCTTTAACCGTAAATACCAGATATATTCCATACAATATAAAAATTACCACCAATAGAGTACCCCTCTAGATGTTCTGACTCTGCCTTAAATCTAACCAGTTCATTGGACGCCGGAATAAAGCTTAAGTTTAAAATTTGGTGTTTTTCTTTGTATCGGTTCATGAGTTATGGTGGATACATACACACACACATACACACACACAGACACACAGACACACACAGACACACACACAGACACACACAGACACACACAGACACACACAGACACACACAGACACACACAGACACACACAGACACACACAGACACACACAGACACACACAGACACACACAGACACACAGACACACAGACACACACAGACACACACACACACACACAGACACACGCAGACACACACAGACATACAGAAAATATTCTGATGCGGTTCCTATATTAGTTTTTTAAAAATCTTATTTTATTATTATTAAGTTGTGTTTATATTTATTTTTGGACTATTTTCCAGTGTTAGAGTTTCTATAATAGTTTGATTTTTTGATGGCCCTGGATAGCTCTACGACAGTCGTAGAGAGAACGTCTGCGCTATATCTACGATAGTCGAGGCCTTAACGTTTCTGAATAGTGCTACAAATGTCAGAGATATAATATTCGTGCTATATCTAAATCGGATAAAACCAAGGCATTAGTTTATTACCAAAATAAAAGTTAGGTTAGGTTATGTTTCTTTGTTTATGTAATTGTTTGGGAAATTCTTATAAATGTCATTTTAAACTAATCTCTAAGAATTTGGTTATTATAAATACACATTCTTTAGTACAGTAAAAATTATTTCGCCTAATATAACTAATATTAAAAATACAACTTATAATAATTTAGACTTGAACATACAGCAAATAGTAATTACAATGATGTGTTCGCTTATGATCTCTGATCGCCGATGATCTCACGAAACTCACTAAGAATAAAGAAGAAAACGCTAAAGAAGGAAACACTAGAATACAAAAAGCAAACAAAACATCAAAGAAGTTGTGAAATCGAATAAGAAAGATTTTTCAGTTGCTGAAGTCAAACAACATAATTGATGTGATCCAATACATAAAACATGTAACTAAAAAGTATGCCATGTGAACGGCATAGGAGACATAATCTGACAGTCATCGTTTTAAAGAAAAATTGGCGCAGTTCACTCATTTATAACTCCTACAAAAAAAAAAAAAAAAAAAAAAAAAAAAAAAGAATAGAATGGAGGAATCGTAGGCCACATGCCGGATTTTAACAGCGTATAATATTGACAGTTCCCTATTTAAGTAAAACAACGTTGTATATCAATGTCTTATTTTAAGACATTTAAGTCAGTGTAAGTTTTCCTGTTTGACAGTGCAATATTTTGAATATTTGCAATGCTAACTGTCCTATTTTCAAAGATATAGTTTTAACTGCTTGATTGTCGTAAAGATAGCGAGGATATTATATTTCCGACCTTCGTAGTTCTATCCAGTAAGGCTCCGACTATCGTAGATAAAGTGCGCACATTATGCTCCTTTTAGACCGTCGTATTAGTTCTCATTTCAGTTTTAATTTCAGTTTAGTTGTGACTTTATTTGTGGAAACGCGGTCGTTTTAGATAATTAATTTGAGTTTTCATTTGTCGTGTATATCAGTGATGAATGAAGATTCCTTAATTGCGATTACTTTGTGCTTAGTACTAAAGAAACCACGAAAGAATAGAACTAAATGAAGCAAACATTGACTCCTAAAAATAAAATTACTGTTTACTGTACATTTAATGATCGAATTTCATTTTGAACCTTGTGAATGGTCAAACTACTTACGGACAAGCGAGGATGCATATCAAGAGTTGCTGTACCTACTTAGTTACACCAATTATAAAAAAAGCAAGACATGAGAAGAGATATATCACCATACGAGAAGTTAAGTGCAACACTAAGATTTTTGGAAACTGGGAGTATTTTCCAGTCTTAGATTTCTTACTGTAATAGTATTGTAATAATATAAGTACTTATATATATATATTTATCATACTGTATATAATTTTTGTAGTTATTATAATTCCTTCAACTTGGGTATAATTAGGTTAAGGAATGTATTTTATTATTTTATATTATATTTTGTAATGTGTTAATTCGACACTTATTTCGACGACGTATCAATTGTGTAGGTTCGTTGAAATAAGTGATCGAAGAATAAATGATTCAATAAATAACTTTCATACAATCTACTTGATTTTTATTGATATTGATAATACATAGTGACGTAAGATATCCAAAAGACTAGTACCATCACAGTATCATAATATCTAAAACTTGTAAAGCTATAAAAAAAGTACTGAAATACCGTACTGTAAGTAAAGTACTGTTGCAGATAAATATCAATAATTTTTCTTAGAAAGTCGTATTTTAACAGGTTTGTTTCAGCAACGATCAGAAACCAGTCATTGCCACGAGGATTCTGCGTAGTATGAATTTGGCGGTCTAAATAATCTACTGCGCTAAATCCTGGTGTCACTGACTGTTTTCGAATCGTTTTTGGAACAAACCTGACCTAACGATATTTACAAATCTTCTACGAATAAAGAAACAACGGACAAGTTTGTTTACACAGTATTTCAACTGATAACTGTACGTAAACTTTTGGGAAATCCATCGAGCCATAGCTCCGTGTCAGTTTCAGTTTTTGTTTCGTTGTTTTGTGTTTACACATACATATAACCGACAACTGAACTGAAACTAAAAATGAACTGAGAAATAATATGACCGTCTCAATGGATCATTATATATCCGACATTTATAGCACTATCCAGAAACGTTAAGGTCTCGACTATCATAGATAACGTGTCTACGACTTTTGTAGAGCTATCCAAGTCTTTTTTTTAAAGAAAAGCTACAAAATAGCTAGGAAAAATTATGTATTGATTTCCGTAAAATTTCAAATGAATAACTTTTTATTTGAATTATCAAGACAAATATTATTATTTTGTAATTGGTTATTTTAAACAATTTGGGATAAGATATGACCTCCTAACGGAACTCGGACCACATTATGTTTATACCATGAAACAATTTGAAGTTTTAGCATGTCTGGAGCGAAACGTAGTGTTGTTGTTTGCAGACACAATTTTTATAAACAAAAAACATTAGAGGAATGGGACTGATCCTAAACTGAAATTAAAGACTAATGGTAAGATTTTAGAATATTCTGCAATTATCATTCAATATTATTAAATTAATTACAGCTTTGTCCATTGTTGTATCTGAAAACACTGCATGCTGCAGTGTTTTCACTTAAACCCGATTGGTTTAAAAATGTGACAAGAGATGGACAAATATCGTTTTGGTTTTTGAAATATTAATTTTAAACACAGAATCTAACGAAAACGAAGCAAATATTGTTTATAAAAGTTCTGTTTGTATTAACTCGCTTTTATTAATTTGATATGTACGTATTTATGTAACGGAATCTTTGAACGGAGATGGCGAGTAAACAACTCGAGTGTATAAACACGTTTACAATTAGCTCCGTTACTTGATCAGTTTAAAGTGGTAAAAATACAAGTGTAAAAGTCGTTCAAAAACGAAAATATGTAGTTTTTAAATATCGATCAACCGATATAAATAGAATGATGAGATATTGTTTACCTTGGTAAATTGCAATATTACTGCATATATTTCCTATGTATCGTGGACAGACAGTGTATTTTTATCTTGCAAGTTTTTCTTGACCGGTGCCTCATAGGCGTACTAAAGCGGTGTAAAAATGGTTGAAACAAAGAAAGACCTTTCAAATAATGAATCATATGAAAAGATGTTGATGTCTTTTCAAACGTAGATCAAAACCATTAAAGAAGAGATAAATAAAAAACATAAGTGATGACTCCCCCTCAGATGATTTTTCCTGTCTTGAGCTATCTACAGTTTCGTTTGTCAGAGTGTTAAAAGAGATTGCTCTTAGAAATCCTCAACATGCTTCAGCTCAAAAAGCTTTATTGGCACACACATATGTGGATGATATTTTCACAGGAGCAAATTCGGAAGAGGAACTATATCAGTTACAAATCACCCTTACAAATATTCTATCCCAAGCAGGATTTGATTCGCATAAATTTCGTTCCAATCTTCAAGCGTCTTTTCTGTCAACTCAGTCGGATGAAAAAGACCTAAATCTCGACAAAAATTCTCACAAATTATTAGGTTTAAAGTGGAATTCGCTTTTAGACTCTTTATAAATTTCCACTCCAAACTCCGTTTTAGTAGAACCTCTTACCAAAAGAAAACTGCTATCTTTAATTGCCCAGTGTTACGATCCATTAGGATTGGTTAATCCCGTCATAGTACAGGGTAAGTTGTTAATGCAAAAACTTTGACTTGCAAAACATTCTTGGGGACTTACCTATTTTAGACCGTTATGTAATAAACAAATGGACTGCTTATATTAAAAACATTGCTTAACTCTCTTCGTTTCATATTCCCAGGTGTTAAGTTTTCAAAAAGAATATTTGTAAATTGCAACTTCATGGTTTTTCGGACGCTAGTTCCTTAGCATATGGATGCTGCGTGTACTTAAGAGCTCTTTATGAAGATCACACTGCTTCTTCATTTCTTATTACATCTAAATCTAGAGTAGCTTCCACTAAAAAAGCTAAAACTATTTTAAAACTGGAATTATGTTCCATGGTACTTTTGGCACAATTATAATCCAGATTAGAAAGGAATTTTATAAAATTTATCCAAAAAATAAATAAACCCTTATGAATAATGGGTGATCTAAATTGCAACCATACTGTATGGGGGAGTAGCTCTAACAGCTTCAATGGTAAAAATATTTTCGAAGCTTTAGATGATCTTGATTTAATATTTCTCAATGACGGCTCTCCTACTCGTACTTCTCCTCCTGGAGGAAGTAATTCTGTAGTTGATGTATTATCCCTTATATCTTCTGAAATAGCATCTAAATGCACCTGGGAGGTTATTTCTGATCATGGATCAAGTGATCACTTCTCCACAATGTGTAAAATTGGTATGGGTCCATGTACCATTCCATTGCCCACTAAAAAGAGAAATTTCCATAAAGCTGATTGGTCCTCTTATCATCGCAACCTTGATGTAATCTTTTCTTCATTTAGTAGTGATAGTTATGAAGATTTTATTGAATCTCTTAATTCAGTGGCTGACACCACAATTCCAAATTTCAAAGGCAATAGTAAAAACAAATACCAGATACCATGGTGGGATAATTCATGTGATGACATAATTAAAAAAAGAGTAACGGCCATTAAAAATTTTAAAGACATCCCAACTGTAGAAAACTATATTACGGTCAAAAAACTTGTTGCATGGTCTAGAAAACTTTTGAAAACAAAAAGGAAAAATAGCTTCAGGGAGTTTTGCGGAACACTAAATCGCGATTCATCCTTAAAAACGATATGGAATAAAGTAAATTCAGTTGCAGGTCAGAAAACTAATACTTCCAGTCTTATGCCATCTTCGCTACTAGCTAATGATATACTAAAAATCATAACACCGAATTCTGCTTCCCTTGCTGTTGCTATCAAAATTCCTAATGACAAAGAACCTGCCTTTACATATAATGAATTTAAGTATACATTATCAATTAAAAAAGATTCTTCTCCTGGCTTAGATAATATTTCCTACTCAATGGTAAAAAACTTACCTAACTTGGGTGCCGTTTGGCTGTTACAATTCTACAATAACTGTCTCAAAAGTGGATCTATTCCCCAACAATGGAAACAATCTTTAATCTTGCCATTTGTAAAATCTGGGAAAGATAAATCATGTCCAAATAATTATAGACCTATAGCTTTAACATCCTGCGTTGGAAAACTTCTAGAATCACTTATCAAAAACAGAGGTTTAAATGTCATGCGAGCTCTTTGTGGTACGTGGTGGGGGCAGTGATCCAAAAATCCTTCGCATAATACACAACGCTATCATCTTAAGTCATATAGATTATGGATGCCAGGTAATTTCTCCATGTCCGAAGTACCTTCAAAAGAAGTTGGACAGGCTACAATATCAGAGCTTACGTGTCATCACTCGTTGTATGAAATCAACCCCAATTTATGCTTTGCAAGCAGAGAGCGGGGATATACCCTTAAACTTAAGAAGAGACTGGCTTTGTTATAAATTTCTTTTAAAAAATCTTGCATTGGAAAATAACCCTGTCATCAATTCGTTAAAACATTTGGAAACACTAAATAAAGAAAGAAATGTTTACAAAAAGGTAATTGACACTCCAGTATTATTAAGTTTAATGAACCAAATGGATGAGTTCCTTCCGAATATGTATTCTAATGAATTGCTGCCATGCTATGAATTTGAATTGGACATCCAACTCTCTTCAATTCCAGTTTTAAATCTTAGATCAATTAGGGATGACACTTATGGATTATCCATTTTTACTGACACAATAAACGAGCTACCCGGTTACACAAAATTCTTCACCGATGGATCTGTGGGACCTTCTAATGATTCAGGCTTCGGTGTATTTTCTCCAGACCTCAATTACGTGTTTTCAAGCAGACTACCTCAACATACACAAATATGTACTGCAGAAATTATTGCAATTAACCATGCCTTGCAAATCATTTTAGGAAAAAATATATTGAACTCAGTTATCTTCTCGGACTCCAAATCTGCTTTAAAAAAAATTGGAAATATGAAATTCTCTACAGAAACTGATCATTGCTCCTTTCTAACAAAACAAGGTATCTTACTTGCTAATATGAATAACATCCACATCACTTTGGCATGGATTCCAGGTCACTCCGGCATTATTGGCAACCATAAAGCCGATCAATTAGCAAATATAGGCAGAATCCTTAAAATTCCTTTAAATATTAAACTCAATAAGTCTAACTTTTTACCCTTCATTAAACAAGAAATTTGGAACAAATGGCATCAACAATGGAATTCACTAAAAGAAAACAAAACATCTTTTTACTTCCAAGTGGTTCCTAAAATACCCAAAACTCCGTGGTTCAATAGTAAACAATTCTATGAAAGAAGGTACCTTTCCACAATCATACGGATGAGAACTGGCCATTGTCTAACCCCATATCACTTATTTCGAATTGGTATTAAAGATGACCCATTTTGCGAGTGTGGAGAAGTTGGATCGTTAAATCACATCATCTTAGAGTGTCCCATTAATAAATCTCCCCTTTTTGATGTATATTTGGAACTAACGAAGGCTGGTTTATCAGCCCCATTTGATATTCGATACATCTTGTCTCATTTGGATGATAGAAGAATAACCACCCTTTCTAAATTTCCAAATTTCTTTAAAATCATTATCTAGTAGAAGCAAATCAACTATATCTGGGTAAATTGTTCGCAGTAACATAGCCCAAAAAAAGAAAAGAAGAAGAAGAAAAAGGGGGCTATTATATATATATTATTACAAGTAAAAAGTTAAAGGATTTACAAAGGATTTAGGAAACTTGTGAGGATGATGGGATTCATTGTAGTTGTTGAATTGAAAATACTAGAAGGTTAATCTGGAAAAGATAGACTTATATGTAGGTTGTAATTGATCATTTAAACAAACCACATCTGGGTTATTAATATGTTGATGAATGTAATACATTTCAAGTAAGTCCAGCTTAATGCCTTTGGGGCATTGGATAAGAAGAGAGGCGTTATCTGGAAAAATGAAGTTATGTTTAGTATAGAGAACATGATTAGCAAATGTGGAATTGGTATCTGAAATATTCGATGATTTATATCTGTTGATAGTTTTGTAATGTTCTAAAATTTGGGTTTCTGTCTTTCTTCCTGACTGGCCGACGTAGATGGCATTACAATTTAGAAGATATACCCCTGGTTTATGGAAAGTGGGTACAAGATCTTTATTTCGTACTAGAAGTGAGTAAAGTGAGTTGGTACTTTTAAAGGCTATGTTTATGTTGAATTTTCTGAATATTTTAGCTAGTTCATATGACACACGGCCCAAGAAAAAAATAGAACCAGAATAAACCTTAGGCACAATGGAACTAGAAGAATTAAGTGAGATGGTGGGATAGGACAATCTAAATTTGTTAAAAAATCTGAAATACATTTTGTTAAGAAGCTCTAAGGGGAAACCATTGTTGATAGCAAGTTGTTTAATTAAATCTATCTCTTTATTAAAGTTTGATTCTGACAGAGGGATGGTGAAAGCTCTATGTAGAAAACTATTAAAGGAAGCTTTTTTGTGTGACAAAGGGTGGCATGAGTCGAATGGTATAAGGTTATTTGTAGTGGTAGGTTTTCTATATATATCAAACTGTATATCAAAATATATATAATAGCCCACTTTTTTAAAAAATTCATATTTATTATAAATTTCCTTAACCTCAATCTAATGCCAAATTCTTCTTTTTTAAAAAATCAAATGTCACTCTAACTTCATAACACCAGCAGAGCTTATTTGTGGCCTCTCCAAAGTCTTGGACATCCTGTCAAGACACGAAAGTCAAACTGTTCAAATTTATATTATAAAATTTGTCACAAAACTAATTTAACATATTCAATTTAACTAATGTCAAATTTAATTATTATTAGCTCAACCATCATTGTAACTACGTGTCTTCCATCATATGTCAGTTGTCAAATGTCGTAAATCTCCACCATTTTCTCATTTAACTTCACCGTTGGATGACGAAAGTGTCATAAGTGAATTTTTCTAAAAAAGTTAATATTTAATGATACCTCTTAAGCTTATGCTTAAGGGTGTACACGAGCGGGACTCCGTCTACCCCTTTCGTACTAGGGATAGGGGGAGTAGCTGTATTTCACATTTCCCAAAAGTAACACTTTCCACATGGTGCCTTAAGCACACATGTGGAACTTCAAAATTTATCTCATTTGAAACCCTTCATCAGATGGAGGCAGGCGAAATTCAAACTAGAACTGAATCCAACCTTGAATGAGGGAGGCAGTCTGTGCCATTTTTTACAATTTTTACAATTTACTTAAATTTTACATTTTAATTCAACATACTTATTTTTCTGTGGACACATAGTAGTAAAACACCTAGCATTTCTATAAAAAACGTTTTGTTAAACCTTAAATTATTATTGCAGATTGTACCTACTCACTTACAAAAAAATTTTTTTTTGCCTGATGATGACCTTTTAGGTCGAAAGCGCTTGCAACCTAATAAATTTATGTGGTCGACAGACTTTGAGCTTTTTACTTCCCTTTAAATAAATATAGTTTAAAAAAACTAAAAAACACACTTTTAGAGCATTACAAGCTAAAAAGTTAAAAATATTTTTTTTTGACGCGCTTTTATTCAAATAAGCTTAAAACAATAATAAATGGAAAATACTAGTATTATTGTGAAAAAAGCGTCAGGCGCTCGATGTACGAGAATTATGGACAAAGTGCCCCACGCTTTTTTCACAATAATACTAGTATTTTCCATTTCTTATTGTTTTAGGCTTATTTGAAAAATTATTTTTAACTTTTTAGTTTGATATGCTCTAAAGCGTGTTTTTTAGTTTTTTTAAACTATATTTATTTTTCACTTTCTAGTTCAATGTATTATAAAAGCGTGTTTTTTACTTTTTAAAAACTATATTTATTTTTTACTTTTTAGTTCGATTAATTATTAAAAAAAATTGCCCAAAAAAAAATTATTTTTTTTAGCCGTGGACGGAATTAGAACCCACGATCGGAGAGTCGACGTGAGCGAAGACCCGCGTCTTAGACTGCTCGGCCAACGAACGAACTCGAGGTAGTGGGATATACTGACAGTAATAAGCCACTTGATTTAAGTCCAAAGGAGAGTTACAAACATACAAACATACATACAGGTGAAGCTAATAAAAGCGTTTAAAAAAAAAACACACCGACACCAAAAAAGAAAGCTACTCACTAATTGTATCTCAAATTATATGCTGGCCAGCAAATAAATTGATTTACCACAACCAGTCACAGTTTTAATAAAATTTAAGTTAGCACCCCAATTCACAATTATTGAAAAGAAACTTTAGAAATTTCCTTCCTTCCTTCATCTACTAATTCATGTTTTTTAGTTTTTTAAACTATTATTTATTGTTTTTTTTGTAATGTTTTTTGTTTTCCTACAAATTATGCAAATTCTCAAAGAAACAATAATATATTCTCAAAAAATTCTCACCTCTTGTGGTATTAACCATGAAAATAAATAAAATTAATTAATTTTCTAAAATACGCTTCTGTAAAGATAAGTAATAAATAGTTCTAAATAAATTTTAAAAATGATTTTTGTGTGATTTACCTTTTACATAAAAATATTCGCTTTCTATAAAAGTTGCGAAAGCAATGCCGCACATAAAGGACCAGATGATGAAAAAGGTTAGCATGTAATGCGAAAACGTTGGCAAATACATATTTGTTTAATGTTACATTTCTATAGTTCACAAACATTAAAAGAATAATTCATACGTTTTTATTTTTATTGTAACGTAAAAATCTTCAACGAAAGTGTGCATAGTTTATTGATGTGTGTTTTAAAATATGTATTGGATGTTCGAGTGATATAGAAAAGTTTTTTGCAGATATTCTCTAAGTATAATGTTGATTTGGTGGCTGATTTGCATCAGGGGGTATTTTGTGGTAAATTGTTCTTGCGCCACTATTACAGAAGAGAAGAACAATACAGAAAAGAAACATAGGGCTAGTTCCACCATAGAGATACTCTGAGGAAAAGTAACAATTCACAGTACACTTAACTATGTGGGGTACTGTAAATAGTTACGTGGTGGAACTAGCCATATGTTTCTTTTTATGTGATGACGTACGTTGCCTTTTCGGCGCACAACATGTGCTTAGTTTTGTTATGAGTAGGAGTTTATGTGAGGTTGGGTATTTGGTATACGTCTGATAATTGAGAACATTGCAGTATTGGATTAAAGGTATGCATTTGGGTTTCTTGTGGGTAGAATTTGGAGCGAAAGATTGTTGTATCACGGTTTGTTGGGATTAAGTATTCTAAATTATTAAATTTGGATTTTATAGGTGGCTTCCACTTGGTTGAGTGTAAGTATTTTGCTGTAAGGACGCATTTGGCAGCATTTTTGTGGGGGTTGTGTGTATCACAGGATACCTACATTTTATATCGAGCCATTAATTTTACTGCTAGTACTGCTTATGTTATTATAACATTTGTTTAAATTAAGTCGATATTTTACAAATTTTTCGGTTTATTTACTTAATTCAGAAATGCATTGTTTAGTTTTTCTCACAATTTTTATATCGTTTAATCAACGATAAAATATTACGTCCGTATCGCTTAACAGCAGAATATAAACTATGTTACCAGGCCAACTTAACCACGCGGTTGGGCCGTCTAAACTGGCAATGTTGATATTATTTATTAATTGCTAGAAATAATGCTAACGCTTTGTAGTTTTTAGTTTGATATTAAAAAAGCGTATTGGAAAGCGTTCAATAGTCAACACTATATTATTATCGAATAAATTGTGTAATAAAAATCTAGGAAATTCCAGTATTTTTTTTTAAAGTCTTTTAAAGATTTTTAATCTATTTGCTTCTTTTAATTTAACGGGCAAATAATTGAAAATTTTTGATCCTAAGGAACTGTAGCTCTTTCGGCCGACGGATTTATGCAACACATAAACCAGATATTGACTGTATCCTCTAATATCATATATGGGTAAAATTTAAAGGTTTTTTATGTATTAATTCGTGTTTATTTTTGAACGGATTCGTGACAATACTTAAAAAGTATAATTGCTTAACGTCAAAAATGTTTCAAAATAAAGTAAATTTGTTCATTCTTATAGATTATTTGTATTAGTATTTAATTTTTTTTTTTTTTTCAGGTATGTATTCGCTCCACTTTCCCAAGCAATAATACCATAGGTTAGGTGATGCTCAAAGAGTGTATGGTACAACATCTTTAAGTGTTGGTCTTCGTAAGTATATTAGACAGTTTTTTATTTTGTATATTACAAATCTCATCTTTTTAAGAAAGTTAGTAATATAATGTTCCCATCTGAGCTGATTATCTACTACAATGCCTACATATTTTATAGAGTTTATGGATTTAATTTTAAGATTTACCTTAAATTGATAGTTTATCAAAATCTGAAGATATAAGGATATGAGTGAAGCTTGCTTAAAATTAATGTAAAATTCGGGAAAGGTCAGATTCTATTTTTGTTAGCTTTAATGGTGTATCTTCATAAAAAACGACATTGTCCTCTTCAAAGCTTTAGGCACCTTTAAACATAACCAGAAAAATATTGGACTTAATCATTAGTATTGTGGGCTTACTCGTGGATAAAAATACACTCATTTTGTCAATATTTATTATTATATCGTTTTTCAGGCATCAATTTATAAAAATTTAAATTAGACGTTCACATGTTAAAGTAATTTCCGCAAAGGTCTGGTCTGAGACTGCCAGTGACGTATATTCAGCAAATAAAGTTATTCATATTTGTATCTATATGTTGTGGTAAGTCATTAATCAAAAGTAAAATTAGTAACGGTTCAAGTAAAGACCCATGTCAACTAGGTAATTATCTGACATAGAATCGTTAAATTTAACAAATATTGATATATTTTAAATAAGTCTAAAAATATTCCCCTTAATCCAATGTTATATTCAGGGTGCTCCATTGGTACGTAATTGTTCAATATTTTAATTTGTGTTGTAGGCAAGCAGAAAAGTTTCAATTTAAAGTTATAGGAATACATATTTTAAAAATATTTTTGGAAATACAGGGTGTTGCGTTTTTGCCTGGAAAATGAAAAGGTATGTTTTTTAAATAGAACACCCTGTATTTAGTTTTATTTTTAAAATAATTTGGTAATACTGTATTCAACCCTAGAATGTTTTTAAAAAATATTATAGTGTTGCCAAGCAATTATTTTTTTTTAAATTAGAGAATGATGCAGACCCCTAATTAAATTATCATAATTTAGGCAGGTTTACATTTCAAAATTGTTTAATATACAGACTTATAAGATACTAAGCTAAAGAATAGTGGTAAGTGAACTGGCTTATTTTATACAGAGTGTTTTGAAACATGTCTTAAATATGGCTAAATATATGTTCAATTTACTCAATTTTTCAAATGCCTCACCCTGTATATTAATTTAGCATAAAATTGCTTAATAATTTGCCTATAAAACGATACTAATATGTTAGCCAATAACATATATACAGAGTGTCCCGTCAGTGCGTAATTGATGGATAGAAATACGAGGAAATTTTTAATATAAAAGTTGTATGACCTTATTTAACAATTATTCTTAAATATACAGGGTAGTCCATAAACGAGATGTTAACAAATTCTACACTTTTTTAAAGCAGGTAGGTAAACATATTTGATGGTTTTTACAATGCCAAACAATTTTAATTTACTTCACTAATTTGATATATTGTATACAGTGTGTCAAAACGTTATATGATTTTCTTAATTTTTTAAATGGAATACCCTGTATTAATTAATTTGTTGTATAACATATAGAGAGTTCCATTTAAAAAATTGAGTTAATCGTTACATCGCATTTTGATACACTCCATATACAAGATAGCAAAAAAATTAAGTCTATTAAAATTATCTGACGATGTGAAAACAATCAAATTTATTTAACTACCTGCAGGGTGTTTTGCTTTAAAAATGTATAAGTTTGGTAAACTCCTCGTATATAAACCACCTTGTATATTTAGAAATATTTATTAAATATGGTCATGCAATTTTTATATCATTTTATTTTTCGTATTCCAATAATAAAATAGCTACTGATCAATTACGCACTGATGGGACACCCTGTATTTGTGTTATTGACTAACATTGGCTAACAATTTATAAGGAATGTAATGCTAAAATAATATACAGGATGTTGCATTTAAAACAATTGAGTAAATTGAACTTAAAATTAGCCATATTTAGGATATGTTTTAAAACACTTTGTATACAATAAACCAGTTCTATAATCACTATTCGATAGTTCAGTATCTTATACGTTTGTATAATAAACAATTTTAAAAACAATGTAAACCTATTTAAATTATGATAATTTAATTTGGGGTCTACATCATTCTCTAATTTCAAAAAAAAAAAAAATTGCTTGGCAAAACTGTAAACCATTCTAAAAATAAAATACATGGTGTTTTATTTAAAAAATATACAATTTTATTTGCCAGGCAAAAACGCAAAAAAAAATTTTTTTTTTCAAATCCATATAACTTTTATTTGAAATTTTTTTGCGTGTCTACAACGCAAATTGAAATATTGAACAATTACGCCCTGTAATTTATTTTTAATAAACTTAAAATGTAGACAATTAAACGTTAATGAAATATTAAAAAATCTAATATCCACATGCAAAGTTGTTCTACAATATTTTCATTCACTGTTTATAGTAATTTAGCAGCTATGGAATCAATTCCAGTACTTTTTTTGTTCTTTAATTTTATAATATCGGTAATTTCATCTTTAAGAACTGAATAGAAGAAACATTTGGGGTTTAAAAATTTAGAAACTGTACAGTTATGTAAACTAGCATCAACACAGTAAGAATTTAAGCTCGGCTCATTTATAGTAGACAAGAAGTCACCAAAAGTAATGGTTAGAACATCAGAATCAAAAACAGTGTATCATTTTTATTTTATGTCAGCTTACCATTTTATTTTTATTTTTTACCAGTTTCCTTGTTTAGAATATTCCAAGCAGTTCTGCTTTTATTTTCTAATCGATTTTCGATATTTAAATCTTCGAAATCGAAACTCATAACGACATCTATTGGTGGTCAAGTATTATACTGGGCTAGCGGGATAGCGCTCTCAAAATTAATACCTTTTTTAAAGACCCATTAATTAGACAATTATTATTCTTTTATAGTGATGTAACAGAAGAAGACACAGCTAAAACTTGAGTTCTTTTTATCAAAAAACAAAAAAGTTATGATTTTTTTTGTACGCTGATCTTTATTTTTTCAACTCGGACTATTCTACAGTTTAAAGTGGTATCTAAAGAGGATCTCTAATTGTTTTTGAGACAAAATAATCCATATTTTAATTTTTACAAAGATTTATATAACTGGGGTTCGTACGTACCCCACGAGTCCAGGTATGTTACTCAGGATAAGCATGCCAGGTGAAGGTTAAGCTGTTATGAGAATGAGATTGGTGCAATTTAGCGAGCTGTCTAATTTAATAAAATATCAAAACGAGTTAGATTAATGAAAAACGTAGTACTTGTGCATCCAAAACTAGAGCTTGCCTTACTCTAGCAATCATGTTTTAAATAGCAGGCCATACCATTTTAAGCATTATACAAAAAGAACTTGCAGCAGTAACCAAAGCTATTACATAATTATACAAATGTGAAAGCTCGCACATTATTGCTTGCTAAGTATACAAAAGTAGTACCTCCTTTAACTGTCTAGCACTCTGCTGGCGGTCATTACCTTGTAAGAACGTCCAATATTAGCTGCCAGTAGATCAAGTGATCCTGTTACTAGCGTCCACTAAAATCAGAACTGGGCGGCTATCCTCGACAATCGCAAAAAAACCAACTGTTTTCAAAAGTGAGTGGTTGAAAAGCGAGTAGTTTTTGATATATTCTTGACTAAAGTTAGATGAGCATTAGTTTTTTAAAACGTGTACGTTTTTAACAAGCAAATAATGTCTGGCATTACTGTAAACTATCTATGTCGTTGAATTCAAGTAATATGCAGGCCATATAAAATAAGGATTATGTAATTTAATTACAACAAACCAATTGTAAATTTATAGAATAATGATTTTTTTAGTCACATAATATATAAATGTTCAACATCAACATCTACCTTTTAAAATTAAATCAAGATACAATAAAACTAATTACTATAAACATTGTGCAATTCGAGCAACTAGAATGAATTATAAAAAAATATTTAGAAAAATTTAAGTTTACCATCAAAAAACTAATAACTAACAACAGGGTGGAATATTATTTCTACCGAGATATTTTTACAATGACATTATACTTTTTTTGCTTACCACTTTTACAGCCAAACACTACCAGATAGTAGGAGATAGTAATCATAAATGAAATTTTAAAATCTAATGGCGAAATCGTTTGATTTACTGTACTCCCACTTCACGAAATTTCCCTTTCTTTGGAATATTGCGTGCGGCGATAATTGAATTTAAATTATTTTAAAAATTATTTATACAGGATGTCACACAATTAAAATAACATTTTTAACTGGAATTATAAAATGTTACAAATAATAACTTTGCTTATCTCATTCAGTTCTTTAATATTTTTCGGCAATTTTACAAACTTGTTAAAATTTTTGGACACAACGTGTCATACAAAAGAGCCTCGAACTACCAATTGTAAAAAAAACGCAAGCAAATTATTATCTGTATGTAAAACATACATGAATTAATAATTAAATTCTTACGCGGTAAGATATAAAAAAATATTCATTCAATATCCATTAAATTCAAAAAATGGATTCTGTCTCTGCATGTCTGAATCTTTGAGAATTAATATCTTCCAAGTTTTCTAATTAATAATAATTGAAATAAATTCTCAGCTTTTTAGTACTGCATCACATACTTTTGTAGTTTACCTAGAATTTGTTAAAATCAATCAATATTATTAATCATCCTAAAAGTGACATATAAGTGACATTTTCTAAATCCTTGAAAACATACACGTTTTATCAAAAACTTCTGAAAAATTCCGATCGCTGTAAAACACCCGTTTTAAAAACGTACACGCTTTTAAAAAAATATCGAGAATGTTGCTAAAGCGTATACGTTTTTCAGAAAACGATAGCCGAGGATAGGGCCCCTGTTTGAGCCAATATTCAACTGGTCGTTAAAACATGGAACAGTGGGGAAATATTTAAAAACGGCATTACTAGTTAGTATTACTGGTCGCCACTACTGTCCCTGTCTGCAGGAGTCTTTATTTCAGTAGTTATCCGTTTTGTTTGATTTTTGTAAGGGCAATATTTATCAGTTGATAATGTTAATAAACATCTTAAAATTGGTATCTATGTCGGGAATAACAAATTTCACTAAAATTAATTTTACATATAGAAGTATTACGGTTTTTTAAATTTTGTTTAGAAATGTTTCTAAATAATTGATTGACAATTTTGTTACCTTTTAAAATAATAAACGGATAATGAAAAATAAAGGCTTTATAATTATAAAAATTTGTTTCAAAACTCTGTTAGTTTTACGACATTTTTTAAGAAAATGTGTGACCATTTTTGTTGATAAAAACTAGTTATGAATTACAGAGATGACTTTAAAAATGAAGCTAATTAATAAATCATCAAACAACTGCCTGTAAATATAAGCTTCTGCTTTGTAGCCGAAATTTATATCACCGCAAAGAAATATGGAGATACTCACAAATAATTACTACAAGTACAGTGCTGCGGAATTTTCGACATTTTCCTCTAGGAGGCTTTTAAACACTTATTACACATATTTTAATAGCTTGCAAAACTAATTATATTGCACAAAACTAGCATTGAATTTCTTCTGAAATACTCTGGCTATTTCAAAATATTGCAATTGTAAGATGTCTTTGATACATATCATTGTATTCCCATGTTCCCGAAAAGGGCGACAAAAATGGGCAGCCAGTTGATAACCAGGAATTGCCATAAAAGGAATTTTGTAAATGTCAAAACAGTGTTCAGCAATACTGAAAATGTCAAGTTATTCTTTGGCTAATAAGATGTCCAAACTGTTTGTTTGTAAAAGTCTTACATTAAAATTTTTCTTTTTTGTGGTAGATGGAAAATTAAAAACAAAGGAAAAGGAAAATCTCACAAAATATTTCTCATGAAAGCAAATAGTTCCTTGTCTTATACCGCAACAGGAATTACATTATATCTAAAGGAAACTAGTGGAGATAAAAAATAATGTTCATTATTCTAGCTTCGATTTTGCTTTTTATGACGCATCATAAAGAATTAGACAATCTCGACTTAAGTCTCTAATGAAGTAGTTGAAAAAATGTAGGTATTAAACCAGTGAAAAATGGTAACGCCATCTGTACTAAGGAAGCAAATTCAAAGCTCGCTGTGGTACCTAGTTCTCTAGAACAATGCTGAATAATAACCAGACTTGTAACCCTATCATCCCTAGCTACAATTCCATTCAAAAGTTTATCAATTGTAGCTATTACCCTAGTTAAGGTACTTATTATTTGGAACAAATCAAAACAATCTCGAAGCAAACGAAATTTATCAACTAATGTTTCATCAAAACCTAAAAAAATCAATATTGAAATTCTCTCACAAATGATTCCATCAACGGAAGGATATATTAAATTATGAAAATTTTGAAAATCTTCAATAAATGCATTTGTATTGTGTCCTGGTGGTCAATAAATAGAGCCTTCTGCAGAAGCTTTTTTTGAAATTTTTATTTTTAACCATATTTGTTCAATAATTATTTTATTATTTTTATTTTTAAAGAAGCCGGTCCTGATAATTTTAATTTCAAAATATTCTCCAATTAAACTTGAAAAAACACAATTTTTCCATTAAAGTTTTCACCATTTATTTGATTTTTAAAATTTCCAGAATCTATCAATTTAAATAATGAATAATACAAAAATTGAAGACGAAATATAAAACTAAGTTCTGAAAAGTATATTTTGCCATACTATATTTAAATTTACTTCATATTACCTGGCTTTATTATAAATGAGTTTAACCACGATTCGCTAGATCCAATTTTCGAGACGCAGTTAAATAAATTTTGGTTTACGCCTGATTTATCACTTTCAGGAAACTGACTATTTAGACCATTTGAATTTTTTATAGTTATTTTCATATTTAATTTACGATGGTTTCTCGATTTAGTAACCACGGTATGATATTAAAATATCTAATTTTCTACTTGCTTATTATTTAGATAAGGTTAACATAAAAATAAGTAGGTAGAATATACCGGATGTTTCATTAAGAGAGGTATATTTCAGAAGCTAATAATAGTACAGCTTTGGGGAAAAAATATTTTTTGAGAATAATTTCCAGCAATTTCTCTTGACCGTTTTTTTTTTTTTTTTTTTTTTTTTTTTTTTTTTTTTTTTTTAATTTGGTGTCATTGACATCGACTGCTAAGGTCATTAGCCTCGTGTTCTGTGTAGGCTTTGTTACTGTTTCCCAGCGTCACTTTAGGAACAGCACTGTTGATTAGAACCATTCAATGTTGGGTGAAATTTTTCAGTTTTTAACTGAACGCCCTCTAGCGGCGTTCATAAATTGTATGTAGCCACAGTATATAAAGCTAAAAATGAGGCTGAAAAAGCTCTTCTAAACGAAACCAAGTTAACTAAATTCGGTAAAGCCAAACCGAAGTTATAAGCATTTTTTCAAATTAAAGTTTAACCTTCCCCTCACCATTCTATTTCACAACTGACAAAAATTACACCTATATCTTTTTTGTTCAGAAAACATTGAATATTGAAAAAGTAATATTTATCAATATACTTTGTATTTTTTTGAGAAAATTACATTTTATGTTTTGACGTAACAATTACATCCCCTAGCGGCCACCCGACAAACTTGAAAATAATTTTCAGCAATTTCTCTTAGCCGTTTTTATTAAAAATATTTTTACCTCAAAGCTGCACCTCTCTTAATGGATCACCTGTTACAAGGACACAATGAGCAAGAATATCGATTCAAATGATTTTTGTTTTTGTTTGCAGAACATAATATTGCAGAAGTAAATAATTATTCATTTTTATTAAAAAAATAGTATTAAACTATCCAAGGAAATAGATTACTTAAAAATGTAAAAAAGATTGCAATAAAATATAAAAGTATTACCAACTCTCACCGACTCCAATATGTAGATTTGCGACCTATTTATTTACGGCTGAATATAGTTTTCTTTTATAATTTGATACCTTATGATACCTACGATTAAAACTATTCCTATGGACTAACCATAATTTTGTTTCGAAAAAATCTTAAATTAAGTACCTACTTATCATCTTAAATCTATCCATTGATCTTAATTAGATTGTTTTGATCTCTATATACAAGAATACAAGTTACTCGCGCACTGTACTCTGCTTTACCTCATGAGCAACACATTACAATCAAATGAATGTTATGTTGTGTTGATAATGGGGTGTTAATACACTGCGACCTAAAAGATCTATTATGCCCCATTCTGTCGCCACTGCACTAAGGAAATATCTCAATGCCTATAGCGACCCTTCCAATCCTATTTTCTCAAAGAAGTATAAGATTTGAAGTGGTTTCAAGTTAGGTAAATCTCCCTCTTTTATTTGATATCCTCCTAGATATAGTGCCCTTGGATTCTGGAGTGTTACACATTCAGTTAGGATGTGAATGGAGGTTTCGTCCTTCTCCTCACAGAATTTGCACTCACTATCCTCTACTACTCTCAGTTTACTTAGGTGTCCTTTTAGTCGGCAATGCCCGGTAAGGATCCCTGTTACAATACGTAGCCTGTTCTTGCTCAGGCAGATGCAGGCTTCCGATCTTTTCTGGTTATATTCACCCAGAAGTATCTTGGCCTGTCTCAGCATCAAGAGATTGTTCCAATTATTGGTTCTTCTACTGCCCAATTCTTTTTTAATCTCTCCTAATATTATGTTACTGCTGATACCGCAGAACGGTACAGGTCCTACAAAGGGTGTTTGAGCCCCTTTCCTTGCAAGACTATCAGTAATCTCGTTACCCTGTACCCCGTTATGTCTTGGGACCCAAGTGAGAGTAACTCTATTTTTCTCGCCTAGCTCATTCAATTGTTCTAAGCATCTCCAGACCATTTTTGAGCTGATTACGTAAGAGCTTAGCGCTTTGATGGCTGCTTGACTATCGGACATGATGATAATCTCTTGTCTATGATAGTTTCTCTCGATGTTAAACTGGATACACTTCTCGATGGCATGAATTTTCGCCTGGAAGATGCTTATGGGTATTTTCCCAAGCTTTCGGAGTGCTTGGTTCTCGGCCCATAAACTTCTATTCCAGTTCCTTCTATGGTTTTGGAACCTTCCGTATACCCCTGAATAGCACGTCTTTCGGTTGCAAGCGCGATGGATTCTTGGCTCCAGTCTTTCTTGCAGCCCAGCTCCGTGGTTTTGAAGTTTTTCACAAAACTGTACTTCTTTTGCATTTCATCCTGGGGCATGTTCCAGGTATCTTTAGTCCTAAAGCAAGTAGACTTTCGTCTGATTACTCCGTTCCTGATCGTTCTATATCGTGTCCTTTTTGCCACATTCTCTATCATCAAATGTAGAGGGGTGAGGTTTAAGATCACCTCCATTGCGGCCGTAGGACAGGTTCTCATTCCACCAGTAATGCTAACACAGGCTAGTCTTTGTACTTTTGAGATATTAGCTCTTGCAGTAGCTAGACTAGTTCTGTTATTCCATTTTTCCATTATATATCTATCCCGTCTAATTTAACGGTTTTGAGATTAAGTTTTCTTTTCCTTGAAAAGGCTACTAGTGTTGTTTTTGTAGGGTTTATACTAAGTCCCACTTCACGGCACCATCTGTTGGTATGTTCTAGTCCTCGTTGGACTATATGACACAGGATATTACTAAACTTGTCACTAGCAAATATGACTATGTCGTCGGCATAACCTTGACAGGGTATGCCGAGGTCAGCCAATCTGCATGGAAGTTCTTCTACGATTATGCTCCACAATAATGGGGATAGAACTTCTCCTTGTGGACATCCTCTGGTTGTGCAGATGGAGATGGTGTCCTGCCCTATCTGTGTCTCTGCAGTTCTCGTAGATAACAGCTGAGCCATCCATCTGGATGTAATGTTATCTACTCCTCTAAATTGATCCTCTTCAATCGTCGGACATGGTCTGATTGCATTGCTATGTAGATGAAGTCTGGCTTTATACTTGGAATTCGTTGAAGATTTGCATTGCGCACAAACCAAGGAGCATTCACTATGTTGCGTAATACTTTGTTCTGAACGAATTGGATAGACTTAATATTGCTATCTCTGGCACATTTTCCTAATTAAATGGCGTAAAGCCAAACTGGTTATTGTAGTAATAATTATATTTTAGTCCTAATTTATTTCTTTGCCTTCTTACATGTATATTGCATTTTAACTTTACTTCAAGGGTCATGTCAAGCTACTTTGTACTCATCTTATGCCCAGTGTTTCCGTTGATAATATTTAGATAAAGTGGTCTGCTATTTTTTATTAGTGAAGTTCACATGAATAGATTTTTAGATCATTAGGCCTAATTCTGCATTAAATGGTTAGTATAAATAAAGAATTGTTAGCAGTTAGAAAATTAAACAAGCATTGCCAGCATGACAACGCTTTTTCTAGGCATTTGCTTCAAGTTTTCATCAGAAATTAAATCGAAGTCTCGTGATTTCTTCGGATTTAGATTAGTTTTGGTTTCTGCTGCTACTTCTTTCGGTATAACAAGGATGCTATTTTCAGATTTTTGATTGTCTATTATAGGTAAACTATTTTCTTCTTGCATTTGATTGGGTGTAAAAATGTCTGATAAATGTTTAGAAAACAAGTCTGCTTTCTTTTAATTGTTCGTGGTCTATACTTCGTTATTTCTTCTGATAACAAAGATAAAGCTAATAGGTCTCCTAATATTTCTTGTGGATTTTTATGTCTCGTAATAGGTCTCTTCATCTGGTGAGAAGTTTTGTAGGCATGAATTTATTGATTCTTCCTTAAGCGTTTGAATTTTTTATATTAGTCAGATGGATCTCTAGATTATAACCACCTTCCTTGTGCTCTTTTTTTTATCTAACAAGTTTTCTGATTTCCACTGGGTATTTTATTTACATTGTCAAATGAGAAGTTGTTATTTTGTTAGCAGGTAAAGATTTCAGCTTTCCTATCGAGTTTAGTTGGTTTTAAACATGCATTCCAGCCACCTTTTTTGATGGAAGCCATAGTTAAATTATCTGAGACTTGTTAAAATTCACTGGACTGTAACCGGGTGAATCCGAAGATCTGGAACCTAGTTCTGCGGATTCGTCTTTTACGCCACATATGGTGTGTTTGATTTGATCATCGGAGTTCTCCGAGCGATGCAAACGTGTTTGAATTGACACTCCGAGCGATCCCAAAAGTGTTTGTTTCGCTTTGGAGCGAGAACATAGAGCGAGCTCGATGTTCTCAGAACAAAAGAATCGAGAAGAGGAAGAAATTTATCTTTGTCTCTACCTATCTCTTTTTAATTAACCTACAAACAAACTTGAATCTCAAAATTTTGAGATCGGACAAGAAGTCAAAAAATTACTTTTGTCTTATAGCTAAAATTATTCATAATAATAAAAATAAAATGTATGTTTGAAAAATACATTTTTTTTAGATCTAATCACCAGTAATCACAGTCATGGAGTATTAGCTGCATTTTAGAACCATTGTCCCTTATTATTAAAAGTTTTTCCATTTTCTTCACTTTTTCTCATTGTTTTGACACACAAACCAGAAACAAAAATCTCAAAAAAGGCGAGTTTATGTTTTTTACTCTGTTTTGTTTGATTTAATTCAATGCTCTATTGTGACGTCATCACTTTTAAATCTCCTCGACGCTCGCTCGCTCGCTCGAGTTTCAAATCAAACGACTCAATAATCGACAGTCTGATATTTGCTGCAGACCTATCATTCTCATTTGGTTACCTAAACGACTATATCCTGTCATTAGTTCCCTGAGTATGCCTAGATCTTGCCTACTCCATTTCTGGAGGTGTTCATGGAAAGGTAGGGTTAAAGGCCTTCCAGAGCAAAGTTACCTTGTTCTGGTTTCCGATACTCTGAAGGGTATATACAAAGTTAGAAATCAGCTTTGAATCAACTCGATTAGAGCTTAGGGCCTTCTGTACTGCCTGGCTATCCCAAAAAGTTCTTTAGAGTCCTATAAGCGAGAAAAATAGTTCAAATGTCGCGGAAAATAACGTTAATTGCAACCAAACTGTCTTACCCTGGGTTTATAAGGCTTGACACTTACTGCCTTCGATCATGTGTGGACTGTATGACTATGTTGGAAATATGTTACCTGGGGGTGAAGGCCTTATGCTCCACCCTGTAGCCTCTGGAGGATGCTCTCGAAGTTCTGGATGATGCACTGATTTTATTCAAATGAAACTATCACCTTATATTCGAATTTGATATATTCACGGTTTACTGATTCCACATATTACATATTAATACTTGGTTACATAAATTATTAATTGATTACATGTTATAACTTTTTAAATCAAATCTCACAAATGCTTTTACCTAAATTTCGGCTTGCTGCCGGCGTTGACAAGGTTTGTTGTGATGTGTTTTGTGTGGCTGACAAAACGAAAGTGAAGTTGTTCTTTCCGATGCAAGCTCGCTGGCTCGCAACGGTTTTACCGGCTTTTTTCTCATTGGCCGTCCCAGATCGCATGATTGCGTACGTGATAATATTAACTGTTTGCGAAGACGCAGGTGTCTTTGCGACATAGCAGGTGTCTGGCGGTCATTTGAAAGTCAAGCGTGTTGTCTCAATTTTAGATAATTAGTTTATACAGGGAGTGACTATTCAGTACTTTATTATTTTTGTTTGCTAAAAGCGGAGGTTTATACAGGGGGTGTCTACCTAGTATTTAGCAAATAGGACATGTTGAATGTAATTTCAACACAAACGTTTTATGTACGAATAACTTATCAACTAAAATCTCACCGTTGAATTTTCAACCAATAACGATAAATTTACGTTGAAAAAACGAGGGTGTGCTCATTGGATTTAGTGCGAAAAAAGTGACGCAATGCCAGGAATGGTTTGAAGTAAAATGTGTTTATGAATAAAAATTAGTAAAACAAACAAATGGCCTGTGACGAAGTCACTAAATTTTGCTCTTAAATAATTTAAAAAATGTTAATTTTAATTAGTTCCCGCCTGAGGATATGTAGAAGATCTCCCGTATTTCTGTTTCCCAGAAATTGTCGTTTTTCCACAATTGCGAGTACCCTCGAAGATTAAAATATTCCTATATTTGCCGAAATCCGAATGGGCATTTTGTAGAGTCGATTTCGTACCGATTATCTACTTTTATTTGTCAAGGTACTAGAAGGACATTTTTTTTATATTTCTAGATTGTAAACAGTCGGCTGTAGTAGTGGTATCCCCCACTCGGGCTTACCGGTCTTCCATCTTGTCACAGCGAAAAAGCATAAATTCAATGACATCTGGGAATTACCCTCTCTTGATTGCCGACAGCCTAAAACTATTCGCCCTTCTATAGTGCCTAGTAAATACTCCGTAAGTGACCGTAATATCAAAAGAATATTGAACAACCCCGTTTATTTTTCTAAAGGTAGGAAACCGCTTATTATTTTTTTATTTACAATTAGTTTGGGATACCCGTCCGACAAGTGAAATAATTTCGATTCATGCCCAGCATTTTTTATTTCATCCCTTAGTGGGAAACCGTTAGCAATTTTTTTTTTTTATAAGAAGCACCCAGTATTTTTCATGTAAGTTTTTCTTTTCTTTTATTTATTCACTCAAATTTATTTGAATCATTCCGTTTCTTGTCAAAAATTAATTATTGAACGAAGCCCGACGTTTTCTGTAAAATTAAATTCACACGCGCTCTCGGTCGACTCTGAGAAAATCTCAAAATAATTTTTACGTTAACCATCGCATTTTTGTCCCAAACATTGCGCTGAAAATTATCATTCTCGTTCAATTGCCAGAGCGTCGATCCGTCTGGTCTAAGATACAGGGACGTTCCGAAAACTTTGATTTAATTTATTTGCTTGCATTTGATTACCGTCATATTTAAATTGTTTTCGAGTGTATTAATTTATTTTTAATAAATTTTCCGTATAAAGGGAGTTTCATAATTCCCAGACCGCTTGGCCTCCTGTGCTAGCGAACCGTAAATATTTTCCCATACTAGTAAAAGGTAATACGAACTTTTAATTTCCTTAGTACCTAACAAGGTAATAAAGTAAATTGGATTTAAATCCGGGGGCACTCGCACCCTTCATCCATTTTCGCGTTAATCATGGATGATAGCGGTATTCGCTTGCTTCCCTTCGTCGATAATCAGAGCTGTTTCAGCCCCTAGTCTTTATAACAGCTCGTGGAAAGGGTTTTTCTCTTGTAGAAGCTATGGACTACCAGATGTCTACATGAGAGAGACTTTAAACCGTTAATATTTAATTAGTTTTCATTGATAATAATTTATTTTTAATAAATTTTCCGCATTTAGGGAGCCGTTTATATTTAATTTGTTTTCATTGGTATTAATTTATTTTTAATACGTTTTCCGTATATAGGGAGCCGTTCATATTTAATTACCGTTGTATTATTTTTTTGTAAATATATATTTTATTACCTATTCCTGTGTTTCTCTTATTACTGGTTCTTAACCGTTCTCTTTCAGGGTATCGTAGGGTACGAGGCGTAAAGGAGATAAGTGTTTTATTTTTATTTATTCTAGTATAGTGGCTACCTAGCAGTGACCGCCTGAAATTATTTACCTCCACTGAGTTCACCTTGAGTACACTCTGGTGTACCACAGGGTCGCAGAACAAACTGCGATACCAAAACTGGCGCCTGAGCAACCCCTATTCGGAAATCACCTTCATAGCGCCACACAGACTCGCTGATTCACTGTAGGTGAACCAGAAGCCTGTCACAGGCCCAAATGGCACACATATATTGAAGTATTTTAACATATACCTTTTAAGTTTTGGAGCCGTCCCTGTATAGTGCATAGCCCACCTAGGGGGTCTAAGTACCGTAGGGCTACCAGCAACCCTCCACACGTTACACATACATACCCAAGTAACGTGCCTTAGCTAAAGCTATCCGAGGTACTTTTTTAAAAGTTACAAGGAAATATCATGAGATAAAAAATAATTGCAACCTAAATTAAAAAAAAAAAACAGACACAAGTAATAATATAGACATACATTACTGATTTACACAATTCCCATTTTCCGCCGGCTGATAGAGGTTTAGGTAAATTATTGTATAAGAATGTAAAAATTTTAAGCAAATATATGAATTTAAATATTGGGAAACCCGTTGTTGGGCGTTTTAATAAAAAGTATCGATGTGTTTACTACGTTTTTAGAAAATATTCACAAAGACTGACCATAGTCAAAGGAAATGTATCGATTATATGATGTCCAGTGAACCGATATACCACCGAAGAGAACTCTATATTGGGATCAAGTTAATCAAGTTAAAAGAACAAAATATTTACAAAATCCTCTTGAGAATTTTGAGGAATGAGAGCAAATAATGCAATATACATATTAACTACTAGCGATTCAAATTAGATTTTCTCGCATTGTTATCGATCATGCTCGCTGCTAGGGGATTTAATAGGTTAATTGCCATTTGTGGTTACCATAATATGAGATATTTTGTCAATTTCCGGTATTTTATTCCTTTATTTGTGTCTTTGTTAATTTAGGTAATAATTATTATCATTATGAATGTTTATGAAAATTGTTATGTAGATTCTTCATAAAGAATTCTCAGGTAAAGTTAATTTTAAATAAATATCATCTTAAATCTAAAGAGTGTCATTTTGAAGGTTCTAATGTGTCGTTTCTTCTATAAAAAAATAAGTATATAGGAAATTTCGATGTTTATTTAAGCCCGAGCAAAGGAACTAAAAAGTCCGAAAAAGTCTTTTTAAAAAGAGACAACGTAAAGCTGTGCCCGTCAGGTGCTGCCTCTAGTTAAGCAAATATAAGTTCTGCAGTAAAAAATTCTTCTAAACTCCTAGATTCGGGTTCAGCTACTTTGTATCTAGAAGACGCGATAATTCAGTTAAATATTGTAGAGCTCAACATTTCAGTGAAATCAGTTATAATTTCCCTAAATCCTAAATCCTTAATATTAACACCTAACTAATAAGCTATTCAAATATTACCAATGCCTACTATGTAATTATTTAGTTTAGCTGCGTACGAGGTCTATTCTGTAACATTTTTGTTAATTTTTACCGCCAGGTTAAAATGATATTTAAAACTAGAGCTAGGAATATATGCAAAACGTTATATTTTGCATATATATATATATATATATATATATATATATATATATATATATATATATATATATATATATATATAATTTTTGATTTTGAATGCATATATTGACATTTTGTTAATTTTTTGGCATATATCTGACGTACTAATTGGCTGGACATATTAAAATTATGAGTTTTGGAACAAAATAATATTTTGTGAAATGCCTTTACAGGTCGATTTCCTAATGTTTTGAAGGATTAACTTTTCCCTGTAATAAATTACGGTTAATAGCGTAGGTACTTGAGAGGATTAAATTATAAACCAACAAATTTTGCTAAATATCCTTCCAGGTAGTTGTATTAATATCTTCAAATTTCTAAATGACTCAGTTTACTTTCAACTTCATTTCAGTCTTTATTGTTGTGTTATGTTAACCAGTGGGAAAAATGGCAAAATTAATTGAGTCGTGGGTAAAATCTTATACAGATTTTGTTGTAGAAGGTGATAACCAGGTGTTTTGTAAAACATGTTCTAAAATTGTAAGTACATACTTTTTTATTTTATATTTTACTTTGACCTTTCACAATGGTAAATCAAATGACAGTAAAATATTATTTCAACTCACAGTTAAAAATAAGTAGGGCAACTTTATAACGTACGCATTTAATTAATTTAATTAAAACTTCAACACCTACAGGAATTTATTTGTTTTAGATTCCATGTAAAAAAAAGTTTTAAATCGACCAACACGCGAAAACACCCTCACATATAGCAAAGCAGAAATCTAAAGACACTCCCAGACAAAGTCAACTTCCCTTGAAACAATATTTAGAATCTGGATCGTCTAGAAGTGAACAAACTATTTTTAATGAAGATTTATGCAAAGCTTTAGTGACTTCGAATATCCCTTTAATACGATAAAATAATGCAAAAATACTGTAAATTTAATATTCCAGTGCAAAGTATATTACGCAAACGTGGTGTTGACAGTTTATACATTGAGACTCGTGAAAAAATTCGTGAGATTACCGTTGGAAACCATTAATAAACCATTAATAAACTATTTCGATCAAATAACAAATTACACTTATTGCATATGCTCTGCATATTTTTCAATTTTTTACGCATATATTGAAGTATTTTGCGGCATATATATGCGCATACTTAACTACTTTTTGGTGCATATATTCCTAGGTCTATTTATAACTATGACGTTTAGAGATGGGTTGGCTCAGTGGTTAAAGTGATGACTTTGAGTTCGAAGGGACTCAAGTTCAATCCCGTCGGTGGCCGTATTTTTATTTAAATAATTCTAATGCATAGGTAGCTGGGAAACAGTAACAAAGCTTACACGGAACACGCAGATAATAAACTTAGTAGTTGCTGCCGATGACACAAAAATAAACTATGATGTTTCAATTTTAACACAAATCTATATTCGATCATCAATTTAATTTTGTGTTATTAGCTATTTTATAACCAATCGAATTAAAATAAACATGAAAATGACTAAAAGTGAATTGAAATTAAATCCAATGCAGCATTAAAAATGGGAAGAATATTTAAAAAAGGATAATTTCCTGACCGTAGTAGAATTTTATATAACTAAAAAGTTCACTGGTTTATTGGGTCGTTTTTATTGTTTTTATAAAATTAAAGTACAGACACTACATATGTTTCGAAAACATAGTTCCATCTTCTGGTTCCAGTCAATATTTAATAAAATATGGGGACGAGTACAAACATTTTAAAATAACAGAAATCCTGTAACGATGTAAAATAAAAAGACGGGCTTTTTGTTATTTTAAAATGTTTGTTATCGTCCCCATATTTTATTAAAAAAACACTGGCACTAGAAGATGAAACTATGTTTCCGAAACATATGTTGTGCCTTTACTTACATTTTATAAAATACAAAATTAAAAATAACACCCGGTTATTGTTGTAACCCAGGGTTAATTTTAAGCAAAGCTTACAAAACATAGCCCTATAACTAAAATGTTTGTTGTATGTCAACTTTTTTGATCGATAAATATTATACATTTAGCTCAAGTGACAAATACCATATTTTTCTCTCTTCTAGTAAGCATGTGCCTCAGTACGGTTAAGTCAGTAAATGGTAAAGTTTTTATGGGATATTTTTATTTCACTAACCATTGTAAAATTTGAAGATTATCCTATATTCATAAAATATGGTCAATAGGTTGACTTAATTATATTTGGACGTGAGATGCATAAAAAGAGCAATTGGTTTAACTATCCACTTTCGATGGCATGTATATTGCAGTCTGTTTCTTATTCTTCTTCTCTCTAATCAATACTAGTATGAAAAAATAAAACTCTATCCCACATATAAAATTTATTAATTCATTACTACCTAGCGGTGTCCGCTAAAGAGAGCTATGTTCAAGCCTATAAAGAGTTGACAAAGGTTAATAAAGGTAACAATAACTAGTAGTCTAACGATACACATACCTATGATCTTTGGTGGTTTCTTAGCTTTTAACAGCTACTAACGGGTCATTTTAACCCACTTACAATCCCGATTGTGGACATTTCAGCTCTTGCGATAAGTGGGGTATCTAAGAATTCTTTAATTAGTACCTTGCCAGACTGCGCAGTGCCCACGTAGTATTTTGCAATTTGTTTGAGCCATAAACGTTTATAATTAGGTCAGCTTGACCCATCGGTAGCTGTTACGTGAAATATTATACATACATTAGGGTAGATAATAGTAGTTTATGCTACAAGGACGAAAAGTTGAGTTTTTCGTGCGACTACTACGAGAAGCTTGTAGTCGAGTCGGGCAACTCGTAGGAGTCCGAAAAGACACTTTTCGTCTGTCTTTCATGCATTGTTTTTTATTCGAATGTGCTTAGATAGTAAAAAATATATAGAAAATTAAATCTAAAATGATATTTTCTTTTTGTGTCATCGGCATCAACTGCTACGGTTATTAGCCTCGTGTTCTGTGTAGGCTGTGTTACTGTTTCCCAGCGCCTTTTTAGGAACAGCACTGTTTATTAGTACCGAACAGTGAATGGTCGAGTGGGGAATCCTACCAAGGCATCAGAATTAATTTTAAATAATTAAATTAAATGAAAAAATCCCGTCCAACGGTGGGATTCGAACCTGGGACCCTTGGATCCGCAGGCAGAGACTCTACCACTATGCCACCCACTCCGTTCTGAAATGATATTATTTCCAATCATTTTTCCTCAACTGAGTTGCCTATGAGAACAATTGAACAATTTCTGTCGTGTCACTGTGGTCATGTCAAATTAATTTATTCACCTATAGTCTATTTAAAAACCAGGAGGAGTAATTCGAAAAGCCTTACTCACACCACTAAAAGTAACTAAATTAGTTACTAAAGAGCGTGTTCCGAAATAGTCGCATTCAAAATCTCTAAAATAGTTGTCATTATCGGTCCGACTGGTCCTAGTCAGCGAACGGCCAATGAGAGGTCAAGACACGAATAAATATGTCTAGGAGTCAACTTTTTATTGGTCTCAGACAACGGTAGTAAATTTCTGTGATCTTGGGCAAAAACTAACTGTCAATAGTGTAAATTAATTGAAAATTGAAATTATGGCTGTTGACTTTGTTGATGTTATAGGTTATCAGAAATATAAATATATTATATATTTTTGTTTGAAAATCGACTTTTTGATAATAACTTTAATCTTTTTGAAATGGATATTGAATATTTAAGAAAATTGTTAATAGAATATTCAGATGCAGGTTAGTATAAAATATAAAAATACGATCTGTTTACATTTCAATGATATGTATATTTGTTCTAGGTATAAACTTAAGTAAAAGTTAATAAGTGGCTTAGACCCCTTTACCACACAGTACTCTTTACTCTGGATTACACAGTGACTGGAATTCCTCCCATGAGTAATATGAATATGTGGCTTATTTAGTGTTAACTTATAGTTAATACACTAAAGGGCAAATACCCAGAGAGCATAGAACATAATTGGGCGATTATGTGATGTTTTTATATCAACAGAGAAACATTTATTTGTGATTTGGCCCTAATATTAGACGTTTATATTGAATATTTTGTTACATTTGTTTGTTACATACATGTAATGTGTATATCGAAGTAAACGTGTTACTTCTAAGAAATCCTTCAATTCAAGGGTTTAAGAAATAAATGTTCAACAATTAAGTGAGTTGTGTTTTAATAAAAAGAGTATATAGGTAGGTACTTCGGTTTTTATCGAATACATAAGATTATATTTCCTGCTAAAACATCTTTTTAAAAAATTCATTAAGATATGGTTCTGGTAAATAGAGTATAGTAATGACTCTGATAAGTAGAATATAGTGATTGTTTAGAATAATACACCTATACCTATGTATATCATCTAGAACTTGTGAATGTAAAAACTCTTAAAACGTTTCAACATTAGTTGTGGTTTTAAAAAACTGTGTGTAAGGCTTTTATTTTAAATTTTTGTTTGGTCAGTTATAAGGAGGTTACTTTAACATTAAAAGTACATCACATGGGAGGTTCAATGTTTTATGGGGAAGTAGCTGTTACATTCATAGATCGTTTTGTGCTCGCTGGGTGAAGATATTCAAAAACTTACAGACCTATAAAGTTTATGAGTCAGGATTTGATTTTACGAGTATATTTTTTAATTTAAAGTATTTTATTTATACCTACCTATGTATTTATTGTGACAATTTTGTGAATGGTTTTGTTTTCTGATAAATAAAAATTACTTGAATATTCACTTACAGTTTAATCATTTAGGTAAATTCCTCAATTTTTAAAACTAACAAATTTGTTTTTTTGTTTAACTAGAACACCAAAAAGCAATGTTGACCAATTTATAATATGTACTACAGTGCACAGTTTTGTAAAGTTTTTTTTTTAAAATGTGAATTTAAAAAACAACATGAATAGTAGTTATCTTTATTTTACAAATTTGCTATAATATTTTAATCAATAATAAGTTTGCAAAACACAAACAGAACAAATACATAAGTAGTGTCTATACAACATATTAAATAAAAAGCCAAAGTTCATCTTGACATTTACATAGAAACATAAAGAAAAAACACCAGGTACTCAATATATTAATCAACATCAGAAGATTCGGATTCAAAAGATTCCATTTGATCTGAGCTTCCAGTGTTGGCAGTTATTATTAAGGACTCTATCATGTCATCCATTATTCCATCCAATGTATTCATTTTATCTTCTTCCTTAATCACATGTTGTACACATTTATGCCAATTTGTAGGCGTTACATTTCCAATAGCTTGTAATAAAAGGTCTTTCACATCTGCTAACTTAAAAGTTGTAATTTTAGCTGCCACCTCATTCTTTATTTGTGCCCATATCTATTCTATCGGATTTACCTCGCAGTGGTATGGGGGCAATCGCAAAACAACTTTATTGGCTTCTTTTGCCATTTCATCGACAACATACAAATTATGTGCATCTTTATGTTGCCGAATTAGGTGTAAAAGTTGACACTTCTTCATATTTAAATCAAATTTAATATTTTTCATATGTAACCACTCCTGCATTTCAGCTTTTCTTGATGACGAGGAGGGAATTTTCTCAACTTTTCGGCTATGATATGATGCATTATCCATCACAATTACAGCATCATCAGGTATTTTTGTCTAAAAAGTAAAAAACCAATTCTCAAATACTTCAGAATTCATTTCTTCATGGTAATCTCCTGTCTTTTTGCCTTCGAAGACCAATAATGCATCTTTTACAAAACCTTCTTCGGAACCAGCATGTAAAATAATGAGGCGTCTTCCCTTTCCTGTCGGGCTTTTCATGACCGTGGTTAAACCTTCAATAAATGATTGACGTCTACTGGTTATATTTTGGTCCGCCCATGTTTTTCCCTTACTACCTTCATTAGTCCAGGTTTCATCTAAGCAAAAGATTGGCCTGTTTTCTCTTCTATATTATTTGATCGATTGTAAATATGATCACCTCCATCTACAGATATCATGTTCTATTAATACACTTTAACGATTTCTTTTCAAATATCTAAAAAATATATATAATAAATATACATTTCATTTGACTTTTCAAAGTTACAAACTTACCTAAAGTTAATAAGTTTTAAGAAAGTATATAAATCGGGCACGGTGGTGTAGCGGTCTATCGCGCTTATATTCATTTATAGGCAAGTTTATGAGTCTGAGACTGCTGGGTTTCGAATCCCAGACCAGACCATGTGGATTTTTAATTAAATTGCATGGTTCGGTTTAGGATTTGATGTGTGGCGTATTAATAGAAATTCAATTTCTGTTGATATGACATGCAGATTAAAAAAATTCGCCATACATTACCGTCTCGATGATGGTGGGTGAGGTTTTCCGGGTTTTCCTCACCTGTAAGTCAAATGGCACCATCAATCATCTTTAAGTCGCCCCGGAGCGCCACGGCAAATAATAATAATAGCCGTCCCTTTCCCCGGACAAGCTCAGCTTTTGGGGTTAAAATTCACTCGTAAGGGGGTGAATTAGGGAGAGTATTATTATTATTATTATTATTATGACCGAGATATTTGTGGCAAATCTACACGTTTCTTCAATGCTTGTGAAATTTTATTTAATGTAGGTAATTCATTTTTTAAAAAGGAATCATGTACCAATCTTCTAACAGCATTTTTGAACCCCTCATCAAATGTTTTTAGAAGTCCGGGTCTTCCACCAATATTTTTTGGACTAGATATGGTTCCACTTTTACGGTATTCTTTTAATACCCGGTAAACTGTTGACTTTACAACTCCTGTAAAAAAATTTGTGTATTTAATACCATTTTTAATTTGAAAGTAATGAGTAGGTTTAACTTACCGGCGGCTTGAGAAATTTTGGATACAACATCCACAATTTTGGTTTTTGGTTTATCATCCAATACCTGTTTGTACATATTTATTATGTGCTGTTTTTCTGCGAGACTTAAATGGCCTAAACTCAAACGTTTTCGCTGTTTTGGTGGACTACGCAAGGAACTGCTACCTCTACTAGTACTCGGTGTAGAATTATCCATAATCGCAGAAATTCAATACAATTGCTTACCGAAGTTCTGAAAAGAACTGTTTTTTAAAGAAATAGAGTGGAAAACTAAGTAATAATGATAAGAGATCAAACAAAAACCGAAAGCAATAACAGAACTAAAAATATAAATAAAATGTCAGAAGTGTCAATAATGTCAGTTATTAGCTGATGTTAATGCAAAAGTGATGTGTGAAACTGGCTGCAATCTGACCAATCAGAAGTCTCCAGAATTGCCAACTTAAATTCAAATCGCTCCTCCTGGTTTTTAAACAGACTATAGTTTATTAAAAATTGTTAAAAATTAAGTAGTGACGAAGAATTCATTACGGGCACGTTCCCAGAAATTAGAGATGCGGCAAATTTGGCATCTTTCAATTTGATTCCAAAAAAATAAAAAATGGTATATGAAAGAACCTACCTCAGATCTTCGAGCATATATATGCTCAAAGCCTCAGATTTGAAAATTCTATTCGGTAGGCAACACTTTATAAACTTTACTTTAGAAGCCATGGCTGATAAAGTACTTTATGAAGTATATACAGAAGTTCTACCTTTCGACTATTCGTGGACTATAATTTCTTTTAGAAAAACGACGATTTTTGACACATTCGTATAAAATCTGTTTACATATTTTTAAATATAGCTCAAAAATATTTTCATCATTTTTTCAAACGGATGCAGAACTAATGAAAATGGTCGAAAATGATGATTTTTGGAGGAAACTGTCACCAACCCGAAGAATATAGATCTGGTGTTGATAAAGAGATTGTAGAGGTCGATGCCATAGAATATATTTTGAAAGCGGCACACGAAAGTGAACATGATGAATGTAATCAGAAAGAAATCAGCGAACATGACTCAGAAAGCGAATTTAAAATTAAAGCGGATGAAATTAATTATCAAGGTGAACTTGGTGACTGATGAGGTAACTTTAGCAAAAATACGAGACAAACAAGCCTACTGTGGAAAATACAGAACTAAATGGTCGAAAATTGCCCCAGCAAGAGAAGAGATGGATAAATAAAAATATTTGTACAGTTCTACCTATGCCTGACGGTTTATTTTTTCTAAAAAAATAATTGAAATAAAGATTTAAGAACATTATGGGCTAGCGACGTAACCGGTAGGGATATATTCTGATCTACAATGTCTTTGGAAAAAATTACTTTCTTATTATGCTGTCTTCGTTTTTGATGACGATTAAACTAGAAGCAAGAGTATAAGAAGATAGGTTGGCCGCGATTTTAAATTTATTCAAGAATATTACACTCCATAACTGTTTTTGACAGTAAACGAGATGCTGGTCCCATGTAGAGGTCGATGCTAGTTTCGTATGAATGTTTTGAATAAGCCGGCAAAATATGGCCTTAAAGTTCAAATTTTAGCTCATAAATGCTAAAAGATATTCTGGAAAATTAAATTCTCAAAACCAGCAGAAGTAGTGCTCCATTTGGTTGAACCGGTAACCGATTCAAATAGAAACATCACTGCTGACAATTGGTATACTTAAATGGAGTTAGTCAATAAACTTCTAAAGAAGAATATTTTCTTCGTTGGTACCGTTAAGAATGAAAGGTTCATTCCGCCTAAATTCTGATCAGCCTATAACCAAGAAAGAGGAAGACACCTCTGTTTTTGGGTTTACCTCTGATTGCATAATTGTTTCACATGTACCTAAGAAAAAAAAGCTGTTGTTTTGCTTTCAACAATGTACTCTGATAAAATAATACATGCAGCAACAAAAAGCCTGATATTATCCTATTCTGCAATTCCTCTAAAGCTGGCGCTGATGCACTAGACCAAAAACGTGCTCTAACTAATCAACTTCCAATCGAACACGAAGGTGGTGAATGGAAATATTTCCTATGATTTTAAATGTATCAGGAATTAATGGTAGATATCTACAGCAATGTTCAACTCTCGGTAAACAGATTTCCCGGGCTAGAATACTAAACTTCAAAATACTCCGCAAGTTACGTAACTTGACAGACAGCTGATATTCTTAAGATTCTTATGGAAAGTCCAGCTGAACGACAAGAAAGAGAAGTAGCATCAAAAAAAGATGTGGAATTTGCACATGAAATATTTTTATTTATTTTTATTTAATTTATTTTTATTTAGTTTTAAGAAACCTACAAAGATTATAGATATGTATGTCGTTATACTATTGGTTATTGTCATCTTTATTAACAATTGTCAACTCTTAATATACTTGAAAATTACTTTATAGTCGAAACCGGTCGCCTTGAATGAATCCATTAAATATGTGGATTGACTAGTTTTAATTTCTTATTGAATATTGCCACATTTAAAAGGTTGGATACCCTTCTTAGTGTACAATACTATTGTTTCGTTACCGTTCTACTGGAGTGAGTAAAGCAAACTTAACATACCATATATTACTATTACATTCTACGCTTAATAGCAAAAAGATGAAGTGGTACTCTGGTTACGGCGTAAGAACATCGTGTTCGAGCTTAATTTAAATCATCTTATAATAATAATAGAGAGATATTGCAAATTTCTATAACGTCAGCCACTAATAGTGACAACGTAATTAGAGGCAAATTTATTACATGCTAAAACAGGACTTACTACAAACCTGAAATTTTGACATTAGGGTCCTTGTCCTTATACATATTTCTAACCTCATCTAAAAATTTTATATTACAGTTTATCTTTTTCATTGTTTATAATAGTACATAATATGGAAAACACATTAGAAATAACCATTTTAGAAGGTTTAGATGACGATGATATTAAATATTTAATATTAAAAAACTGATGCAAACGTCGGCGAGCGCACTCGAAAACTATATAGTCGTCACTATATGCTATCCTTAAACATCCACAATTAAGGACAGCCACAATCTTTATTAGAGTCAGTTCTAGAATGTAAGTGATCTGTGCATGCTTAGGTGTCAAAATATGAGCGCCGCTAATAGTTACTGACTTTAAGTGCACTTGTAATAACTCTCTATTATATTTTTTTATTTTTCTAAAGTGATATTAAATTAAATACAGTTTAGTAAATAAAGCAATTATTATTTATTTTTTTAAAGTGATTAAATAAAATTTAAATCATAATTAAAAATATATCAGTTAATTGTTTTTGAAATAAAAATATTTTATATTGACATTTAAGATTTTTCCAACTCCCAAATGTAATTTATCCACTTTCTGCACAAACTACACAACGAATAAGTAGACGTTATCAGTCTACAGAACGGATATAAGTACATAGGAATCCATTCTAGTAAGGATCTGAAATTCACCAATAACAGTTCATAACATTTAGGCTAACGTTTTTTTAAATTTTAAATTAGTGACAATTCTGTCAAACTGATTGTCAGTATATTTTTCTTCATCGACCTGGATATTATCTATTCAAAGCACAGTTTACAGAACGAAATAGAGGATCATTGCATTCTACTGCATTTTAAAACAATGCATCTTAGAACATATATAGTTAGGAAGGAGCATGCCATGTCCGCGTTAATATAATCGATCTGACGGAAGTGTTAGCCATGTTGAACTATGGATGACTTATCATCATAAGATAAATGGTTCCTAAAATTGGTTTATAATTTTAGTGATTAAGATTTTTTAATAATTTGGATGATTTATGTGTTAATTTAAACTTTTATCGAGCGCATGTTTTGTAGACATTTTTAAAAAGTGTTAAATGTTTTAGTATTTATTTAGTATTACTGTTAATTTCAAATTTTCCGCGTTAAAAGACAAACAAGACAATATGGTCAGTTGTTCGTCTTGTGAATATACCAGCACAGCTAAAAAGAGAAAGGAATAATTTACATTTTATTAACGAGTATTTTGTTCTCTCAATTTTCAACCACATTAAAGATTTTTAAAATTTTTAATGTTTTAAATTTGTGAACAAACATGGTAAGTGCGTCTGCGATTAACTGTGCTCATAGGCGTAGCTCATGGTTTATAGGGGATACATACTTTTATTTAAACAATTCTTTTATGCAATTTTAAGATATTTTTGTGGTTGTTAAAATGAATAAACTATTGGTCAATTTAGATTTATAAATTGATTGCAACTAAACAATTTTTAGATTTCTTAAAGATTCTAGATTTACAAATTATATAAATTAATCCCAGGTAGACAATTTTCAGATTTCCTAAAGATTCTCAAAAAACAAAGTTATAGCTTGAGTTTGTGCAACAAACAAATTGTGAGCCAAAATATCTTATTTTTTTGTGTTCACGCCATTTTAAAGCAGATTGTTTTGATCGAACCTCAAAACCAAGAATAATACTTCTATCAACAGCTGTTCCAACAATAAAAGTGGTCCGGTTGAAGTGTATAAGTAAATAAATTCTTTACTAACTATATCATGTGCCGTTTTTTTAGTATAATAGAAGTTTATTGCATGAATGTGATGCACCTTATATAATTTATTACAAAGTTATTTACAAAAACAAACACAAATAGAATTAATATCTCAAGTAAGGAAATAAGTAGCATATCGCATGCCTCAAGATACTGTCTTAGGTTCTATCTTGTTTAATTTTATTTTAAATAATTTGTCGTTTAAATACAGATGGAAATATTGTAAGTTTTTCAGACGGCACAGTTATTCTGTAAAATGCAGAGAACTGGAATTGATTAAAATTATTAATAGAAACAGATCTTATAAAAATTTTCGAATGGTTTAATTATAAAAACTCACAAACCTTTGATAAAACTTATGTTGTTCCATTATACAGTTACAAAGAGATGTCCTTTTCGTATAGAAATAATAAAAGGTAACGTTCAGTAGTTTCATTATTTAGTATTACAAATGATATCAAATACCTTAGAGTACAAATTGACTCTTATCATAACTGGATTAAGCATACAAATAATGCATTGAATGTACATTTAAAAATAATCTATTTTGCACTCATAGAATTGTTATTACGTTATAGGATCCTTTCTTGGAAAGGTGTTTTACCTGCTTATGCAAAATTGTTCTGAAAAAAATATTACTAATAATATTATGTAATAAAATGTTTAGAAATTATCTTCGATATTAGGAAGTTTTATATGTACTCCAACAAAAACATCAAAGAAAGAAGTATCACAACGGTTTTTGACCTAAATATAAGAAAAGGATATTAAATTTTTTTAACGCATATGCACAAAACATATTTATTTTTCAAACCTTAATAATTTGTAAAATGTAGATTAATAAAGACATTGTCTTAATAAAGACGTAAAAAAGTCAATATTTTTTTAAATACATTATTGCTTTGATTTTTCAAATGAAATTCCTCTATAAATTTTCTCAATAATATTTTGATTTATTTATCTCACCTAACATGCAATTTTAAAGTAAAATTTATTCACATAATAAAGGTTTTAAAAAAATGCAAACTTCTCGCAAGAAAATAGCAATTCGTTAAAATGAGAGAAATTGGTAAATTTAAATAATATGCAAATGAGAATTTATTATTTTCTTTTCTATGCATCTTTATGAGAGTACGTCACTGGTAGACCGAAAACTCTTGTCGCCATATTCGTCTATTTCACTGTCAAAATTAGATACCATCGCGATTCTAAGGTCGTTTAGGATTCCTCCTTCCTGACTATATATATTCTAAGCAATGCATGGTAACCTAAGTGGCGTTATTCCTAATCCAATATATCGGACTCCCAAAGATAGTGGACCATCTGTACTTCCCTAGGATGTGGCTATCCATTAATAGGGTTTGCTGAAAAGAATACGAGAATTAAATATAGCAAACCTATAAAAAATTGTTTTTAAAAAATGTTTTGTATTCTATTAATTTATTTAAATTTTAATTAAGTGACTGTCAAACCCTCTATTATTGTCAGAATATTTTTTGTTATTAAGATTAAATATAAATAAAATGCGTGAACAAAATATTTGTCTATACATATTTACAAATCGTAAATTTTAATGAAACTAGCTATCTAAAACCAATTTGTTAATCAGTCTTAATAAAGAATATATTGTATTATGTCATTAGCGCAGAGGTAGTGTGCAAAAAAAAGTTCGGATGAAAATCAACCTTCTAAGAGTCCGACAATACAATTAAAGAGAAGCACAGAAAATGAGCATGCAATTTAAAAATATCGTATTAATAATGAACACGAAAAATTAAATAAGAAAATAAAATAAAGAAACTAAATTCTAAAGAGGTCTCACAATTAATGATAAAAGGCAAAGTACTAAGAAGACGAATAAATGACAATATTCCATTCCATTCAAAATAACTCCAGCGTAGAAGTTCCCAAATTTTCAAATTTAGTTTATCCTGCTATCACTTGTATTTACCTTTATAAGATTTTGATAGGTGTATGCCATTGACAGCACTTAATTACAAAGTAACACATCATTAAAATAATTTATATGTACGATTACGCCAGAACTGCTCTTCCAATTTACCCAAAGTCAAACCAAATATGAAACACGATATAATACACCATACCGAAAAACTTTTAGAGAGAATTAGCACTTCAGGTTTTATTACTTTTGCAGTTAATCCTAGCTCTAAGCCCCGTGCATTTCCAAAACTTATAACTTAATTACGGAATATACAACATAGACCTACATCGTAACTATCAACTTTGTAATGTCAGTTTAAATGAAATTTTGCGTGGTGCCTACTCTATAACATAATTTTGGTTTAAAATTAAAACAAAAACACAAACTTCAGGCTGGGGTTGCACCTCGTGTATTAAAATGAACATTGTATTAAATGGAAATACTGAATAATATAGATGTGTGCTACATTCATTTATTTTAGAATAGTTTGACAGATTTTAAAAATTAACGTTTTAAATGACCTTTTTTATTAAATTATTTTAATTCCTTGACAATGTTTTTTTAAAAAAATTAAATCATAGACAACACAACAAAACTATAACAAATATCTTGTTAACCCAATTTTTTAATTTTTTTGTAAAATACCAAGATTTCCGTTTTGTTTTTCAATAAATAAAACTAGGTAAAAAAGTGTCTTTAACTCGGCTTAGCCCGTTGAAAAAAATTGTTAAATGGTTTTATTGTCATAGAATTACAAAAAAAAATATAATATTTTTTAAGAAGAGTTCAAATACTATCTGAAGAAGGAATTTGCTTTTTCATCCATATTTTACTGTATAAATCTCTGTATATTTTATAATGGTATAAGTTTAGCTTACTTACAAATATAAATGGAAGTTTAATTGCATTTAATTTTATTTCCAAATGAATTTGAAATCTATAAAAGATGAAAACCTAAGATTTGGTAGACATTTTTTAAATAATCCAGAGCAGAGACTGACGCTAATATCAATAATGCAACTTTAAAAACAATAAAAATAAAAGTTTATACAATTATAAAAAAATAAAATATACTTTTTACGAAGACAAGCAAATAGTCTATTAAAAACCAATTACTATTACATTGAAACCAATTTTCAAATTGACGTAATGACGAAGAAAATTGAGAAATAAAATACAAGCCGAAATTTCAAATGCGGTAATACCATTTTCTACCTTCTTTACCGATGATTATAGTTCACGCATTCGTTTATAGAGCCAGTCGACTTACTCCCATCAAGGATTTCAAATAGTTTTGATCATTTAAATCCAAACGCAAGATGAAATCTGTACCTATTCAAGAGTACCTGTAATTAAAATAATGCCAACATTGATAAATACATTGTATGTATTTGTGACTACATTTGTTTTATTTCATGAAGCTGTAAAGTCATTTGGTGTAATTTTCTTAACTGTTCAAAAAAATTAGAATTATTAATTAGGATTAGGATTTGTATTTAAAGCGACTAACTTTTTTAATATAAAATGTCATTTGATCCATTTAAAAAAATATAAATGACGTCATAGTTTCGTGAAATAGATAACACACTGCATAAATGACTTTAAAAGAAGAATTTACTCACAACCTGTCGAACAATAGCTGCTAGTGAGCAGGGCTCTTATATCTAAGGAGTTTGCGACATAGTCTTTTTTTCATCTTGGACGCTATTTTTACTCGAAATAGTAGTCGCCAAGTTTGTCAATTTATGAGTACAAGTACTTTTTTAACAATTTTTTAATTGTGTTTAACATAAAATATTTAAATTTAATCCCTTATTCATGATTTTACGTATTGTAGATAGAATACATCGTATGTCGCAACTTTCTAAATATACCTCCAATAAGTTCTTTTGTTTTGAATGACCAAATCAGTATTAAGCTGCGTAAAGACCATGTCAACGAATGCCAACAAAGGCGGTTCGTTGGCGTAGCATAGACGGTTTAGCGAATACCACCGAGGGTTCACTGGCGTTTGCCGACTAACGGAATCGTAGCGGCAGGGTTGCCAATCGTACGGTAATTACCGTACTTGTACGGTAATTTCAATTAATGTACGATATATGGTCCAAAGTCATTACCGTACATAAAAGTACGGTATACGTACGGTATTTTCAACAGAATTAGCAAAGACTGAGTTGTGCAAGAAGGACCGACTCCATTAAATTACCTAATAAAGATTAGAATGACATTGTCCAATGTAAAAATGCAGCAGATGTTCTTAAAAACTTCAAAAGGACCTACTCTGTACAAAAATACAAAAATACAAAAATATAAGGCCTTTTTTTAGAAGCTAGGTAAAAGGACCAGACGATGATTAAAATAATATGATGAGGACCTTTTTTTTTTTTTTTTGAAACACGACACGAAGAGTTACACAATATAGTTTTTTTTACAAAATAAAAGTGTACGGTACTGGCAGGCCATGTACGGTAATTTGAATTGCGCGGTACGGTAAATGGAATTTGAAAAGTTGGCAACCCTGCGTAGCGGTAACATTAAAGGAATCGGCGACGCGAGCGATTGAAATGTGGACGGATGTCCATACGAGACGAGTATCACACCATAATAAACATTTAATCCGGATACGGTCCCAAACGAATGTTTGATCAAACAACAAATGCATGTATTAACGACGCCCAAATTTGATTTATTTAAAAAAATTAGCAAAGTTACGATTATTTTGACAATTTTCAATTTTTTTTGTTAAAAAAAAAGAATAAATGAAATTTTTTAGAAAAGGTGTTAGCGTAACACAGATTTAACTTAACACGTACATAGGTATTTTTTTCTTTTATTTCTTTTACAATTCATTGACAAATGTGAATACAAGAAACATTGTAAACATCAGACAAATGTGAATATAAAACTAATAAAAACTAGAATAAAATAAAAAAAATGATTAGACAGATTCACACGATTTCTGGTTTAAAAAGTCAACGCCTTATCCACAAACCACATTCGGTAGATGCATTTGTTTGTGAGACTGTATAATAACGATGCGAAAGCCAAAGTAGAACGAGTTTAGTGGTTTGTGCAACAAGAGTTGGTATGGACAATCCACTCAAGCTGTTCAGTATATTTTTTTACGACCCATTAACGAAAATCTACAAATTTAAAAAAATATTTTTGGTTTTTAAGACAAAATAACTAATTTTAAAATAAGTTATGACTTGTAACTAATTTATAAAATAAAAGAAACATGAAAAAAAGATTTAATTTAATTATTCCCCAGCTCAGATTTGAACCCAGATCTCTCGCGTAGAAGACAAACGCCGTGTCCTCACCTCCATTGCCACACTTACGATTTTAGTTTTATTAATTCTAATTAAATTAGTTTTATATTGGTAGTTCTATTAAAATTTAAGATTTATTTGTAAATGTAGACAAAATAAAAAGAAATGCTAATATTTATCAATTTTACACAAGAATATCCCATTTTTACGTATATTTAATCTTAATAACTAAAAAATATACTGACAATTAGTTTAACAGCAATATCACTAATATAAAATTTAAAAAAATATAGTAGCCGAGTGGCCAAAATATGAACTGTGATTGGTGGATTTAATTTTTTTGCAGTGTTCGTACCAGGTAAAATGAATATGAAATATATTCGTTAAGTTAAATGCAATTTCATACTTTTTCGTTTCGTAATCTTTGAGTAGAAAAGCTAATACCCATGTGGGTGTAGAAAAAAATGTATTCATACTTATTTTTTACATAATCGACAAAATGAGTGTGTAACTACATATTCGTCTAATAAACGAATAAAACGTTAAATTTATTCTATAATGTGTATCGATTGCGTAGGTGGTTCAAAGACGGCTTTGAATCCTACCGAAGACCATGTGAATTTATTTGCATTGTTCTCTATAGGATTTGATAGATGCCGTATTAGGAGAAAATTGTGTTGATGTGATATCCAGATTATAAAAAACGCCATGCGTTATCGTTGCGAAGATATTTTAAGTCAAATGGCACCATCAATAATCTTTAAGTCGCCCCGGAGCGCCACGGAAAATAATAATAATATCCGTCTCTTCCCCGAACAAGCACAGCTTTTGAGGTTAAAATTCACTCGTAAGGGGGTGAATTATGGAGAGTATTATTATTAAATCTACCAAACGTTTAGTAGCCCGCCAACTAAATATTTTACACCCACACGGATAGTATACATATATTCTAAGCACAGACTACAAAACATAAAAGTGGGCCATTACATTCTACTGAATGAATATAAAATTTAATATTCATTTAAGAAAGATCGGACTACTATTATTTTTTTAAATTTTAAATGACAATTCTGCCAAAGTAATTGTGACTATATTTTTTAGTTATTGAGAATAAATATAATTTAAAATGTGTGTTTTTGTAATCAATCGTTAAAAAAAATAATAGCATTCCACAAGATATTCGTCTATATTTACCAATAAATCGTAAATTTTATTGACACAACGAATCTAATTATCAGTATTAAAAAAAAAAGTTGTTTGTCCCGTTATTGCAAAGATAAAGCAGTGAGTTTTTATGCAAAAGGTCCGGGATTTAAATCCAGGACGAGAAAATATCACGATTTAGCGACTTGCATACAATTCCAAAGTGTACAACAAAAAAATGGACAAAAAAAAATTTGAAATAACATTGAATAATTATTAAACGAATGCGATTGGAAATAGTAATAAATTGCGTGAGAATATTTCTATATTATACAGAGTATTCCATTAGTGCGTAATTGCTTAATTAATTAATTTGTGTTCTAGACACACAAACAAGTTTTAAATAAAAGTTATATGAATTTGAAAAATTAAAAATTATTTTGTAATATACAGGATGATACGTTTTTGCCTGGAAATTAATGTATATTTTTTAAATGGAACATTCTGTATTTTATTTTACTTTTGAAATGGTCTAAATACTATATTCAACGCTAAAATTTTGTATAATTATTCTTTACTCTACAGGGTAGTTCATAAATGAGTACCGAACCAAACCTATACTTCTTTTAGATCAAACCATTTGGACAACATATTTTGTTGTTTTCACATCGTTAAACAATTTTATTAGTCTTAAAATTCCTAAAAGATTTTTTATTTAATGTATACATTGTGTTACTTAACGCGAGATTATGATATTCTTAATTTTTTCAAATGCAATACCCTTTTTGTTACACCACCAATTCATAAATAAATTTCTTAATATTTTATTATGTTTGGCATTTCCTATACCCAAACGCATTTTCTCTCTAGATTTTGATGGATTTAATAAAAATCTGATGTGTCCAACACATGACTTTCCTATCTAGTTATTATTCGCTCCGTGCGAAGTCATGGAAAGGGAAGCAAAAGCGATACTAGCGCTAGCTGCGGATAATTCGTGCATTTTAGGGGGATATTTTGTAATTTTGGCATATCAAATACACGTATACATTTTACTTTTTTTCAAAAAAGTAGGTAAAAACAACACAATAAGCAACCGGAGTTGCTGTGTTGAAAATTGTACAAATACTAGCAAAAAAACAGTGAAACTTATATAACAAATTTCACTAACAAAGTGATAATTAAATCAAAGAAATAAATGGATAGGTGTACAATAAGAAGAAAAATTACCTTTATGTTTGTGATAATAACAGTAATGCTGGAAATAGTAGACATCAGAAACTAGAAAGTTTTTAAATAAACAATAAATTATCATTTTACGATGTTCTTTAATATCCCTTTATTCTTAAATGTTCATTCAGCAAGGACTAGATTTCAAGATTTCTGCCGTTGAATATAATATTTGGCTAGTATGCAATTTTGTGACATACTGATCGGAAACCAGTTTTAATCATTCACTCTATGTTTTCTTTAGAACAAAAATGAAAATATAAGTAGCGATCCTTTTTATACATTTTAACTTCACGCTATTATAAATGGTTTCTTCAATGACAACTTATTAGACTTAGGCAACTTCTCATACATTTTCCAGTAAATACTGTTGCCTGCCTATATTTTATTATTGATTTTTAATGATTATACATAATTTTCTTTAATTTAAGCGTGAAAAATATATAATAATAATAAATTAATGTTTTAATTGTTTTATAAATCCATATACTTTTATTAAAACTAACATATATACTTTTTATTTACGAATTCTATTAAAAATTGTATTTGTCAGTATAGGCAGAAATACTCCTTTAATACCAAAACAAATTGGCGCTGCTGTCGCGCACGGAGCGAATAGGCTTTTTCCGGTTATTTTGTACAACCTATTGCAGCATCTCTATAAATGTTTAGAGGATATACATTGTCCACATACATCTACCTCGAAACATTTTTCTATAGATATTCATGGAAAACGAAAATACTGAAAAATTAATATTTCCTACAATTTTTTCATTACGGTCCATTTTAGAAAAATCATATATAAACAAAAATTATAGAGATCGATATCGCAAACAACTTTTATTTCAAAAACTTTCATAAAATTCAGAATTTTGCACATTTTGTCAAATTTCTCGAATACGGACCATTTCAGGAAATTTTTACATAAAACAAAAATTATAAATAATAATATTAGAAGTAACTTTTATTTGAACAATTTTTTTCTCCAAACATTAATAACAGATATATTCCATAAAATATAAAAGTGGCCTCCCATAAAGTACCCCCCCAGAAGTTCCGACTATGTCTAAAATCTAATCATTTCACGTCAGGCCGAAATAAACCTTAAGTTTAAAATTTAATGTTTTTTTCTTTATCCGTTTTTGAGTTTTCTTCAAAATTCGAAATTTACACATTTTCTCAAATATCTCGAATACGGTCCATTTTAGAGAAATTATGTATGGAAAAAAAATTATAGAGAATTATATTACAAACAACTTTTATTTAAACAATTTTTATAAAAAATTATTTTTTTTACATTTTGTCAAATTTCTCGAATACGGACCATTTTAGGAAAATTTTGCATATAACAAAAATTATAGATAATTATATTAGAAGTAACTTTTATTTAAAAAATTTTCTTCTCCAAACGTAAATAACAGATATATTCTATGAAATATAAAAATGACCACCTATAAAGTACCCCCCCAGATGTTCCGACTCTGCCCAAAATCTAATCAGCTCATTAGATGCTAGAACAAAGCTTAAGTTTGAAATTTGGTGTTTTTCCGTGTATCGGTTCATGAGTTATGCGTTATACACACACACACACACACACACACACACACACACACACACACACACACACACACACACACACACACACACACACACACACACACACACACACACACACACACACACACACACACACACACACACACACACACACACACACACACACACACACACACACACACACACACACACACACACACACACACACACACACACACACACACACACACACACACACACACACACACACACACACACACACACACACACACACACACACACACACACACACACACACACACACACACACACACACACACACACACACACACACACACACACACACACACACACACACACACACACACACACACACACACACACACACACACACACACACACACACACACACACACACACACACACACACACACACACACACACACACACACACACACACACACACACACACACACACACACACACACACACACACACACACACACACACACACACACACACACACACACACACACACACACACACACACACACACACACACACACACACACACACACACACACACACACACACACACACACACACACACACACACACACACACACACACACACACACACACACACACACACACACACACACACACACACACACACACACACACACACACACACACACACACACACACACACACACACACACACACACACACACACACACACACACACACACACACACACACACACACACACACACACACACACACACACACACACACACACACACACACACACACACACACACACACACACACACACACACACACACACACACACACACACACACACACACACACACACACACACACACACAGACATCATCGCAAAAATAGTCAAAACGGATTCAGGGGACCTCAAAACGTAAAAATCCGTCGAAAACTCGAGGTCGAAAAAAATCATAATTCCTATACTTTCCTTATATCTGTATACAGATAGGAAAGTAAAAAAATGAGCAATTTTCTAATTCTAATTGGCTTTAGCAACTTTGGTTTGTTACAAAATAAAACAATCCGAGTATAAAAATAATTTCTCTTAAAATAAAAATGTTTTTTTTTTCCTTTTTGTCATCAGTAGCTTTAGGTTTAAAACATCTTGGTAATTACAGGTACAACTCAAGGACTGTAACAGAGAGGCGCCTTGAATTACTTATGAATCAAAAAGCTAACTTTATGACAATTACAAGCAAAAGATTTAAGCATTTTTGTCAATCCATTTTTCAGAAATAATGGACGTCGTAAGTAATATAAACCATCGGGATAAGGAATATAAAAATAAATAAAAATTAATGAAATTAATTATGAATTAGTGGTATAAAATACAGGGTATTTCTATTTAAAAAAATTAATAAAATCGTATCCTTGCGTTTTGACACACCCTATATACAACATAGCAAACGAATGACGTCTATTAAAGTTTCTTCACGATGTGAAAACAATCAAATATGTGTGACTACTTACAGGGTGTTTTGCTTAAAAAAAGAATAAGCCCCTCGTTTATAGACCACCCTATATATTTAAAAATAATTGTTAATTAAGGTCATACAACTTTTATAAGAAAAATGGATTTGAATTTACTATAATAAAACAGCTATCGATCATATATGCACTGATGGGACACCCAGGCTTTCTAAGGGAACTAGAGCTCTTTGAAGATAGCGCTCTAAAATCGGTTTAATTGCAATTGCAAAAATTCCTATATTATTTCTTAATTCGTTGCAAAAATTCTAAATTCGTCTCCAAAAGTGATTCAGTGATTCAATTGGTTGCAAATAAAGCATTGATTTGAGATTTTTCCATACACAAAAATCGCATGGATTTAAATCCGCTGACCAAGCAACGGGACCGCCTCTTCCTATCAATCGGTCTCGGTAATTATTGTCTAAAAACTTAAGAACATTTCTCCTAAAGTGAGCTGGACAATCATCATGTAAATACCACAAGTTTTGTCGAATATTTAAATTAATGTCATCCAATAAATCTGGTAAAGTATTTTGTAAAAAGTCGAAATAATTCTCACCATATAAACGATTGGGCAATTCTACGGGTACTAGCAGATTATCACCAACGACACCTATCCATACATTGATGCTAAATCTTTCTTATTGTTTAGTTTCTTTTATAACATGACCTAAGACTTTGGAAAAACTGCTAGATAGGCATATTAGAGACGGGATATTGGTTCAGAGGCCAATATACCAATACCAATACGCCAAAAAAATTAACTGAAACAGCTCTCCATCAATTAAAAAAAGGGGTGAAGAACAGACTGGAAAACAAGGAGGTAATGCTGGGAGCATTCTTGGATATCAAGGGTACATTTGTCAATACCTCCGTTGAATCGATCATTGGATCTCTCAAACACAGAGGAATCGAGAACACGACCGTGTACTGGATCGACTCTATGTTAAAGGAGAGAACTATACACACAACCCTTAAGGGAGAAACAATAGTGGCACGGGTAGCGAGAGGATGTCCGTAGGGTGGAGTGCTGTCTCACTTCTGTGGAACCTTGTAGTGGACGGGCTGCTCAGGGCTCTTAAAGATAAGGTACATAGAACCCTGGGATATGCCGATGATCTTGTGATCATGGCACAGGGAAAATACAATATTATAGTAAGAGATCGAATGCAAGAAGCTCTAAATATAATAACAAAATTGACTAAGGCGAAAGGACTAAACATTAGCCCAAACAAATATGACATAATTGCATTCACCCGTAGGAGGAAATTGGAGTGACTAGGGCCTCTAAACATATGAGGTGCAAGCATCCAACTTAAGGGGAAGGTAAAATATCTCGGGGTTATGATTGACTCGAGACTTACCTGGAACCAACATCTAGAAAAAATCACATGGAGAGCGAAAACCTCGTTAATGATGGCAAGGCGATCTTTTGGAAAAAAATGGGGGTTAAAACCAGACATGGTATATTGGCTTCATAACATGGTAGTGAGACTGATAATAACATACACAGCTTTGGCGTAGTGGCCAAAGACACAGCAAAGGAAAGCAATAACGAGGCTTAGCAAGATACAAAGACTTGCCTGCCTCGGAATAACGGGAGCAATGAAACCATCCCCCACAGTTGCAATGGAAGCATTAATAGGACTCCCACCTCTTTATTATTTGATGCAAGGGGAGGCCAGATTAGGTGCTTACAGATTAGGAAATATACTGGGAAATCTTGACATTTAAACCAGGTCACATGAGCATATCAAGGTTAGTAACAGGAGACGTGCTAGACATGAGATCAGACCACATAACCAAAGGGTACTCTTTTAATACTCTATTTGAGGTGTTAATGCAGGAAAGAGCGAAGATCACCATAAGGGAGCCCATTGCTCAACGACAGGAACAAACCTGGTATACAGACGGGTATAAGACTGCGGAAGGCACTGGGGCGGGAGTATTCTCCAAAAACCTTGATACTAACCATAGCTATGCTATAGAAATACATTCTTAGGTATTTCAGGCCAGGGTATACGCAATTTTGGAATGTGCAAAACCGAACAATGAAAGAGTTGTTTAAAATCAGCACATTCAAATAATGTCAGACAGCCAAGCGGCACTTAAGGCCATATCGAGTCAGAAAGTTACGTCGTATGGGATGCGTCGAAGAACTAAAAACACTAGTAGACCGAAATAGAGTAAATATATTTTGGGTGCCAGGTCACCAAGGGATCGAAGGCAACGAAAAGGCTGACGAACTTGCAAAAAGAGGGTCAGAACAAACACCGGAACCAGACACAAACCCAGGAGTACCAAAAAGTACAGTCCGGGGTTTCATAAACGACTGGATTTGGGAACAACATATTAACTATTGGGGAAGCACCCCAAAACAGGCACATGGAAAAGCCTTCATAGGTAGACCCAAAAGAACTGGAGAACTACTATTTATGAATAGGAACTAGTTGAAAATAATAACAGGGTTCATGACTGGGCACGCCCCAGTAAAGGGACACTTGAACAAAATTGGCATGTACAATGATGAACTCATGTGCCGACTATGTTACAAAAAACCAGAAATGACCAAACACATACTGTGTGAATGCGAAGCTCTAGATCGCAAAAGACTGGCTCTTTTTGGACAATCCCAGGTTGATTCACCAACGTATAGAACCCACTCACCCAAGGATCTGTACAAACTTGTACAAGGTACAAAGGTGACAGAGTAGGTGCTATTAATTAACATGGGTAAAACACAATAAGCCAATAGGCTTCAGTGTTATTCAAAGACATAGTCAGACGAGCCCAGGATGAAAAAAATAACATGAGAATTATCACCAACAAAAGAGTAGTAATGTGCATTATCAATATTAAAAATTCCATCTCTAGCTTCATCAGAAAAGAAAATGTTTAAAAAGAAGTGATGATTTTGATTTTATTGCATTCGTAACCAAATAAAAAAGGCCACACGGGCAGGAATATCACCATTATTAAGAGCCTGAACTTTGTAACGGTTAAAACCGTTTTCGTTATTTGACCCAGACCCAGACCCGTTTTCGTTATTTTGAAACCAACATCTCTACACAAACGTCATTTGTCGTTTATGCCTTGTGTCAAAACTCGGGTTGTCATTTCGATTTACCTCTTTCATCAAACAAGTTGAATTTTAATTTGAACTTTATCTGGGACATCCGATGTACTAGTTATCTTAAATATTTTTAATGACCGTCTGTTTTTAAAAAGGGTAAGTTTCCTACCGATATTTTGTTGAAAATATATATTTAGTACAAGAATTTCTTTATTAAAATGTCAAATTTGAAACATAACCTCAACACATTGAAAAACACATGATCGCATGTTTTATGCAATTTCATATATTATTTTGTTTGAAATAGTTAATATGCTTTACTATATTTAAATATGTTAAATAGGACTTTTTCTTTTCCTATTAAATTTGTTCCTATTTAAATTTGTGAAGCTATTCATTTAATAATTTAAAAAATATCCTGTTTCCCTAAGTCTTTGATGAAGATTTGTATGTTTTTGAAGCAGGAAGTCTCCTATTTGAAAATTTCTTAGCATACCTACGTGACGCTGCCAGAGCGTTACAATGCATTTCACCATACACTAAATGCATTTCAGCATATTCTACATTACTAAACCGAACCACTTTTAATATTTTAGAAAGATAGTTCTAAACAATAAGTAACACAAAACTTACTTACGGTATGAAACACCAGTTATTTGATATTTATGTAATTGTTATTTCGTTTATTATTCACAGCCATCTTGTAATAATTAATTTAGAAAGTTATTTGTAAGTCAATGGAAACATGAAAAGTTTAAATCGAAAATGGATGGTCATGGAGATTTCAGACAAGAGCATCATTTTTGTGTGAAAATAACGAAACTTTTTAAATATGATTTCAAAATGGTGAATTTTTGGTAGAAAAAGAAAAAATAAAAATATCCAATACCCCACACAAACGAGCCGCTTATGACTACATTAAAAAAATCTTATTTACGAAATTTGATTGGTTAGATTCAAATAAATAAATGTACAGAATATTTTCATTTAATAAAAATCCGTTTTAAAGGTATTTCAATTAAACCGATTTTAGAGCGTTATCTTCAAAGAGCTCTAGGTTTCTTAGAAAGCATTTTTGGATTGAGGTAATTTAGGCTAAATCGTCATAAAAATAGTTCTAGATTTCGTGATTTCATTCTTTGAAGAGCGTTTCTGGTATATAGATAAATAATTTATTAAAATTTTAAAATGATTCGAAATATTTAATTTTCTCTTTATGCCACCTTATCTAATTCTAATAAAAATACCGCAATAAAAGTAAATTATCCCTGTTTTTTCATATTACTATTACCTAAATATTGATCAAGTTCCGTATTTATGTAAAATTTCACTGGCCTTTTCATATATGCAAAACAAAACATTGATATCCAGCTACCGCTATATCCTTTAACAATCTCTTTTTTCTCGTCATTGCAAAATAAAAAGTAATTTAAAACAAAAACACAGAAACACATTCTAGTCATTATTTACATGAAATAAATTATTGGTGTATAAAAGTTTTACAAAAAGGATTCCAATTGGGTTTTAATTTTTTGGTGACTTACTAGACTGGTTTATGAAAAAATAACATTTTATGAAAATACTTTGTTTTTAGTGCCCCGATCAGAAATCTAAAATAATCCGCAAGTAGGCTTAGTTTAAGAGACGGAAGGTTAATACTATAGTATTTTTTAATTATCAAATAAAAAGTTCTTGTGCTTTTATATGAAATATTAAAATAATTTATATTATTAACTAAATGTAGTAAATTATAATTACAGAGAGTGATTAATAAGGAATGGGTTATATTTTACTTGCAGATTTAAGAAGGATTTCTGCAAACAAGATATTGGTGCACATTAAAAAAAAATTATCTATCAAATCAGTAACATCTTGAACATTGTGAATTTAATATATCGTAGATCGCAAATCGAAAATCTAAAGGTCAGAATTATCTGAAATAATTTGCAAAATAATTTAAAAATTTGGAAACAAATTTCAAAAATCCCCAAAACCCCAAAAGTGAAAACACACATTGAGGTAGTTGGAGTAAATAATAGCAATGATGAGATTTCGGCACCAAAATATAATTCCTTTTTTTTTCCTCTCCTGGGCTCGTCTGACTATGTGTCTCCGAATAACACTGAAGCCTATTGACTTATTGTGTTTTACCCCATGTTAGTTCATAGCACCCACTCTGTCACCTTTGTACCTTGTACAAGTTTGTACAGATCCTTGGGTGAGTGGGTTCTATACGTTGTTGGATCAACCTGGGGTTGTCCAAAAAGAGCCTGTCTTTTGCGATCTAGAGCTTCGCATTCGCACAGTATGTGTTTGGCCGTTTAAGACCATCCCCGAACCCCAAACGTGAAAACACACATTGAGGTAGTTAGGGCAAATAATAGCAATGATGAGATTTCGGCACCAAAATATAATTCCTTATGTAATAATTAATTAATTATTTGATATAAAAGTAAATAACGTTTATTATTTTATAATTTAATAATCTATAAGATTTGTTTCATATTTAATTTATTTATAATTAAAAAGTAATAAAAGCCCCGTATTTAAATTAAATTACCTTTTTGTTACGTAAAAATAAGGTAAATAAAATTAAGGTTACCTAAAAAAATTGAAGTAACAAAAAATATTAAATTTGAGAGTCTAACCAAATATTTGCATATATTTTCAAAACTTCTAGGTTTAAAAAGTTATTACATATTTTTACAATTTTTGTATTTATACTATATTAAAAGGGTACAACACAAATAGGTCCATTGGACGTCCATTCGATATACAATTTTGGATGTCTGGACGTCCAAAAATGAGTTTTTTTCTGAACGTTCGACATCCAATGGACGCCAGTGAAGTATACAAATGGTACACTTTTGACCATTCAGAGGACGTTAAAGGACATTCAGAGGATTACATTTGGACGTCGAATAAGGACATTCAAAAAACGTCCAGTAATATATTGCCATTGAGACAACACCTCACTTTTTTTACACAGCCGCAACTCACCACACACTATTTTATATTATTCATAATTTATATATTTTCGCAACCCGCTATACACTATTTATTTATTTTTTTTTTAAATAAAAGATCGCTTGACCTGACCAGGGATCGAACTGACGACACGTCCATTATCATTCTACGCTTTCAAGCGCTAGACAATCTCTACCAAGGAGCCACTTGAAAACTTTTTACTAGATATGGATATAATAGAATAAGATTTCAAACTTCAACTGATAAAATGAAATGTAATAGATTCACTTTGTCAATTACCAATTATATTAAAAAAACAAGAAAGTATATATAGATGGGTATTATCTGTTAGACTAAATAAATAATAACCTTAGATGGACGTCCAGTGGATGTCAAAATACGACTAAACTTAAAATTCGATATCGATATTCAGCTATCAAATTAATGATCATAAACGGAAGTACACTGGATGCCTTGATATTGATACTGACCCTCCAATGGATCTGAACTTTAAAGTGGACGTCCATTGGACTATCTGTGCTGTCTGAGCATAGACGAATTTTTAGAAATAGTTCTTATTTAAGTATTTACTAATGTTTCCAAAATCAAATCCAGTATGACTTATTCAATAAATGTAAATATAAATGGGCAAAATATCTTTATATTGGCATAATTGTAACTTACAATTTAGCCATAATAAACAAGTTTCGTCTACTTTGGCCAATCCTAACTGAAACTTCTGAAAGGCCTTTCTCAAGGAAATTTAATTATCCAACACATGACAGTTATGACTGTCATTATTGATGTCATTTTAGACAAGTAAACTATCAAATACACACACTAGTGTGTTATAATCCATAACTCTTTAGTGGGTTATGGATTATATAACTCACTAGTGAGTTATGGATTATAACGTTCATATTTAAAGTAGTATTCTATTTATTTATTACTATTACAAGCAGAATACTTTGACCAAAATGTAAAAAAGTCACTGTCAAGTCATTCTGACATTTATAGGATACTGAGACGCAAGTGGCTTTGATTTGATCACAAACCTATTAATTATTATCTCATAAAAAACGATTTCTTCCACTTGTTTGTTGGATAAAACATTGTATGCCACTCGTGTGTTATGTTTCCTAAGTCACTTATTTTCAACAGAACACATAACTATTAAAAGGAGACAAACATATATTTCACAAAATCCAATACCTACCTACTTATAAAAAATAAAATATCAAAAATGCTTAAATCATTATACTTAATATTTACACATGTGTTAAAATTCTTAGTTTCCCAATAAATTTTTTGGCAAATTTTGTATCTGTATTGGAATACCTAAGTGTGTAAATAATATTGCTCCCCAGCTAGCACAAAAACATCCCATTTACGATAATACGCTGCAATTTTAGGCTTTTTAATCTCGGATGCAATGTACTTTTAATGTAACCCTAATATCCATGCAACCGCCGAATGTCCGCAACGGCAAGACTTTTATAGCATATCTCATAGAGGTTACAAAGTAAAGTTCAGAATACATCGCACTAGCACTTTTTACAATACTTTCTCCGAAAGTTACTCTGAAACTACCAATATCATAAAAGTAGGGGAAGGTATTAATAATATAAATATATCACAAGGTAACACAATTAAACATGTGCGATAAAACACTGAAAAATTGGACAAAAGTAGGTATAAAGGGTATATAAGGAATATCTCAGACACTGAATGATTGCACGAAAGAGTATAATATATTACTAATATTGCAAAGATTCACTAGTTGCTAAAATGGTGAATGTCTGTACAAAAGTAGTAAAAAGTGTATTTATATAAGATATATTTCAAAAGTCACTAGATTTTTATTAAGATGGCAGTTTTACGATGCAAAAAAAAGATATTTACCTACCACTGGTACTAAACATAGTTTTACTATAAATGTGAACTTAATTATATAGATTAAAGGGAAGTAAAAAGCTCAAAGTCTGTCGACCACATAAATTTATTAGGTTGCAAGCGCTTTCGACCTAAAAGGTCATCATCAGGCAAACATTTTTTTGTAAGTGAGTAGGTACAATCACTATGTGTCCACAGAAAAATAAGTATGTTGAATTAAAATGTTAAATTTAAGTAAATTGTAAAATGTAAAAATTGTAAAAAATGGCACATACTGCCTCCCACATTCAAGGTTGGATCCAGTTCTAGTTTTGAATTTCACCCGCCTCCATCCGATGAAGGTGGTTTCGAATAAGATAAATTTTGAAGTTCCACATGTGTGCTTAAGGCACCATGTGAAAAGTGTTACTTTTTGGAAAGGTGAAATACAGCTACTCCCCCTATCCCCAGTATAAAAGGGGTAGACGGAGTCCCGCTCGTGTACACCCTTAAGCCTAAGCTTAAGGGGTATCATTAAATATTAACTTTTTTGGAAAAATTCACTTATGACACTTTCGTCATCCAACGGTAAAGTTAAATGAGAGAATGGTGGACCAGGTGGAACTTCAAAATTTATCTTCGAAACCACCTTCATCAGATGGAGGCAGGCGAAATTCAAAACTAGAACTGGATCCAACCTCGAATGAGGGAGGCAGTGTGTGCCATTTTTTACAATTTTTACATTTTTTTGTATTTTTATAGTTGGGAATAGGGTTATGAGTATCTGTCCAAAGCGTCAATACCGGTATCATGTGAGATACTTGGTAATAGAGGCTGCGATACTATTCGATATTATGTTAAATATATCGTTATTTATAAGTATCGAGCAAATAAGATTTTTTTTAAACGGAAAAAACCGACAACCTCCATTTAACAGGGCAAAGTGGGGAACTTAACTAAAAACAAGAGTTGCATCAGTAAAATATATTCTGTAGTTGACCGTTGGTCAATAACTTGCAATTTACCTTGTAATTAAATTACAAAAAAAAACAGTGGTAATGCGTTATCATAATAAGGTCGCTTCCATGTTCCACCACATGCCAGAACTATAATGTTTCGGTACAAATCATGCATTGTATGCAATTTTTAGATTGGGCGCATGATTTGTACGGTTACGGTTTTCACACATACTTGAACTAATCTTATATTATCCTAGGTGACCCTGACTACACTCAAACACGATACGATACTGGCTTCTAAGTGTCGATACTGCAATCGTATTGGTAATTTAGTATCAATGCCTAAATATCGATACTTTCATTGTTTAATATCGTTACTGCTATAGTATCGAGGCATGGATAAGATCCCTATTATGGTGTAAAATGTAGGTAGGCATTTAATGGTATCTTCTCGTTTAAAATAATTAATTTTTTTATTGTAGTTGCCAACTGAAATATTGCACTCTAAAATAATAAATTAGAAAATATGTTTCTATTTTATTGAAAAGAAGAAAAGAACTTACTAAACTTATTCAAATGTATAAATAGTTTACACATTCTTTAAAATATCAAATACATACCACAAGAAAAAGTGACAAGTGATATTTTTTATGTTTTATTGGTTTTGTTATGACTTATGACAAACGAATGGCTACGTTCGAAAACAATATGATGTTCACAGTACTTCTCGTGAACGTTGCATTTACTTTGTACAGTAATGTTACTACGTTCCCTTAAAACAACATCGCCAAAAGGCTTAGCAAACAAAACGGTACACTTAAAACACCAAGCTAACGCTTCTACTTGATCGATGTTCTAGGGTCCAGAGCGTTTATTTATTACATCTACATTTGAATCTAATTCTTCATCACTTGATAAAAAGTTCACAACTTCTCAGATGCATCCCATGTGGATACTTAAACGCAGCATTAGTAGCATGCCTGTATTTGTGCAATCACAATTTACTTGAATGAAAATGGGTTGTACAATAAACCGAAGGCTGCAGTGCCGTCAGGCTACAGACGGATTAGGGTGATAGCACGGGGATGTAAAAACTAAAAAAAAAAATAAAAACTTTTATTAAACTAAAATCTACATTATTACCCAAAATTTCAAAATTATTTTTAATTTTACTCTAGAAAGTCTAAATCGGTAATATTTACAATTAAAACTAAACTGATTTTTGTCTGTTTGTTTGTTTTAAACACTTTTAACACATATAAAACTAATTTACTTTAAGAATCAAGCTTTAACAATTATTAAATACCTAAACAATTCTAAATTAGCTAAATTTATTCCATTTATTCCCTTTAAAAGTTTAAGACACGAAAATCCCAATAAAACACCATCTGCATTTATGAAACAAAATTGAAGCTCGATCTGGTACCTACTTCTCTAGAACAAGGCAAAACAATAACCAGACTGGCAGTTATTAGAGGAAATAACTTCCAATTCTGAAATATGAGTAACTAAAAAAAAAAACAAAGGAAAAAGAGAAAAATTCAAAGTTCTTGTCATAGAAACAACGAGCGATAATTTAAAGATAATTTAAAAATGATTTTCTCATTGCTATTTACCTTTCGATACATGCAATGTCTGTCTAAATTAAAAAACAAACCAAACAATAAACAAATAAAATGCAGTCATCCCAAAATTAAATAGATTTTTATAATATTGTCAAAATCAATTTTATCGAGAATATTTTACTTTATAGTTATACAGGTATAGTAAGCAGGATTCTTAATGAATTTATTTAATAGACCTGAAATTAGATTTTTCTTAACCATATATTGTAAAATGTAGAGGGGATTTGACGTTTAAGGTATTAAAAACGATCTTCATTAAATAAATAATTTTCTTCTGTCACCCTCTCGTTCTTTCCTGATTAGTTTGTTTTGTTGTAGAGCACGACAGCTTTTTATAAGATTTTCGTCATTTAATTTGAAAATATAACTAAAAAGAACCAAAAACATTATCGTAATTAGATAATATTTCAAATATACTATTTAAATAACTTAGTATTTGATTAATTATTTTCAGGAATAACATTTTTTTTAGTACTTGATGTATCTCTATATTCATAATCGAACAATTTTGGTATATACTTTCGTCAAACAGTATTTAATGGAGGAAAACTTGCTCTATCTCAAGAGCGGCTGCTAAATCTCCATCAAGTTTTTCTTTGAAGACGTTATCATCCCTATAATTTTAAAAATGATTAACTATATTCTTTTTGGCACACTTTATTATCAATAATTATTTTGCTTACAATAAATAAATTTAAAAGATTGGATACTTAATAGCACAGAACTTCCTTCATGACTAGTTTCTATGTTAAAAGTATAATTTTCTGCTATTTTCAGTAAGCTATCACAAATCACTGAAGCCCATACCTATGGCGCCTTAGTCGGGCGATTTCTCCATTGTTTCATTTGTGCAGTCAATACCCTATTAAATTTTATAAAATCACATAAATAATATAAAATTATAAATTCGATTTTAATATTTTCATGTTTTAATATCTTTTTTTTAACAATATGCCTGCTTAAAAATACGCTAGATTGTGCATCGCACATAAACAAGCCGGAGTCACAAAGTAGGGAGACAATTTTAATTGTGATTGAAAATTGTGTTTAAATAAGAACTGCGACTAATAAATCGGAAGTATGTATGTTAATTCAAAGATTGTTGCCGAAAAACGTCTCCAAGGTAAAGCATTTACCATTATTTTAAGCAGGCAAGTATTTCTGAGGTTATGTTGTTTTATATACCTGCAATTTTGTGTTAAGTGTTTAGGACTACTTCACAATGGTCATGTATTTTATACCCAACCGTAAATACTATGAAGTGAGCAAAACATTTTTTCCTACAAAACTTATTGAAAGGAAAAATGGATTATTCTATTAAGGTAACTAATTGACGTCACAAATAAATGAAAAGTATAATAATTAAACGTTGGTTATAGAAAGCAATACAAAGATACATAAATTGTTTTACAGTTATTAGTTTACAAATGAGGATCCAAAAATGGATCGACCCTAATATTTAAATTTAATCTAATATTAAGTTTCCCTTTGTATTACCTAAGAAACGGTATGTATAATAATATAAAACTCTTCCTAATTCACCCCCTTACGAGTAAATTTTAACCCCAAAAGCTGAGCTTGTGCAGGGAAAGGGACGGCTATTATTATTATTTGCCGTGGCTCTCCGGGGCAACTTAAAGATGATTGATGGTGCCATTTGACTTACAGGTGAGAAAAACCCGGAAAACCTCACCCAACATCATCGAGACGGTAATGCATGGTGATTTTTTAATCTGCATGTCATATCAACAGAAATTTAATTTCTATTAATACGGAACAGATCAAATCCTATACCGAACCATGCAATTTAATTAAGAATCCACATGGTCTGGTCTGGGATTCGTAGCTCGGCAGTCTCGGACCATAAACTTGCCTATAAATGAATATAAGCGCGTTAGACTGCTACATCACCGACCCGATAGACTGCTACACCACCGACCCAATTATTATATTTAACCAGTTTATGTGTGACCATAATTATTATTCATGTTATCCCTGGCGAAGATTGTGTATTGTGTGCAAACCTGAAATATTATGGTTGTTACAATATTAAAAATATCTTACAAATATTGTAAAATTGTTTAATACATTTTAATTTTTAAACTGGAATGTCTTCTCTAATAGTTCTGGTTGTGAAAAAAAAATATACTTTATTCTAATAGCATTTTTTATTGGCTTGTTTGTATAATTTCAAAGATTTTACCGAATTTCTAACGAGTCGTTACAAACTTCTTTCAAAATAGCCTGTAGAAGAAAGACCTAGTCCGTCTCTTCGGTTCAATAATTTAAAAGGTAAATCTTAATCGCTAGCTGCAACAAGCATTTTAACTTGTACTGTTTGTAACGAAAATCGTTTTATTCAGAATTATCCGAAATTCATAAATCTTAAATAAGGCTGTTGGTAAGATATTTTACAGTTGGAAATAAAATATGTCTTCTTGAAACTTCACACCTAAAAGGATTTTAAATTTATTTGTCCTATGTCTTTCGAAAACAGCAATAAATATTAAACATTTATTATGGTTATGGTAGGCACTCACTAAGTCACATCCCACATACCTACATCAATTCTACAAGTACCTATTAAAACATACTATCTACAATTTAACAATAATTTTAAATTTCAGATGAAATAGAGATACATATTATAAATTTTTGTGTTTTCATTCTGTTATTTATTAAAACACATTATTTTTTTGTATACATGGATTCACTTGTGCAAAAGTCAGCGACAGCGGTAAGACAATAATAGCCAATGCAAGAATACTTTGGACTGTTCTGAGAAATACACATAAAAAAGGATCATATGAAGAATTAAGCGTATTATAGTTCACAAACTTCTATAACTTTTCAATTATGTTCTGCTATTGTAAACTTTCTGTATTCTCCAATGTTGGAAGTCAAATAACATTATTGTTGTCCTCGTTAAACTGTTAATTAATCGATTATTTTTAATTATTCGATTATTTATTGATCATATGTCACTAGAATACAGCAAGTTAGTTAATAGTTGTAGTGTTTGATAATAATAACTACACTTAATAAAAACCTAAATTAAAGAAACAGTTACGTTGGCTCTTGTACAATGTTTTAAACTTAACTTACAAATTCCTAAATTATTGGAAAAAATTGAACTCACATTTTAAATTACGACGAGCCACCACTGGCGTCAGTATTGCAATCGTACCGCAGAAAAAATGTCCTTGCCTCCACTTCTTAACACTTTACATTCTTCACTTTTAGGTAGAAAACATAGTTTAGCAAATACATTGTTTAAATTATAACCTACGACAAATACAAGTAAAAATATAAAGTAGTAGTAACGCAGCTTGTGCAATACCTGCTATTCAGCTAAAATGCTTTAAAAATCCTTTAGAATATTTCTAATTTAGGTATTTACATCCAAATACCAAGAAACTATGGCCGGCACAAAGAAAAATACTTACGAGTAAAGCTAAAATAAGTTGGATAAACTGAATAACCTCTCTTTAGCATCGTACTAGAATAATTAATGGAAATTCTTCACAGAAACACCCTCCTTTTGACGCTGACTGGATCGACTCCTTCTTTAACAAAGTCGCCCCTTTCTTTGTACATTATCCTATCGCCTACACTGATTTGATAACCGACAAAAACCATTTTCTATTAAATCCAATAACAATGGATGAGTTAAACTTTTCTTTGAACTCAGAAATGACACAAGCTCTGGATTTGACAACATAAAATATCCCGCATGTTGATAAATTTGCCTCCAAGAGCTAAATATTTTTAACGCTTGGACAATATTAATTATTTTTTGAATGCGAATATACAGGGTACTACTAAAGTAAAGATTACATCAGATTATAATTTAGGCTATCCTAGAATATACCGAAATATAACTTCGAAAACATAGTAATAATTAAAACCCTTAACTACTGACACGGAGTCTACTAGACTCCCGCGTACCCAATTTACCTTCTTAGCCCTACATAATTTTTTCACACTGCATACTGCACAAGCAGCATGAATCGAATTATTAAGTTCGAGTTATAATATGTGGGAAGTCTCGCAGACTCCGTTTCACTGCTTACGCTACAATTACAATAAAATAAAATGGCTAGTTCTTCAAAAAAAGCAGTAAGATTTTTTGATAAAGACTGACAATGAGCTAAAAAGTGATAGAGATACTGAAGCCAAGGCATGTTTTATATTGCAAGTGATCACAGTGCATCAGAAATTAAACTAAGTGGTAATGACTATATAACAGACAATCTGAATGTTGATGAAGGTGAAGTTATTAATTTGAGAAGTGAAGAAGAAGAAGCAGAAGAAGAAAAATAAGATCAAAAACGCGCAAAAAAAAATTATTTCTATGGGAAAAATAGATGTAAATGGAGTATGGATTAACCTACAAGAAATGTCCGTGTACCATCACACGACCATTGTTCGTTTACCAACGGCACGTGGAATTGTTCCTGATCGCACTGATCCTAGTGAGTTCTTTAACAAATTATTTTCTGAAGAAATGTATCGACCAATTATAACTTAGACAAACAAAAAACTAAGTAAAATGTTACTCAAATAAACCTGAGCTTTCGGAATTGATTCCTACAGAATTGCAAGCTTTTCTTGGGTTTCTACTGTATTCTGCAATTTTCAAATCCAATGACATGACGCGAGGAGTATTTTTGCTAGCGATGGAACGGGCAGATAAATATTTAGACTTGTTATGTCTCAAGAATGTTTTGTAACGTTACTAACTGCTCTACATGTTGATAATCCCGATGATAGAGAAACAAGAAAAGAAGACAATCCCGCCGCAGCTATAGAAGAATTCTTCGATATTTTTGTGAAAAACGCTATTGTGAAAAATACTAGAGAATTATACACTATAATAATAATAATAATAATAATAATAATAATAATAATAATAATAATAATAATAATAATAATAATTAATAATAATAATAATAATAATAATAATAATAATAATAATAATAATAATAATAATAATAATAATAATAATAATAATAATAATAATAATAATAATAATAATAATAATAATAATAATAATAATAATAATAATAATAATAATAATAATAATAATAATAATAATAATAATAATAATAATAATAATAATATTCCGAATATTCAGAAAATATTCCGAATTACTTCTTGAAGTAAAACAGTTATGGCAGGTTAAAGCAGTATACATCTTGCCCATAATTATATCTGCTACAGGAATAGTACCACGCAATCTCCATGAAGCTCTGAAAAAGTTAGAGGTACCATCATCAATATATATTAAAATGCAGAAGGCAGTAGTTCTTGGTACATGCAACATGGTCAGAAAATTTCTCGGGGAATAAAAAGAAAAACAAGAAAAGCTTCTTTACCTTGGTTCGACCCGTAAAGATAGTACCTACCGTTTAAAATACGAGATAAACCAAAAATAATAATAATAATAATAAGCTTGAACCTACTCGACTTAAGTCCCATATAAAGAAAGCTGAATGTGACACTAACCTTCGCATTCATATGGATAAGCCCATGCATAGCATCTTCTACAAGAACATTGAGGATCGCGGGCTGTCCAAGAAACTAACCTTTGCATTCTTAAGGTCTAGTGGACTTAAGTCCGAAACGGAAGGATTTATTGTAGCGGTACAAGATGGTGTTTATAACACTTTAGTATACCGTAGAGAAGTGATGGGTATAAATTTGATAGACGTAAGTTGCAGAGCTTGTCATAGAGCACCCGAAACTGTTATGCACCTTCTATCAGCTTGCCAGACCTATGCTAGCACTAATTATATCCATCGCCATGATGCGGCTTTAAAAGTGCTATACTATCACCTGAGGCACTTCTATGGTATAGATGAGGCACCGCTACTACCATGCGCTCAAATGGATATGGAGTCTGTTGTCGAAAATGAAAGAGCCAGGATATATTGGAATTACCCGTTCCCAACCCTCCATCGAATTCAGGCTAACAAGCCCGATATGGTGCTTATTGATCACCAACTAAAAACCATGAGCGTAATTGAGTTTTCGGCACCAGCAGAGTCCAACATAAACATCAAGGAAGAGGAAAAAAAGACAAAATATCAACCTTTGTTATTCGACCTCCGCAGACTGTACCCAGAGCTTTCAGTAAAAATTGTCGTGTTGGTAATTGGCTGCTTGGGTGGTATCACAAATAATCTGGTTCCTAATTTAAGATTAATGGTGGCGTGCCATAATAGACCCGAAAACATAGCCGCCGAAATGCAGAAGGCTGTCATCCTGGGCTCACTCAGGTTGCTCAGAACTCACGAGAATCGGAACTCATAATTTCTTACTCTGCAGGTAGCAGGGAGAAGTTGTGAGTATTTTTGCCAGTCAGGACTCGTGTTGTCGGAGATACGAGACAGCCTGGTCTGGAATTTACAACGAAAATAATAATAATAATAATAATAATAATAATAATAATAATAATAATAATAATAATAATAATAATAATAATAATAATAATAATAATAATAATAATAATAATAATAATAATAATAATAATAATAATAATAAAAATAATAATAATAATAATAATAATAATAATAATAATAATAATAATAATAATAATAATAATAATTATAATAATAATAATAATAATAATAATAATAATAATAATAATAATAATAATAAAGGGGGGGTGGGTTGGCTCAGTGGTTAGAGTCATGACTTTGAGATCGGAAGGTCTCAGGTTCGAATCCCACCGTTGGCCGGGATTTTTTCATTTAATTTAATTATTTAAAATTAATTCTGATGCCTTGGTAGGATTCCCCACTCGACCATTCACTGTTGGGTTTTAATTAACAGTGCTGTTCCTAAAGTGGCGCTGGGAAACAGTAACAAAGCCTACACAGAACACGAGGCTAATGGCTGTAGTAGTCGACGCCGATGACACCAAATTAAAAAAAAAAAAAAAAAAAAATAATAATAATAATAATAATAATAATAATAATAATAATAATAATAATAATAATAATAATAATTAATAATAATAATAATAATAATAATAATAATAATAATAATAATGTTTATTTTACATCAATATAACATAAATATATAAAGAGGAAACATGAATAATCTCAGAAGCTGTGTAGGACGAGGCCGATACAGCTTGTACGTGATATATTGGTAGTAATGGTATAAGATAATAATGGTATAAGATAATATAAAAAAATAAAAAAAAATAAAAATATGAAAAATCAATATAAAAATCTATAGGTATATATTTTTTTGTTTTAATTTTTTTTTGTATTTTTTTGTATTTTTTTTTTTGTAAATTTGTTTTTATTTTTACAATTATTTTGAGTTGTTACAAAAGTAAGTAAGTAAGTAAGTAAATGAATTCAAAAACATATATATCTTTTTTATTTAATCGTTATTAACTATATTGCTAAATACAGTTCTATCAGTTTTTAATATCCACAGTTTCACTTTATTTTTAAAAGAGTAAAATTTGTTAATACTTTTTAAATCATTTGGTAAGATATATAATTTAGGGCCTATAAAATTTATACTTCGTTGTTTAATATTCTTATTACATTTTGGTACTTTAAAATTTTGATTTCGTCTTCGGGTATTATAAATATGGTCTAATTCCAACATTTCTATTTTATTTTTATAGATAGCTATAAGTATACGTTGGCAAAAAAGTTGCCTTATATCAAGGATTTGACTATAGTTATAAACCAAATCACTTGAGTATGTAGGTTTTTTTTGTTAAAAATCATTTTTATAATCCATTTTTGCAAAATGCAAATTTTTTCAAGGTAAATATCGTAAACTCCTCCCCATCCTAGTATACCATATGTTAATTGAGATTGAACCAAGGCATAGTACACAGTTTTTAAATAAGGTATATCCAGGTATTCCCTTAAAAATTTGAATTTACTAATAAGACCTCTTATCTTTTTAGCAAGATGATTTATATGCAAATCCCAGCGCAGATGTTTATCGATGACAATTCCTAAGTATTTAATGTGCTTTGATTTAGGAATCTGCGTTGTTTGGTCGATTATCAAATTTCCCAGTTCAGGCAAGTTACTTGAATAGGAAGTAAACGGCATGTAACTAGTTTTTTCTACATTTAGAGTGAGTTTGTTATATGCAAGCCACCTTTTAATAATAGAAAAGTCAGCTTCTACCATAACTTTTAGGTTTTCCCAAGTGTCTCCTTTATAAAATATTGCGGTGTCATCAGCAAAGCTCGTAATGGTACCTTTTATGTTCATTATCAATAAACTGTTTACATATATAGTGAATAACAAAGGTCCAAGAACGGTGCCTTGCGGAACACCAAAGGTTACATCTCTCGTGGCACCATCAAGATTAACCTGTTGATTTCGATCATTCAAATAACTTTCTATAAGTCGAAAAATTCTTCCCCTAAATCCATAACATTTAAGTTTTTGAAGTAATATATTATGCGATACCGTGTCAAAAGTTTTTGAGAGGTCAACGAATATGCATAATGCTGGTGTTTTTGAATCTATAGCTTCATAAATGGATTTTGGTAATGCACATATAAGCATCTTCCGTTGATTTACCATCTCTAAAGCCATACTGATTTTTTGAAATAATCTGGAATTTGTCTAAAAATTTTACAATTCGGGTTTTTAAAATTTTTTCTATAACTTTGGATAACGTAGATATTAGGGATATAGGTCGATAGTTTTCTACTTCCAATTTAAATCCTGTCTTGTGTATCGGCTTAATAATACCGACTTTTAGACATTTAGGATAATAGGATTTTCCAAAACATATATTAATTAAATATGAATAGATTTCAAAGATAATTGTTGTAATTAATACCACAAGATGGTTTTCAAAGATATTTTTGTAATGTATACTACCACATTTTGTTAGTCAATCTCTTTATTTTTCGTTTGCATTTACATTTATATTATCACAGAATAAACAATATACAATAACAATTAATATTATTTAATTATTTAAATGTACATTAGAAAAATATTTTTATTCCAATTTCAGTCTCTCTAGTTCAATGTTTTGAAAATAATTTTTAAATAAGCATTTTTATTATTATAATATACACATTGAACTAGATACGAAATTGGAACGTGTTTATTATTAATTGCATATGAAATTAAATATTTTAATTCAATAAATAATTAATTTCATTTACAGGATGTTAATTTAATTGGTGAATATAAAGAAAAATGTTCAAATCTGAACAAAATCTGATGAAGGTTTATTAATAATGTCCGATACATGTTTTAAGGTTTCCGATCGAATGCCATCATTTCCAGGAGACTTTTTGTTTTTGAGAGATTTTATTAAATTTTCAATTTCAGTTTCATGGGTAGGGTATAGATAGAAAGTGTTTTCAAAATGTGAGATATTTTCCGTGAAATTTTCCGGTGTTTTTATGTTTCTCGCATATTGTTCCCTTAAGTCGCTAAACAAATTGTTAAATTCATTTGCTATGGCGTTTTTATCTGTAATTATTTCATTATGTTTGTTAAGTGATGTTATTTTTGTTTTAGGGCTTGTCTTTCCGCTTACCTGGTTTACACAATTCCACATACCTTGTGAGGAGTTTTTGTTTTTATCTATTAAACATTTAGCGTATTCTTTTTTTGTATTTTGAATTGACTTAGTTAATCTATTTTTTAGATTTTTATAGCTTTGTTCTAGATAATAATTTTGGTTTTTTTGTAATTCCAAATAGATATTATTTTTTTCTGTTATTAGTTTAAGTAGATCTTAGGTTATCCATGGTTTATTAATGTTTTTGCTTATAGCTATCTTTACAGTTGTAGAATTTTTTTCAATATATGTATTTAAAGTAGTAATAAATGTTTCTGTCATGACATCTACATTGTTGTTTATATAAATCATGTTCCAGTTTACCTGTTTTAGATTGTTTCTTAGTTTAGAATAATTAAAAAAAAAATTATATTAATTTGGGTTTGGTTTATTGTAAATAAATGAACTTTTTAATGTAAGGATTACTTGGTCATGATCTTTAGGTTCACACCTGAGGATATAAAAATTTATTTCCGTAAATATCGGACCTTAACATTTGACATAAAAGTAAACTAAACATGTACTGCTTACTTGTCTAGTTATGTCATTGATATACGAAATATATTCAAAATAATTTAATATGGTTTTATATTCATTTACAAAATCGACGTCTTCTAACAATATATTGATATTAATATTGCGTTATAATATGCGTTTTAGTTTTAGCTTTACTTATAGGGGCTTTAGAATGTGTAGTCAAAATGGTGGTGGGTTTAAGGGGACGGTGCAAATTCGAAATATACATTCCCTCAAAACCGGAAAAGTACAGCATAAAAATTATGGCATTAACAGATGCTGGAACAAGTTCTATAACGGGAATATATATGCTGGCAAAAAAATCGGATGGCTTGCAAAACCTTTATTAAATAGTAATAGGAATATAATGGCAGACATCTAGTTCTCTTCAGTAGAACTAGCTGAAAATTTGGAGTGAGGGTAGCCATATGTGAGTAGTGGGGATTAAGTGTAAAGGTTAAAAAAAAAGTCCTTTATTTCTCACAAAGTCAATTTATTGGCGACCGGTTTCGAAGTTGTCACTTCATCATCAGGCACACCTAAATGGAATATCAAGGAGTCAGTTGTAATAAAAACAATTATAAAAGCATGAACGGACTTTAACATATACAAAATAACAGAAAAAACACAAAAGAAAGTTAAACAATAACCTTGACTCACCTTGACTAATTCCATAAAGGAAGCGCTACAAAAAGTTTAACAGAACGAGTTAAAAAGTCATGTGTAATAGGTATTTTTTAAGTATTTTTAAAAAATGTTTTAAATGTAGGTTAGGTTAAACCACCAGATGTCTTTTTGAATAAAATAATTAATTAAAACACATTTAAGACAATTATTAACTAAACAACACAAAATAGTTTTACAAGCACAAACAGTTTAAACAATTTTTAAGGAAATAATGTTAATTACTGAAAGTAAAAAAGTAAAAATTATCAGACTGTCAAGACATCTATCTAGATTTTTAATGAATCAATGCAGTAAACTGTAAATATTAAATTAGCGGATTAATAGTGTACTAACGGAGGTGTTATTTACTGAAAGTAAGTATAGGTGGCGATGACAAAAATTATTTTACTTTATTTTACTTTCAATAAATTTTGTCATCGCCACCTATACTTACTTTCAGTAAATAACACCTCCGTTAGTACACTATTTATCCGCTAATTTAATATTTACAGTTTACTGCATTGATTCATTAAAAATCTAGATAGATGTCTTGACAGTCTGATAATTTTTACTTTTTTACTTTTTACTTTCAGTAATTAACATTATTTCCTTAAAAATTTTTTAAACTGTTTGTGCTTGTAAAACTATTTTGTGTTGTTTAGTTAATAATTGTCTTAAATGTGTTTTAATTAATTATTTTATTCAAAAAGACATCTGGTGGTTTAACCTAACCTACATTTAAAACATTTTTTAAAAATACTTAAAAAATACTTATTACACATGACTTTTTTAACTCGTTGTGTTAAACTTTTTGTAGCGCTTCCTTTATGGAATTAGTCAAGGTGAGTCAAGGTTATTGTTTAACTTTCTTTTGTGTTTTTTCTGTTATTTTGTATATGTTAAAGTCCGTTCATGCTTTTATAATTGTTTTTATTACAACTGACTCCTTGATATTCCATTTAGGTGTGCCTGATGATGAAGTGACAACTTCGAAACCGGTCGCCAATAAATTGACTTTGTGAGAAATAAAGGACTTTTTCTTTAACCTTTACACTTAATAGCTGAAAATTTGTTGAAAAACGAAATACCTATGTCAACACTATAAGAAAAAATAAAACACATACCTCTAGAGTTTTTACCTGCAAAAGGGGGAAAGGAGGGAGATTCAGTTTACGGTTTTACAAGAAATGTGTCTTTAATGTCATATACGCCAAATAAAAATAAATCTGTTATTTTGCTATCCACAATGCATCACAGTAAAGCCATCAACAGTGAAACCGGAAGGAAAGCCTAAGATTATATTCTTTCATAATATGACCAAAGGCGGAGTCGACTCAATCGATGAGAAATGTGCCAAGTCAATTTTTTGGAGATCTGCAGTGGAAAATCCTATATTTTGTACTCTTCATTTCCAGACAACAATGACTCTTTTTAATTTTATAAAAAAATTATCCATTCAATTGGTAGAAGGCCATATGCGCAATAGTTTACAAATGTCCAACATACCACGCGAATTTAAATGTTCTATACGTTGCATTTTGGGCATTCGGGAAGTAGCACTTCCAGTTTTAGAATACCGCTTGAAAACTAAAAAACATTGCTACATATGCCCTTCCAGAATAAGAAAAAAAACAGCATTCACATGCGCGAAGTGCCGTGAGCCCATATGCCTTCAATGTTCACATAAATGCTGTACGACTTGCTGTGCCGCTTTAGATGATTGAGGAAGTCTAACCCTTGCTGGTTTTTTCAGTTTATATAGGGTGTTTCAAAAAGTTTGGTCATAAATTATATTACATATTCTTGGGTCAAAAATAGGTCGATTAAACCGTACTTACCTATATACAAAAGTGCACCCAAAAATAGTTACAGGGTGTATAAGATAAATATTTAAATGAATTTTTTTAACGTTGCTCTTAAACTGTTTGACATTTTTTCATGAAATTTTATATGACGTGTTAGAATACCATGACTAATAATATTGAGGAAGGGGCAATATTTTTTTCTTGATATCTATAGGTTTTTGGAGGGGGTCACCGCCCTTTTCTCCACTCAACTTTTTTGTATTCCAACCATGACTGACAAAATCGAGGTAGAGGCAATATATTTTTTTTTTATTTTTGTAGGATTTTGGAGGGTGTCACCACCCTTTTTTCTACTAAACTTCTTTGTAATATAAAATTTTATTAAAAATCAAACCCTACTGAAATGCAACATCTACAGTTCATCAAATTTCTAGAGGTGTTCGACGCCCAGACAGAGAACGCGCTACGTGTGACTAAGATAGCTATTGTACAGTCTGCTAAACAAGTTATTTTAAATAGTTTTTAATATTTTTAGGTAATTAAATTTTAAAAGTGTGGAATAGTTTAGGGATTAAATTGGTCTGATTGGGCTTTCTTAGAACGTAAAAGCAGCTAAAGATAGTATGTAGAATTGAAAATAATTATTATGCCATAAAAGGTGTTTTGGAATTCCTTCAACCTTTTGAAATTGAGTCAGAAAATATAAATTTTATAGGATAGCGGAAAATACCTATAATTTTTTTGTAGGCCTTTGTAAATCGTGGAAATAGTTTATATTTTATTTCTACCTTATTAAGGAAAATGGTACCTATTATTAATAACGGTTGTTTCTGAAACATTACTAAAATTTTCGAAATTTTGTTTTTCTACAAAATAATAAACTATACTATTTAGAAAAAAATTTATTTCTCTTATAATTTTATAAAAAATAACAGGTGAATATTTACATTTCTTGATCTATTAAACAAAAAGATAAATTATCTCGACGAATGACACCATGTTCTAGTACGGAAGCTAGCTTTACATTTTTGTTGGTGGTTTCATGGGTTTCATATCAATTTTTTGTAATTGAAGTTTACACGTACATATACCTCTTAACACTTGTTTGCTTTATTAAAAAAGTGTGTTGTTGTGATTTACGTCGAAATAAGTCAAAAACAACTTGAAACCCCATATAAAATCAAAAAGGAGAAACGGAAAAAAATTGAGCCTGTAAATGAACACAACTCAGAAACAAAAATAGCTATCTAATAATAAAAAAATAAAATTTGATTCTTGTGCAGCTTCATCTATATCATTAACTGTTTTTGGTTTTTTAATGGTTTTTCTTGGTGATGAAAATTCCGATATCTCACGGTTATCGATTCTTTTTTTCTCTCCAGAAATGCGGACGACAGTGTTTTTAGATACTCCTGTGGTTGCAGCAACATGATAATTTACATTTTTAAATAGTATTGAAGGTGAATTAAAGTTTCCTTCTCTTCTCATAAACTCTATAACATTGGCTATTATTTCGCGAGATTGACTGTTAATCACGCGGCCTCTTAATTTGCTATTAAACTCCATACTTAGGTTCTATTAAACTGTAATGAGCAAAAAACACAAACGAAAATAAAAGAAATGTTTTAGCGAAATTTACATCTGACATTTACGTCTGAATGAAATAGTGAAATACTTGATGCGCAGAGTGTACTTTCATTGCGTAAATCCGTCGGGATGCCTGTCAGTAGTGCTTTCTCTGTCTAGCCGTCGAAAGCCTCTAGAAATTTGATGAACTGTATTTGGAAACTTTTTTTTCCACTAGTATTTGTTTGTAAAATATTTAGTTTAGACGATACAGCCACTTAAAATGACATCTTAAAAATATTCAATGTAAATTATACGTATGCAAAAATATCAAAATTCGATTTTATATGTAGTAAGTGTATACAGGAGGAGAATGTAATTTTAAACACCTGTTAAATTAATTTTTTATATTTTGATGACATTAACTTGATTTTGATATTTTTCATACGTAGAATTTCCATTGAATATTTTTAAGTTGTCATTTTAAATGGCTGTATCGTCCAAACTAATTTTTTTACAAACAAATACTAGGAGACAAAAAAGTTTTCAAATGGATGTTGCATTCCAGTGGCGTTTCATTTGTAAATAAATTTTATACTACAAAAAAGTTGAGTGGAGAAAAGGGCGGTGACCCCCTCCAAAAACCTATAAAAATCAAGAAAAAAATATTGCCCCTTCCTCAATATTATTAGTCATGGTATTCTAACACGTCATATAAAATGTCATGAAAAAATGCCAAACGGTTTAGGAGCAACGTTAAAAAAATTAATTTACATTTTTATCTTACACACCCTGTAACTATTTTTGGGTGCACTTTTGTATTTGTATTAGGTGCCATCGGCATCAGCTACTACGGTTATTAGCCTCGTGTTCAGTGTGGGCTTTGTTACTGTTTCCTAGCGCCACTTTAGGAACATGTAATGAAGTCATTTTTCATTACTATTTTTTTTTATTCAATTGCCGAATTAGTATTCTTATTAATAATTTCAAATCTAACTTTCATTAGAATCCGGCATGTCAATTTAATAAAATTAATTATTCATTACTATTATAATTTATAAATCAACTTTTTGGCTTCACCCTGTATCTATTATTTTGAAATATATAATAATCCGAAAATTCATAGTACTTTCACAATATAGCAATGGTTTTCAAAAGTCATTTTAAACCAGGGTTTTGAATTTATATTATAGAAAATTGTAGATTTGGGAATTTATTATTTTTAATATTTTTACACGATAACGAACGCCGGCAGCAAGCACCGTCCCCTTCTCGAGTACCTTTTCCCACTTAAGTTGATCATGCGTGGAACATTGGTAAATATTTTTGACCCGAGTACGAGACCATGGCGAGAGAAATTTTTAATTCCATTCCGAGCGATCGAAAGAGTCAGTCGACAAAAATAGCAGCACCGCGAGCTAAAACCATATTTACCGCAGTTAGTACAAAAAACCCGTTTTTATTTTTTTGCCGTAGTATCGAGTTTAGATAGGAATTAAAACCGAATTAAATTAGTATATTTAAACACCGTTTGAGATCACATTTTAACACGTAAATAATTTTGTAAAAATTCCGAAATTTAATAATTAAATTAACAGTCGAAAAATAGTTTCTTGTTTTGATATTGACCGTGTTTATTTTTTTTTATTATCGTCTTCGAACGGTGAGGACTGCTTCCGTTATAAATTGACTTTGTAAATAGAATTATTAAATAAGTAAATTGGGAAAAGATAGGAATTAGAGTGTTCATTTTTTTTAAAATTTAGATAGACTTTTAAAAGAATAGATTTGTTAAATTCCTATTTGTGGGAAATAAGGGAATTAAATATTTTTTTTTGTTGGTTTAGTTTGACTGTTCGCGATATTTTTTTTTACTAAAAGGGAGGGTATCATTTCCTGTTTTGAATATAAAATTTCCGTTCCTTTATTTTTCCGTCCTGGCTACTTCCAATTAACTCACTGAGGGCTTAAAGTTCCGTGTGTTAATTTCCCTTCCTGTCTATTCCCAAATAACTCACTGAGGGCTTAAAGTTCCGTGTGTTATTTTCGTTCCTAGCTTTCCGCAATTAACTCACTGAGGGCTTAAAGTTCCGTGTGTTAATTTTCCTTCCTGTCTATTCCCAAATAACTCACTGAGGGATTAAAGTTCCGTGTGTTATTTTCGTTCCTAGCTTTCCGCAATTAACTCACTGAGGGCTTAAAGTTCCGTGTGTTAATTTTCCTTCTTGTCTATTCCCAAATAACTCACTGAGGGCTTAAAGTTCCGTGTGTTATTTTTCTTCCTAGATATTCCTGTCCGACTTGGGGTTATAATAATAAATAACAATAAGAGATAGTGTGGGTTTGATTCACCGTAGCTTGCTCATTGTATTCAGGGGTTTTGAAAACGAAACAAACATTTAGAAAGATTTCGAGTGGTCCTCACGAGTTACAGAAGTGCCGAAGTTTAATTTTTTTTATTCATACTAGCCTTGATTTAAATTTTGATTTACTACCGTAAATTTTGGAATTTTTAAAACTAATATCCTTGATTAAAATTTTGATTTGCTTTGCGATTTAAACAATTACCGTAAATTTAAATTGTTGAATCCGTATTATCCATGATTTACAATTAGATTATTTTTTTTTTCTCGATTTGAGAGTAATTGCCGTAAATTTAGAATTCATATTATCCGAGATTTAAATTTTGACCTTAGTCTGAGATTTCCGAATACAATTTTTTTTTTGTATACGCGACCCCTTTACCGTATCCAGTTTAAGCAATCTGATTGAGAATACCTGCCAACTATATCAGCCGTTCGTTACCGTTTTGCCATTGCTTCATTTTTTTTGTTCAGGGTTTCATTACCGAGGGTGGGCGTTGAAATATTTTATTTTCCTTTTTTTAGTGTATATAGTTAAAATCAATATATGTGTCAAAATTACCGTGACTATTACTGAGTTTACTGATCACCAATTTACTTCCCCCTTATTTTTCAGCAGTGAAAAATTCTTTGCAACCACAAGTAGTGATTAAAGCCCATTATTTGTGGCTACTAATTATTTGAGTCTAAGTAACCTTTGACCCCTGGAATTTTTCATCTCCATCTGTGCTGCCCGAGTACTTTCGACGCTGTTTCGAGAGTTTGTGGAGTAAACCATCACCAAAAATCTGGCGCTCGAGAACCGTCCGTAACCAGCGTCATTCGTAAGGAACCGTTTTCTCTGAGGCGAGAAAACCCCTTACAAACAGCACTGTAATTTAGAACCCAACAGTGAATAGTCGAGTGGGAAATCCTACCAAGGCATCGGGTCGGTGGTGTAGTGGTCTAACGCGCTTATATTCATTTATAAGGAAGTTTATGTGTCAGAGACTGCTGGGCTTTAAATCTCAGACCACACCATGTGGATTTTTAATTAAATTGCATGGTTCGGTATAGGATTTGATGTGTGCCGTATTAATAGAAATTCAATTTCTGTTGATATGACATGCAGATTATAAAAAATCGCCATACATTACCGTCTCGATGATGGTGGGTGAGGTTTTCCGGGTTTTCCTCACCTGTAAGTCAAATGGCACCATCAATCATCTTTAAGTCGCCCCGGAGCGCCACGGCAAATAATAATAATAGCCGTCCCTTTCCCCGCACAAGCTCAGCTTTTGGGGTTAAAATTAACTCGTAAGGGGGTGAATTAGGGAGAGTATTATTATTATTATTATTATTATTATTATTATTATTATTATTATTATTATTATTATTATTATTATTATTATTATTATTATTATTATTATTATTATTATTATTATTATTATTATTATTATTATTATTATTATTATTATTATTATTATTATTATTATTATTATTATTATTATTATTATTATTATTATTATTATTATTATTATTATTATTATTATTATTATTATTATTATTATTATTATTATTATTATTATTATTATTATTATTATTATTATTATTATTATTATTATTATTATTATTATTATTATTATTATTATTATTATTATTATTATTATTATTATTATTATTATTATTATTATTATTATTATTATTATTATTATTATTATTATTATTATTATTATTATTATTATTATTATTATTATTATTATTATTATTATTATTATTATTATTATTATTATTATTATTATTATTATTATTATTATTATTATTATTATTATTATTATTATTATTATTATTATTATTATTATTATTATTATTATTATTATTATTATTATTATTATTATTATTATTATTATTATTATTATTATTATTATTATTATTATTATTATCAGAATAAATTTTAAACAATTAAATTAAATGAAAAAATTCCGGCCAGCGGTGGGATTCGAACCTGGGACCCTTGAATTCGCAGGTAGAGACTACCACTGAGCCACTCACCCCCTCCTCTTTTTTTTTGTTGTGAGATTTAGTTTTATAATTCAGTCATATTGTAAAAAATATTTTGATTTTATTACTTTTAAGAATGTTACACGCTTTATTTACACTTTAGTGATAATATTGTTTTTTAATGCCTTTAAAGTTACTTTGTAATCACTTTTTAAGGAATGTGTTATAATTAAATTTAAAACTAACGTGTATGGTTTAATTATATGAAATACAAAGTAGCAAAAGCGATTCAGAATTTAAAAAAATATAGTAAGACTCCTTGTCAGTATCTGTGTCCCAAATCTAGGTGTCCGTAGTTAAAAGTTACATAAGGTATATATACACCCTTGAATTTGTTCTGATTTTATGAACTGTGGTCATAGATTCCGAATACCAGGCTTGCTAATCAAAGATAATAACGTATCATTTGGAAATGCGAGACCGAGATAGCAAGGCAGCAAACACTGCCGTGTTAAAAGTGCTGTTGCCTCTCTTGTATCGGTCGCGCTGTCCCAAATGTGCTTCATTTAATTATATATAATTCAGACGTAAGAGACACATTTCGGTTTCCTTACGCGGTCGCTTGTCGCCTGTCACCTGTTTCGGTCTCGCGTTCCCAAATGGTACCTTAACAGTATCTAGTCGCACTCTCTGTCCGCGATTCTACTTCGAAACTCGAAATTTAAAATTGAGTTTGTTTTTACAAATTGGTTATAGAAACTGAAAAATATTGCTGATATATTAGGAAAGCATGAAGACTCGAAAACTCATGTAAATCATTTAAAATCATTGATAGAGCTAAATGAAAGGTTGTAAACTTGTGAGACAGTAGATTCAGCTGCAAAAAGTTAAGTAATTCTATAATTAAATATTGACATGAAGTATTTGTGTCTAAACTAGAAAAAGTAAATTTTTACCATTACATTATAAAAAATTAAAAATATACACAGGATGATCTATTAGTGTGAAGTCCAATATATATGCCGTTATTAGGGATATAAAAAAAATATCATCACAAAACGGTAGACAGCAACAAATTAGATATTTTAAAATTATTTTTAAATATACAGGGTCTTCATAGTATGTTTTGTGTTGATGAATTTCAGTGAAACTAAAATCCTCGTTAAAGAACCTAACTGTACCAAGAGGATCTTTTTAGAAATGGTCCACAATACTAAAAAAAAATACACTCAATAAAAAATCTGATGTAGCCAATTTAAGCAAAATTTACAATTATCTACTCTCTTTGCAAAATTAAATTTCAAAAAAACAAAATTTTTCTTTTCTCATCAATAATTTCTTTGTAACTTTCTTTTTTTTTTCTCTTTCCAATTTTCCATTTCTTTGTATCTTCTAATTACTTATTTTCTGTTTTAAAATTCTTTTAGAAATATTTCAATAACATTACAAAAAATTCAAATAATTCTTTTTATTAACGCAGATCCAAAAATATTATAGTTGTATCCAGGTCGTTATTTTCTTATATCAATGGCTTTTTGCACATGCTGATAAATTTCGTATTTGAACACCGGGTCAGTTTTAACGTAGAAATCGACGATGATGGATTTAAAATTCCACTAATAAAATTTTCTCAGTCTTCAATTTTTAACCATAGTTGTTCTTTTTGTTTTAAACAAATTCAATAATGTATAATGTTAACAAAAAAAGTTTTTAATTTGTATTTGATGTCAACTTTTTCTTTTAATCTCAGTTTGGAGAGTAAATTAGTTTATTCTGTTTTTGTAACTAATTCTTAACAACGATTTTTGTATTCATTGTAGATGTTCTGATGAAGGAAATAAATATTTTCCTAAAGCTCAACAAACAAAAAAGAGTGCATTTTATTTACTAAAAAGCCCTTCTTATCTTTGACTGCATCCCCAAGATATTTCAATTTTTTCTCAACTAGTCAGTCAGTACTACCCTCCTTTTTCTATATATATATATTTCATAGAATACATATAAACAATTCCTGCATACAATCATATTTCAAATTAAAATCGTAATTTATGAAATATATGCCATTTTTACTATGTTACCATAAATAATGTCATCGCCGTGGACCGTCCGATTTGTCATTTTAAAATTCATTAGGAAGCACAATCGAGAGAATCTTACAGTAGGCGGAGTTTTCTTTACATCTCAGTTTTCCATCAGCATCAGCATTAAAGCATACATTTGTTCTTTGATTTGCTTGAAGTAGTTGAGTAATTAACGTGGTAAAAAGAGGTACATCCCCAGACAACACACCAAATCCCAGAGATATCCGCAGAATATCTTTTGTGGATATCCAATATATCCACAGGATATCAGAAATATTCCGTGGATTTTAATATGGATATCCAAATGTCCGTCTATATCCAGGATATAGAAGATATCCTAATGGATATTTAGCAAAATATCTAATGGGTATCTTCCAGAAAATACAAGAAATCACAGAGATATCCACATAATATATTTTGTGGATATTCAATATATCCAATATGGCTATCCAACCAAATTTCCATCTATATCCCAGGATATAGAAGATATTCGGATATTCAGAAAAATATTTTATGGGTATCTTTAGTAGAGGTTCATAAGTAACCAATGAATATTGAATAACGGCGAAAGAAAATAGCTGAGATAAAAAATATTTTCAACACTCTGCCTTTGATTTTGTCCACTAAGGAGAAAGTCATCCTTATTAGGACTCTTCAGCAATAAATGAAAATTCTTGACTCCAGTCTCTAATGGAGTGAATAGGACACACATTTCGATCGACCTCAATTACAGCGGGTCGAGCATGAGTAGATGCGATAGTGGTATCGTCATCTATACTAAGTAAGCAGAATCAAATAACATCTAGTGGATATCCATGATGGTTTGCGTTCGCGCCTAGACTTTGATATATTTAGTGGATGTTCATGGGATATTGAATACACCTTAAAAAAATTAATTTTAAATATCTGAACTGTACTATTAGCCACAATGGCGAGCACAATAGCGTAATTTTTTAATAATTTGCTATATAATTACTATTATTTATGGACATTTGCATGTCTATAAATTACATTTCATGGATATAAAATAGATATCTACCATGAACTGGACATTCAGTGGATATTGGGATGTTCAGTAGATATCAAAAGGATTTGGTGTGCTGTCTGGGTCTGTTTTTATTGTATCAACACCATGCATCTGTAACGGTTTTAACTGTTATTTTATTATTTCGGACATAATAACCTCTTACTCAAATGTCATTTGTCGTCTATGCCTGGTGTCAAAAGTAGTGACATTTTTATTTTGATCTAACAGACAGCAGTTCGTTGGTTATCTTTGTTGACGATTTTTTCATCTCGAGCAAAAACAACAATATTTTAATTTTTCTCATTTTTATAAAACTCATGTTCGAGGCAAACAGCCAAGGCTCCAGGACGCACAGGTTAGGTAGATTAGTTAGTTTTTTTTTTAAAGAAACTTAAAATAATTCCCATCGGAAGACAATTCAGCCTTACTGAAATGCATATTTCGTGTGAATTAATCACAATGCTTTAATCTCAATGACGATAAATAATCGTTTAGCTCTGAAAATATTAATTTGTAAATTAAGAGCATTGTAAGGATAACATTTGTTAAATGAGGCAGCTATAGTTTGAGATTAGCGAAACATTTGCCATTAGTATTTAATTTGCCGCTGAGTTTTAGTTTTTCCGGTAATAGGGATTAGACGAACGGTTACATGGTGTCGTTTGATTATTTTTATGTTACTATTTTTAATGAAAACACTGAGAGCCTTCGCCGAATTAAACAATCTTAACGTTCATTACACTGAAACCCCTACCTATTTTCCTTTCACTGACCATTACACTCTTATTACCTTGGATATTGCCATTACGAAAATATCAACGATGTAAGAAATAGTAGAACCATCTTATTCCAAGATAAACTGGAAAGTTTACAGACGTACTCTAGACGAAAACGTACAAATTCGAGTCATTAGTACTTCACAAGATATTAAAATTGAAATCAATAATTTCCTTAAGAACATAAAAGCGGTAAGAAACCAATCCACAGCACTTATGACTCAAATACATTACCGGCGACATACAGGACACCTCATACGCATGAAAAACCGTTTGAGTTATTGTTGGCAGACTAATCGACAACCCGCTGACAGGTTAAAGCTCCTCGATATTGCTAATCACATCAGCTATCTTATGCAAGAAATATGCAATAAAAAATGACAAAAAATCCTGGAAGCGGTAAGACAACTCAGTATGGATAATTGCGAAGCACCTTTTTAAATTAAACTCACAAATCCCACACTGATAAACGGATAATCAGATACGATACAAACGAACAATAAGGTCGTTTATTTGGTGAAATCTTTCAGGATATTTTTACAAACCATATTCCAAACAACGCAGAACAACAGCAAACATATTACAAAACAGGAAGGGCCCTCCGTCTTTTCCAAAACAGGAAGACTTACGGACTGGACGAAATCTTTAATATCCTGCTTACAAACTTATTCAAGAAGGCTATTGTACAGTTATGTTATGTTGAGAATGGGGTGTTAATACACTGCGACCTAAAAGATCTATTGTGCCCCCTTCGGTCGCCACTACACTAAGGAAATGTCTCAATGCCTATAGCGACCCTTTCAATCCTATTTTCTCAAGGAAGTGTAGGATTTAAAGTGGCTTCAAGTTAGGTAAATCTCCCTCTTCTATTTGATATCTTCCTAGATATAGTGCCATTGGATTCTGGAGTGCTACACATTCAGTTAGGATGTGAATGGAGGTTTCGTCCTCGTCCTCACCTAATCTGCACTCTCTATCCTCTACTACTCTCAGTTTACTTAGGTGTCCTTTTAGTCGGCAATGCCCGGTAAGGATCCCTGTTACAATACGTAGCCTGTTCTTGCTCAGGCAGGTGCAGGCTTCCGATATTTTCTGGTTATATTCACCCAGAAGTATCTTGGCCTCCCTCAGCCCCAAGAGATTGTTCCAATTATCGGTTCTTCTACTACCTAATTCTTTTTTAATCTCTGCTAATATTATGTTACTGCTGATACCGCAGATTGGCTTAGGTCCTACAAAGGGTGTTTGAGCCCCTTTCCTTGCAAGACTATCTGCAATCTCGTTACCCTGAACCCCGTTATGTCCCGGGACCCAAGTGAGAATAACTCTATTTTTCTCGCCTAGCTCATTCAATTGTTCTATATTGTACAGTTACATTACATCATAAATGCAACTTTTAAGGCCCAACACTATCCAGCATGCCTTAAAATCGCTAACGTAATTACCATCAGGAAAAATATTAAACCTTTTAAAATGGTTGAATGCTACCGTCCAATTTCATTACTTACCTGATTTTTCAAAATTTTGAACTAAGTCATTCTTACTAGACTACAAAACTTTGACATCGATAACCATATCATCCTCCCGGAACAGTTTGGTTTCAGAAAGGGTCACGGTACTGTAGTACAGATAATAAACACTAATGAGGGTCCTACATGCGACGATTTTTGTAAGATTTGTACAGTCCATCGATTCAGTCCATAACTCAACATGAAGTGCTCGATCTGACTTACATCTGGCCTTTCCTTTTTTGTCTAATATGACGATGAAGAGTAAAATGTGCTGATTAAATCTTGCCTTTAGATAAGAACTGTGCGTTTTGGCCTGCAGGCCATATCGGAGCGTGTAGAAACTCTATAAGAACCAAACAGTGCTAGAGGCTCTAGACACCGAAAATGCGTTTAATACCGTCTGGACCGGAGGGCTAATATACAAAATGATTATGAATGACTATCCTAGTCACATTATAAAAATAATTTTAAATTCAACATTAAAACATACAAAACAATAACAGTCACAAAAGCAAGCAGATGGAATTAAAAGTAACCTCAAAGTAGAAAATAAGACAATAGAACCCAAAACGTCAATTAAATATTTTAGTTTGTCTCTTAATAGGAGATTAACGTTTAAAAGACATACTAGTGACCGAGTAGCCAAGGCCTCATGCACGATTAAAATGCTGGACCCTATGCTGGCCCACAACAGAAAGTTTACAAGGTCAAATGAACAATTACTTTTCAAACAAGGAATATTATACTCTTATGTAGATGTTCAGTCTACTGCCCCGTGGCAGAAACTCATTTTGAAAAACTACAAATATGTCAAACCAGGTGTCTTAGGTTAATACTTCTTTGTACAAAATACCCCAAAATTACAGAACTACAATAACGGACAAATATTTTTCCTAGTATATACAAAATATATAGGACAAATTCTTCAAAAATTGTCTTCCGCAGCAAGTTAGGGAAGACATAAATCAATACACTGCAATAAACAGCCAAAATAGAAAGTATGTTTGGATCCATAGAAACCTAACAATTTACAGACGATGAACAGGGACAAAAATAAAGTACAAATGCACACAATCATAGCATGTAGTTATTACTAAATGCACTACCCAAAGCCGACTACGTCTTTAAATCTAGTCGGAGACTGAACGGTGAACTGGGTGGGAGGGGCATAGGATTGGCTACCTGCAATTGGAACATCTCCGGATCTATGGCTGTCCACTCTATACTCGAACAATTTTCCAATGATGGTGACTCATCTTGCGGATTGCACTGTGGTCAACCGGCAACAATGTAATTAATTATATTATGATTTTCAGAGCGCAGCTTACCGGGATCATTTTATTGTTTATGCTTCGTCAACGAGGACATTTAAAAAATGAGATTATTCCATTATTTTTACTCCTCGTACAAATATTATATCTAGCAAAGTTATGTAAATACTTTGAATCTGAGATGAACTCGTCAATACTAAAAAGGTCTACTGCGAAGGCTAACAAACTATTTTAGTATTAATTCAATTAAATAAATCACTTTTGTAGCGTGAGACAGGTGTATGGTTAGTTGTAGTAGTTAAAACAGCTTAAAATGGAACATAACACTTTTAATTACTACTAAATTTTATTTAGTTCTTTATACGCCCATTATATAGTGATGTTTTTTGTTTATAATAGCTTAATGAAAATATTGGTATATAATCTGTATTTTCTCATTTCCAATTTAATTTTAATGAAATTTGGTAAAAATATACCTTTTTCTTAAATAAACAAAAAAAAATTAATATCTACAAATATTTTAAATTTTTCAAAAGAAATTCTACGGTGAAAACTTATCGTACACAGTTCTTCAGATACTCATTTTTTACGTTTTACATTTAGTTTTCTATAAAATAAAAACATGCTCAAACCTGAAGAAAAACAATAAATTACAATAGCAACAATGATTTATTCCTTTTATTTTTTGACCAGAATTCTTAATTTTCTATTTATAATATTGCTTCAGACATTTAATCAGAATGATTAAGATTTAGACAAATACATTTTTTAGTCGTGGGTTTTAAATTTTAAAGCGCTACGTTTCATATCAAAGTCCTGTTAACAATTTTTTTTTCTCTAAGTTTAATTTGAGTTTACTAATGGTAACAGGTATATGATTGATGTATTTTACCTTAACAGCATTAAGATGAATGGAGTAGCTGGTCCAAGTATTTCACAACTAAAGTGGAAAATTGTTTCATACGATGAAAAACAGATGGTCTGTAGCGTATATGAAGGTTTAATAAATACACTTCCGACAATGCAAGCCTCAGGCCGCTGTTCATTTTTAACGAGAGTATATGTAGCGACAATTAAACGCATTGTATGTAAAAAAAGGTGACTCCAAAAGTAAATTGTCGTGGTCGAAAAAACATTAAATTGGAAGAGCACCAGAAAAATATGGTACGCACAACTATTCATTCTTTTTTTTGTTTGAAAACAAACCGTCAACCATGGAATCCGTTAGAAGGAAATTATTGGAGAACGATCTCGTTCCATAAATGAGCCGAGTGACATTGAGAAAAATAGTACACAAGTTAAAGTTTTGATATGCAAGACGATCTCGTAACTCTGTTTTATTAGAAGAGAAGATATAGTTTTATGGCGACGAAAATATCTTCGGTCTATAAGGTAACATCGTTCGGCAAACACGACAATATTGTAATGTGAGCCATTTCATTATTCAGTCATGCTCTAATACTCCAAGTCCCTCTCTGTATTATTTGGCCTTTGAGGCTCAACTTGTCCGCTTATTATACATAATTTAACCCTTTAAGACCAAACCTATGGGACGACTATGGTGGAGACACTTTCGCGAACATTCCAGAGTCAACGCGATACTATTTCTAGTCTAAATATAACGTGATAACGTTTCTGGTACCTTCTGCCAATTTTGGTGGGGGAGAATTCTAGACCACCAATTTGTATATAAATTGGTGGAGGAGAGCCACCAGAGTTAGTTATTATATGGATAGTGAAGATAAATAGTAATTAGTTGATAGACAGTGGTGAATATAAATAGTGATCAGTTTAAAGACATTCGAAATATATATAAATTAGAATAGTTGTGTTATAAAATAAATAAGTGTTTAAATAAATTATTAATAAATAAACTGTTGTTTTAAAATAAATAAACATCACATTGTTGTCGGAAGTGAGATAGTGTAAATAAATAGTGGACAAGTTGAGCCTCAAAGGCCAAATAATACAGAGAGGGACTTGGAGTATTAGAGTATGACTGAATAATGAAATGGCTCACATTACAATATATTATCTGGATGAAACATGAGTAAATGCTGGTTACATAATATCTAAGATCTGGCAAGATACTACGGTAACAAGTTATCTACAAGCATTTGTGGAAAGTCCATCAACAGGATTACGAGAGGACCAACTAGAAAAGAACTACGTCTAATTGTCGCTCATATAGGTAGTAAAAGTGGTTTTTTAAACAACAGTGTCTTAGTTTTCTTATCTAAAATGACGGGGTATTATTAGGAAGACATGGACGCTCAACTCTTTGAAGATTACTTTCACGGATCGAGCCAAATTCAGTGATAGTGCTTGATAACGCTTCTTATCACAGCCGCTTAGTGGAACGTCTGCCCACTCTGACTACTAAAAAAGCGATGATGCAAGGTTGATTGAGACAAAAGGTAATTCCCTTTTCTGAGAACGTGGTTAAAGAGGAGCTTATAACCATAATTAAACAGCATTGAGACAGATATCGTCAGTATGTTGTAGATACATTAGCACTTGCTCGAGGTATAACAGTATTAAAGCTTCCTGCATACCATTGCGAATTAAATCCGATAGAACTTATTTGGGCATAAGTAAATGGTTACGTAGCTGGTGAATACGTGACATTTCAAATTAGTGACGTCCAACGTTTACTGGAAATCGGAATGGAACGAATACGGAAAGAAGATTGGACAAATGGTGTAACCCACGTCATCAAGAAAGAAGACAAAATGTGGAGATTAGTATATTTATTATCAATTTAATTTTTGATTTATCTTATGTAATAAATAATTTAACAATTGCTAAATTATTTAAGTATTTCTTTAACTTTAAATTTATTGATTATTAGAAAGCATTACTTTTTTAATTTCTATCAATATTTTATATTACATTTGGTTCTGTATTTAAATTTAAATGCCCTTTTTATTTTCCCTGTTTACCACTAAATATTTTACAAATTTTATTCCTCATTATTCTTTTTTTTGTAAAATTAATAATAAAAAATTTCCATTTCCTGTCAAGCTTTTCAGACATTTCATACCAAGTAGATTAAACAATATTTAACGTAAATTAATAAAATCGCGTCAATTAAAGCTTATTTAATATTAGCATTTTATCACGAATCATTGTTACGCCGCTGCATAAGAGGATTATGGGTATTTCTAGAAATACATTGTTGCCGGCCGATCATAATCCTTTGATGAATTACCATCGTTTAAAAAATGTAATAGTATAGTTGCCAGTTTATTTCTTGAGTAGTGCATGCAGTACACCACAAACTATAACAAACACATCCACGCTTCTAAGCTAGCTTTTCCAGGTAAACAGACAAAATTAAAATCTGACATAGAAACCTTAAGGTTGGCGTTCGCGCATTGAAATCTGCCGTACATATGGGGTTGACTTTAAACGAAGCTTTCGGGAAAAATATACTTCCTTGCAATAATTTTACTATTGAAAACGGTTAACGAAGTGTTCCTAGGGGTTGTTTAGACTTCTTAAGAAACAGAGTTGTCCAAAAGTACTCGAAAAATGACTTAGACTTTTGGTATCTAAACCACATATAATTGCATTAACTTATCTAGGAATTTTCTTTAAAACTAAATATATTTACAAGTTGTTCTTCCATTACAACCGTACAACTAACACAGAAATATAATGAAACGCATCAAACTTTAGTTTTTTGAAAGCTTGGTTTAACATTTTATAGATTTTTTATGAAAACACTCTTATGTGGTATAAATATTTTTTAAGTATTTTCTTTTAGCGATTTTGTAAAAAAAATGCAAAATTGTTTAGAGAAACAGTTTTTAAGATATGGTCACACGCCGCCCTTAAGGTAATTTACTGCATAAGCTTAATAATTACAATAGTCTATTACTACCAGTCTGTAAAGGAGTCGACTCTAAATTACTCACAAGGACGAACGTCTGCTGGCTGCATACAGGCAGAACATCCCAGGATCATAAGATCCGATAAAGAAGGTATGTTTGTCAAATAAATGAGTTTGTAGATGTATACTGGTAAATATTAAATGTAAATAAAGAATTTTAAACAGAATAAAGATCGAGACCTGCCACGATCTCCTCTCTGGCCTCGTCAAATAGCAATACACACACAGACTATCAACAATAACACTCATACGAAAAAAGGACAGCCCTGGTTTTTCTAAGTTTTCCCACGGAAGACAAACACAAATAAGTTTACACAAAAACGAACATCACATTTAATTATCGATCAAAAATTCGCCAATATTGACATATAATATCGTCAGATTAGAAAATGGCACGTTCAATAACTTAAATTGAAAATTGGGTGCAGGTATTTCGGGCTAGGACGTCTTGCGCGACCATGAAGCCGGGCAGTGGATAAATTTTCGGCTCATAATTTGCGAGTATGAAATTTATTTTCTAATTTTTATACCATACCCGATAAAATAATATACCGGGTGTTCAAATTAAAGTGTTATAACTAAATACAAACGTTTCAGACGAAAGTTTTACAGTTTTGTGGAGAAAAAATTTTGGCTTAAATCGTTTTTTATAGCTAACCATGATATGGCCAACTTTTTTTTTCGCCCAGCAAAATTTTCAAGTAGCTGTTACTCAAAAAGTAAAAGACCAATAATAAAACTATTTCCCTCAAAAGTTTTTTATTTTTTTATTTACTTTAAGAATATGCAAAAAATGGGGTTCCAATTTAAAAAACAAAGTCCACCTCGATATGGCCGTATTAAAAAATGAATTTAGTCAAAATGTTTTCCTCAAAAAACTATACTTTTGTCTCAAACTTTTTTTTCCAAAATGCATATTTTACGGCGGTATTTAACTGTAACACTTTAATTTGAACACCCGGTATATTTAATGTAAATAAAATATATTTTTAAGTAAGTAAGCAGATTACGTGGTATACGGGTATTTTTGAAGACGTTTTATATAGGTACCTTAGGAAACAAAATTATTTAAATCGTAATTTTTTTCATTTGATTATTTTCCAATATAAACACTAAATTTTCGTTTTTTTTTTTCGTTTTTCTTTTTCTGTTCTATACTTGTTAATCTAAATTGTTTCTCCTTGATGAGCATCGTAAATAAATATCCTATATTCCCAAACAATGACGCTATAGATGGATCCAGCTTATTTTATGACCTTTGTCTTCTCGATTTTGATTTCTTTCGGACCATTTTAAAAAATAAGATATATTTTTGTTTCAGCTTGTTACCTTCTTTTATATTTCTATGTTGTAAATTGTACTTAAGAGGTTATTTAGCTCAAATTACTGATACTGCGTGGATTCATAAATTGACCAGGACATCTGAAATCAGAGCAGCCTGACCGGTTCGCGGGCCAAAGTCTACTTTACGATAAAATGAAAGATATTATAATACGGTAACGACAAAAAAATGTTGGGCGCCACCAAGTTTTTGAGTAACTTGGCAAACTTATCTGATTTGATATGTCCTGTTTAATTGAGTCGGTATGTGGTACTTAAAGTTATCTGTATGAGTTCTGGCAAATAAAAGAAAGTGAGAAAATTTAATACATTTAATAAAAAAAGTAAAAAGAGTGAAATTTTACATCTAATAAATTAATAGTTAGTTAGTGATTAAATCTGAATAGAAAATGAATTAAAATTAACTGATAGTTTATATGAATGAATAAAATTTACTGTTAGATACTTAGATAATTATTAATTGTCCCGACCATGTAGCATAGTACGGTAAGTACGGTACTTCCCTTTTGTTTGTCGTCTCGTGGAAAATCCGCCTTTAGGTACTTCGATACTTGGGGCTTGGAGCTCGGAACTTGGAAAAATTACGTATGTTATGTTGAGAATGGGGTGTTAATACACTGCGACCTAAAAGATCTATTGTGCCCCCTTATGTCGCCACTGCACTAAGGAAATATCTCGAGGCCTATAGCGATCCTTCCAATCCTATTTTCTCAAGGAAGTGTAGGATTTGGAGTGGCTTTAAGTTAGGTAAATCTTCCTCTTCTATTTCATATCCTCCTAGAAATAGTGCCCTTGGATTCTGGAGTGCTACACATTCAATTAGGATGTGAATGAAGGTTTCGTCCTCCATCTCACAGAATCTGCACTCACTATCCTCTACTACTCTCAGTTTACTTAGGTGTCCTTTTAGTCGGCAATGCCCGGTAAGGATCCCTGTTACAATACGTAGCCTGTTCTTGCTCAGGCAGATGCAGGCTTCCGATCTTTTCTGGTTATATTCACCCAGAAGTATCTTGGCCTGTCTCGTCTCAGCCTCAAGAGATTGTTCCAATTATCGGTTGTTCTACTGCCCAATTCTTTTTTAATCTCTCCTAATTATATGTTACTGCTGACAGGGTATGCCGAGGTCAGTCAATCTGCATAGAAGTTTGTCTACGATTAGACTCCACATTAGTGGGGATAGAACTTCTCCTTGTGAACATCCTCTGGTTGTGCAGATGGAAGTGGTGTCCTGCCTTCTCTGTGTCTCTGCAGTTCTCGTAGATAAGAGCTGAGCCATCCATCTGGATGTGATGTTATCTACTCGTCCGTATGCAAGTGCTCTTTTTACAGATTCGTGTGGTGTGTTGTCAAAAGCTCCTTCTATGTCTAGGAAGGCACACACGACCATTTTTTTGTTTGTCAATGCATCCTGGATTACACCAGTCAACTGTACCAGGGCAGTTTCTGTAGATCTTCCTGCTCGGTACGCGTATTGGCTGTCCAGGACTTCTGTTCTGATATATATATATATATATATATATATATATATATATATATATATATATATATATATATATATATATATTTACATCTCTGTATCATTGAAGCGTCCTGATAAAGATGCGCTTTAAAGCGCCCATGTCTGTTTACCCTTGATCTACTTATTTTAGACATATATACTCATTGCTGTTCGAAGAAACAGCTTAAATTAGGCGGATAACATTAAATTGAAAGGAAAACACAAATCGTTACTTTTACTTTATCGACACCTGGGCGTCATTTCAATTGATACACATTGCAGCGTCACCAATATTCAAATTTACGTATATTTGACCGCTTTTGTAGCGTCAATTAGCGTTTTGCGGTGTTGTCATATATTTAAATGATAGGCAGTTTAAGTTTTTGTTTAACTGTGTTAAAGATATATTTTGATACATAACGATAGACCTGCAGAGCGTTAATTTATCATTTCGGTAGCGCATAGAGTGCGGCAGAAAGTGAATAATTTAGTTATGCAATATTGATTGTAATTTAATTCTGATTGTTTTTAATTATTATTATTATTATTATTATTATTATTGTTTTTTTCTAAGAATAATATTTCATTAAAAGTTATTGACGTTTCAAAATTTTGCCAGCCTTTCATGCAGAATTCTGTGGTGTAGAATTGATAAATAAAAATTATGCCTTAGTAACAGTGTACAGATCCTCCTCCCATGGGGACATATCAATATTCAAAACGTATTTTCTAAATTTGATTATTTATATAAAAAATTTAAAAACCTAATTTTTATCGGTGATTTTAATGTTGATTCTAATAGTTTAAATTAGCATTCGCTTGATTTAATTATTATATTAAATATGTATGGTATGAAACATTACATCACAGTTCCAACTAGAATAACTCCCACTTCTAAATCATGTTTGGACAATATTATTTCCAATATAAATCCGGAAGTTATAATATCAAAAGTCATTGATGCCGACATAGCCGACCATTTGACTTTATTTTTGGAGATAAAAGACTTTAATATTTTAAGTGATACCAGTTATGTCAACAAAAGATTTATTAATGAACGTACAATTTTACAGTTCGCAGAAAAGTTATCTGAAATTAGTTGGCATGGACTAGAAATGGGAAATTACTGCTCCCAGGAGATTTGTAATATAATATTTACTATTCTATGTCCTATTTTAGATCTATGCTTTTCCATAAAAAAAATTCGCAGTGGTGACAAAAAGATTTTGTGGTTTAATGAGGAACTGCGGGTACAGCGAAATCAAGTATTTCAAAACAAATCTAGATTCAAAAAAACCAATTCGTTAGAAGATTGAAGACTATATTCTGAATCGCGCAAAAACTATAGGAGGTCAATTAGATTAGAGAAACGTAACGCTTACAATAAAAGAATAGCTGCATCAGAAAATAAAAATAAAACAATCTGGAATATTGTAAACGCAGAAAGAAAATCCAACAACAAATCATCCAGTACATCGAATCTAACATCTGAAGACTTCAATGTAGCAGAGAAGGTTATTCAAACAATCGAAAACGATAATAATATTTCCTCTAATGATTTTATTAAAATGACACCGAAGCCCCCGTATTCGTTTTTTATGGGTCCAGTCTCTGAATCTGACGTAAGAGAGGCTATACTTTATATTAAAACTACGCCATGCACGGATTACTATGGCCTCAGTAGTCCCATGATTAAGGTCTCTATAGAATCCCTCATTAAACCACTTAATATTTTATATAACCAATGCATAATCGAAGGAAATTGGCCTAACCAACTTAAAATTAGTAAGGTATTGCCACTTTTTAAAAAAGGTGATTCTAATGATGCTGATAATTATAGGCCAATTGCCATTACACCTGTTATCGGTAAGATATTTGAAGTAAAGCTAAAAGAGAAATTAGTTAACTATTTTGAAAATAAAAATTTATTCTCGCCAGCCCAATTTGGGTTTAGAAGGCATAGATCTACAATAGGAGCAGTCGCAAAAGTAATTGGTTACATAGTCGGTGGCTTTGACGAGGGCTCGAGTACTACTGCGGTATTATGTGACCTCACTAAGGCCTTCGACTGTGTAAGCATTGATATTATTTTGGAAAAAATGGAGTACTATGGCATAAAGGGAAAGGAACTTGCCTTATTTTTTTCATATCTGACGAACAGATTACAGTGCGTGTTTCTCGATAATGTGGAGTCACAATTGGCTCCCATTTTAAGAGGGGTTCCACAGGGATTTGTATTGGGCCCTGTTCTATTTCTAATATATATTAATGACTTACCGCGTATCATGAAACACTGTACTAGTGTTATGTTCGCAGATGATACGACTATCCTATCCAAAGATGACACGATCTCGAGCAGAACTTGTTTACCGCCCTCTAATGAATGGTTTCCTGCAAACGATTTAAAGTTAAATAATGTCAAAACTCAAAACGTTACTTTTTCATCTAGTAAAGTCAAAGTAGCTGGGTCAGTAAACCTGCTAGGAGTAATGCTCGATGCCGGTTTAAATTGGTCGCACCATGTAGACAATGTCTGTTCGAAATTGGCGTCCCAAATTTTTGCACTCAGGCAAATATCGAGTTTTTCAGAAAAATCAGTACTAAGAACAGTCTATTATGCAATCATACATAGCCATCTGAATTATGGTGTCATGTTCTGGGGCGGCAGTTATCACTCTCAGAAGGCTTTTATTCTCCAAAAAGCTGCCTTGAGGATCATTGACGGTGCAGAACTCGACATGCTATTTAAAAGGTACGTGATTCTTCCATTGCCTTGTCTGTATATACTGGAATCATTAAAAGAAATTTTTAAAAAACGTAATTCATTGGATTCGAATAATAATTATCATAGCTACAATACAAGGAATGCAGAGAGTCTAGTTCCTTTTAAATCAAGAATTTGCCTGACGCATAATAATAAGTTGGATTTGGCCCTTTATAATCAATTCGTTAAATGTCATAGGGATGTCAATACCATTCAGTGGTAGAGTCCCTGCCTGTGGACATAATGGTTCCAGGTTCGAATTCCACCGTTGGCCGGGATTTTTTTATTTAATTAATTTATTTAAAATTAATTCTGATGCCTTGGTAGGATTTGCTACTCGACCACTCATTGTCGGGTTCTAATTAACAGTGCTGTTCCTAAAGTGGCGCTGGGAAACAATAACAAAGCCTGCACAGAAACGAGGCGATATAACCATTAGTAGTTGAAGCCGATGACATCATATAATAATAATAATAATAATAATAATAATTTGATTTTTTCCTAATCAATCCCCCTTACTCCTCCTATTTGCAATCAGATTTCTTTTAAATCAATAATCTTTGTCCCCTTACAGAGCAATTTCATGATGATATCATGTTTCGTTTTTGACTTATGATTTTTTTTAACTTCCCTTCAACCCCCCATTTTTTATTAGATTTTTTTATAATCCATAGGCTTTGTCCTCTTATAAATCTTGATTTTTATTAAAAATTTTAAGTTGATATTTTTTTTCTTTTTTATTTTTTTAAGTTTTCCCCCTGAACCTCCCATTTTAAATCGGATTTTTTTTAATCAATGGTCTTTGTCCCCTTATAGAGCTTGATTTTCCTAAAAATTTCATTTCGATATCATGTTTCGTTTTTGATTTATGATTTTTTTTAACCCCCCCTTAAATCCCACACTTTTTTCAATAGGCTTTGTCCACTTATAGAGTTTCATTTTTTTTTAAACGTTCAAGGTAATATTGTTTTTTAATTTTGATATGATTTATTTTTAGGTTTCAACCCCTCCCCCTTCCTTAATTCACACATTTTTAATTGTATTTTTTTTAATTAATAGTTTTTGTCCCCTTATAGAGCTTGATTTTTCTGAAAATTTCATGTTGATATCATGCTTCGTTTTTGATTTTTAAGTTTCAACCCCTCATAAACCACCCATTTTTTATCAAAATTTATTTCTTAATCATTAGACATCGCCAACTTATAAACTTTGATTTTTCTTAAAAATTTCAAGTTGTTATTGTTTTTCAATTTTGATTTATGATTTTTTTTAAATTTCACCCCCCTTCCCCTTTAATCCCTAATTTTTATTCGTTTTTTTTTAATCAATAGCCTTTGTCTTCTTATAGAGCTTAATTTTTCTTAAAAACTTCATGTTGTTATCATGTTTCTGTTTTAACTTATGATTTTTTATATTTTAACCCCCCTTAAACCCGCATTGTTTTTTAGATTTTTTCATAATCAACAGACTTTGTTTACTTATAGAGTTTGATTTTTCTTAAAAATATCAAGTTGTTTTTCGTTTCTGATTTATGATTTTTTTTTGAACACTTTTAACCAGATTGTTTCAAAATCAATATGCTTCGTCCCCTTATAGAGCTTGATTTTTTCTTAAAATTGATTTTTCCTAAAAATTTCAAGTTGATATTGTTTTTCGATTTTGATTTATAATGTTTTTTTAAGTTTCCACCCCCACCCTTATATCCCCCATTTTTAATCAGATTTTTTTTCATAATCAATATTCGGTGTCCCCTCATAGAGCTTGATTTATTGACTTTGATTTTTCCTAAAAAAGTTGATATTGTTTTTCAATTTTGATTTATATTTTTTTCAAATCCACCCCCCCCCTCCCTTTAAAGTTCCAATTTTTATTCGTTTTATTTTAATTAATAGCCTTTGTCTTCTTATAGAGCTTGATTTTTCTAAAAAACTTCATGTTGATATGTTTCGGTTTTGACTTATGATTTTTTAAAGTTTTAACTCCCCTTAAACCCCCCATTGTTTATTAGATTTTTTTCATAATCAACACATTTTGTCCACTTATAGAGTTTGATTTTTCTTAAAAATTTCAAGTTGATATTGTTTTTCGTTTTTGATTTACGATTTTTTGAATTTTCAATCCCCTTTAAACGCTCACAAAAAATGACGGACGGACGGACGGCTTCTTGAGAGAAATTTTATAATATACTAAGACTTCTACCAGGCCAACTAAGATTATTAAATCAACTTTAATTTATTTTACAACAGCTTCCAAAGCAACGATGCCAAGTCAGTGGACGCTCTAGAATCGAATGGGTATCAAGGAAATCGTATACTTTCTATATACATCAGCGCTGCAAGTGCCTCTGGTAGCAATAGTATTGAACTAAAGTATACGCGAGCCGTATTATTTTCATGCATTTTTTCATCATTTTGGCGTCTCTCAAAAATTTTGCCATCACGTTTCTGACGTCATTATAGACCTCTGGAAAAATTTTTAATGGACACCGTCTTAGAGCGTCTATATACGGACGCTCTAAATACCTGGACGCTCCAATGAATGCGATTTAAGAATGTACGGACGATCTATCTATAGTAAGATATATATATATATATATATATATATATATATATATATATATATATATATATATATATATATATATATCAACAGCCTTTTCCATTATTTTTAATACAAAGGATGTGAGGCTGATTGGACGGAAAGATCTAGGATGTGTGGTATCTGTTACGTTTAGCTTTCCTGATTTCTTTGTTGTAGGTAGTAAGCGCCTCGGTGTAGCTCTGCCAATCTCCGCTATGCTTGGCCCTATTATAGAGCTTCCGCACTTCGGATCGTAAGTTTGACAGATGGCGGTTCCACCAAGGAGCATCCCTACTAGTACTATTTCTTTGAATGAGGCAGCTTGATTCATATACCTCAAATATTGCCTCATTTAGTTCTTCGAGATCGCTTTCCAGAGCAAGTGGGTGCCCCGGCCCCTTTTTTGTCTGGATATGTGCTAAATTTTGTTTAAGAATGGTGTTGTATTTGTCCCAGTCTGTTTTTCTAAGGTACTTCCTGAGGATCGTCTCAGAAATATCGCTCTCTAACGTAAACACAATTATCTTGTGATCAGATAGAGATGGTTCACTCGATACCCTCCAGTTTTTAACTAGATCTTTAATGCTCAGTGTGCTTAATGTGATGTCTAATACCTCACTTCTTGCCCTTGTTATTACGTAACTCGGACTTCTTGTTTTATAAAGCTTAGATCTTAGACCTTCCTGGAGCAAGTACGTAACTCGGTACTTCCTGTTTCTCAAAGCTTAGATCTCAGAACTTCCTGGAATAACTACGTAACTCGGTACTTTCTGTTTCTCAGAGCTTCTAGGAGCAACTAGGAGCTTCTTGACTTCTTGGAGCTTCTTGGAGTCTCCTGGAGCGCCACTACAGGTTTAGAAATGAAAAGAACCTCAGTATCGTGTGTAAAAGTACATATACATGCCAGTTTGGAAATCTAACGGATTTATGCATAAACGGGACAAATATTTACATCGTCTGAACAGAATATAAAATATTACGATAAATATTAAAGTTACATCATCTGAACGGAATACAAAATATTTATAAGGCCAAAGTAAGTTATAACAATAAGTTTTACATCATATGAACAAATTATAAGCTATTTGTAAGGCCGAAACTAGTAAAGAGCCATACATTTCCGTTTAAACTGTATTTACAGACTGGCTTGTATTTCAATCATTTAGTTGCCTCCCCGCGTATATGTCAAAGTATCAAAGAAAGCTTAAAAATATTATTAGTTAGGGTAGCTATAATCTATATATATAAAAAATAAAGCAGTAATAATAAACCGGCATTCTTTGACATGGTGGTAATAAAATAAGCAAATAGTCGATCTTTTTGGTTTTCCAACGATATCCAGCAAAATGTGAATAATTTAAGGCGATAGAAACATTTAGCTGATAATTATCCCAACGTTAACATACAATAAACACATAAAAGATAGATAATTACTAGCAACTAATTTAATACATTTATCGGCACAGCTAGCACGTTGAATTCGATATGCCAAAAAGAAAGGTTGAATCCAAACGAATCGGTTTTATGACGACTGGTTGCCCAAAGAAACTCTATGGACCATGCGCAAATGGTGCTTCGTAAAAATCGAGAAGCGAAGCGAGCAGTGGTCGTCATTTAAGTTGTGTTACAAGAGGTTTTAAAATTAATTTCACGTAACAAGCTGTACCCGTTAAAAAAAGCAATTTGTTCAATAGCTTGGCGTTATTCCTTTTGTTTTTGTAATTGCCTTGATTTTAGCGCAAAATTGCTATAATTACGAGCTGGAGCCACAAGTGGAAAATATAGAAAAAGTATTCTCACTATTAGACCCCTCAATATGGTATTCATTAGAATTTACATTTGCCAGACTTTTAAAAGTAATGGAATGATTGACGGAACATGTTTTTTAAAAATATATAAAACTATTTAAATAAAATGTACATGTTTAGATTCTATATAATATAAAAAGTAACAAAGCACAAAACTACGAACTAAGATTAATAGACTGCAATTGAGTTTGTCGCTGCGTATCTGCAAGCAAAAATTAACTAATACAATTTTAATTTTGGAAACATGAAAATGAAAAATCCTCAATTCCTTCTTTGAAATTATGGAAATTATACCCTCATATACTCAAATGAAAATAGTGAGAAAAAAGAGAACAGTCGCAAGAACACTAGCACTTTTCTAACGCGGGGCAATGTAACGTCCTAAATTGTATTAAATTTAAATCGTTCGTAGCTCATATATGCGGGAGAGATAAAAATATCGTTAATATAACGATTTATTCAATCTAGGAACTTTAAATCAATTTAAATCAGGGTTGGCGATAAATTAGTTTTTAATTTGCAATATTTATTTAATTACTAATTTATTAGTTGATTGATTGATTTACTCAGGGCTAGCCTGATGTTTAGTGATATATGGTTGATGTATTTCCAACATTTAATTATTAACCGCCTTTCATAAAATAAACTGAAAATGAATTTTATACTATCAAAAATCATCTTTGTTTAAAAAGTTAAAAAAAAACGGTAAAAATAATATTTGCGGAACGAAAATCAAATGTCCGGTTTATTTTGCCATTTTGTATAGATAAAAACTCTTTTAAGTAATTTCGATCAATTGATTATCCCTGTATTTGACCACATATTGTATTAGAGTGAAATTCAAAGGATTGCATCTATAAAATTATTGATTTTTTTTATTATCTATTATTTTGAACCACAACCAAGCCAAAAAATTCCCGCTTATAATTCAAACCATCTCCTTTTATTTATGACAATATCAAAATTTATTGAAGGTGGATATCCACATTTCTATTTCATTAAAGCATTATTACCATTATTTAAATAGATATGGATTAAATTAGTATCTAATTAAATATAATTCTAATTAAATTTGATAAATTATAATGAAATTCTATATCTACATATTATCTGTTTCACAACTGGCTCAATATCGATATTTAACGTTAATCCCAAATCAATTCCTCTCAACGATTTGAAGCAAAACTATGTTGAACACAGAATCATTAGTACATAAATCTTCGGCTCTAAACTGCAAATTGCAGTAATCCATTCGAAAACAAAACTGTAATGAATGTTTTATCTGAAAACTCTTGCTAATGATTCATTAAAGCGATATAGCTCCGTGTTTTCATTAATGGTTTATTTTATTATTCTAGATAAACTTTGGATATTATCAGAAAGAACAAATTAAACTTTAAAACGTTATCCAGAAATTCACGGAAATTAGTACAAATGAATTTTCAGCATAAACCAAGTCCGTACTTACATCCGATAAAAAAGTCAATTTTAGTCTTAAAATAGAATGTAATTTTACGATATCCACAAAATAAAAAAGAAAGCTTTATGTTCACAAATCTACTTATACATATAATACACATTGCAGTCAATCGAAATTATGCTTTCTGTGAGGGACTAAGTGTCACAAGATAAATTGTTAATGTATTGAAAACAAATATTTTGGAGATTTTAATACCGAAGGTAATCAAAATTAGACTATCGACTAGGAAACTATTTTCAAAGAACAAGATATTGATATCACTGCATAGAGCGTAACGTGTACTATAGTCTATTGCAAGATAATATAGAAAGCGCCATGGCCTGGCAACCTCTTGAATTGTTCGCCAACTTGCTGATCAGAACCGGCTTAGGTTGAGTGTTATTTGTTCAAATGTTAAAGATTATTTTTAAAATTTGATTTCTACGAAGATCTTTTTGCGGTATAAATTGCCTTGAAAAAAATATAGCACGCTAACAACTTGTACTAAAATTTAAAAAGACAAAAATAACAAAGGTTTTATTACCAAACACATGTGCAACTAAATAATATATTGAAAATTGAAACTGACTAAAATTATTAAGGATTATTTTAAAAAGAATATGTTTCACTAGATTTATTTTGTGGAAATGTAGGTAAATGAAATTAAAAACGTTTATATTTCTAAATCACTTTCACAGTCACTAATTTTCATGTTCTGAAATAATATCACTATCATCATCAGTATCATCCAAATTTATTTCAATTTTCGATTTTTTTTAACATGTTGAATAGTGTTTTTCCAGTTTTCAACAGTTATACAGTTAAATACATTTCTTACTACATCAATTACAGAAGAAGTGGAGTTAGGAGAAAAGTTATTTGCTCGAGAATAATTTTTTAACTCTGACCATAATAATTCTATTGAGTTCAAAATAAAGCGGTAGGGTAGTAAACGTAAAACTTTAAATCCATGTTTTATTGCTATGGTGTCGATAACATATTCAGGTTGAAAATCAATCAAGTGTAAAAGTTCTATTAACTGTTTTTTTTGTGTAGTTTTCTTTAAAAAAATATTCTCTATCAGAAAGTCCTGAAACACTGATTTCGCAGATTTGGTATTTGGTTTTTTTCGTACCAACCGAGAATGGTACGGGGCATTATCTAAAACTATTATGCTATTTTCATTTAGTTTTAGTAGTAATGTACTTTCAAACCATTTTTTGAAAAGAGTACTTTCTATGTACTGGTGGTCCATCTATCCCGTACATCCTTTGCTGACAGCAAGAGAGCTCTTTCTACCTAACCTGATTATCCACCATATTATTTTTCCTTGAGATGGAGGAGTGTCTACATTACATCTTAAACTTCCATCAGTCCAACATTTTTTTATGATGTCGTGAGTGTCGAACCAGGTTCATCTAAAAAATGAATGTTCTGCCCTCTCGTCGATACTTTGTAATTAAATCGAAATATTCAATTCTCCATTTAACTAAACGGCTGGATTCCATAATTGTTTGTCTTTTATTAATGGTTTTAAATTTAAAGCTGTTGGATTTTAAAAATCTCCATATTGTCGTTTTATGGCAGTCTTCTATTAACGTTTTTTGTTTTAGACGTAAAAATAACGTATTCAAAGTAGGCAAATTATTTACAGAGAACATTTTATAAATTGTTTCCCTAATCGGTTCTAAAAGAAACTACGGAATGGAACGAGATGAACCAGAATCTTTTCGCACCTTTCTAGGTGGTGCCCCTTCCTGTAAAATTTTGTATACAGTTGACTGTGGTACTTTTGTCAAAAAAATGGTCTCGTTTAGGGCTTCGGAGGAAGACAATTCATTTTTTGGACCTGTACATAAGACTCAGTGTTAAAATTCAATATACTTAGAAAATTGACATTTTTATAGATTTCGACGTGTTGTTTCCAAATTTCCACCTTGCGGTATTTTGAAAATATTGCCTATTAAACTAGAGAAAATTTGCTATAATTTATGTAAATTTATGTATAATTTCTTGTAAAATTAATAGTTTTAACGCTTGAGCGCCCCAAAGTTTACTACTGAGTATATCTCATCCAAATTTAACAATTGTTTATGAATAAAAACTTTAATAAAAAGGTAAAGATTTCAGTAATTTGATTTTCTGAATTTGTTTTAGTAAAAATTAAAAGAATTTTAACTTTTCACTAAAAACGGCGTTTTGAGTAGTTTTTTATTAATAATTTAAATAAATCGCATTCAAAATTTGCGAAAATTTGGTAATAGTAAATATCATGACGTGTACGAAATTTTCACATTCTGCTTGGGTTTGTCTTTCCGAAAAATGAAAAAACATAATTTTTTTTTGCAAAAGCGACTTTAAATTTAAATAAATCAAAAAATGTAAAAGACTAAAAGTTATTAATTTAATTTGAAGAGCGTATGCAAATTTTAAATGCGATTAAATAAAAAATACGAAATTTATGTTATAAAATTATTAAAAAAAAATACTACTTAAAACGCAGTTTTTAGTCAAAATTCTTTTAATTTGTACTAAAACTAATTCAAAAAATCAAATTGTGGAAAGGTTTACTTTTTTGTTACAGTTTTTAATCACAACCTATTATTGTTCAAATTTGACATAGATATACTGAATAGTAGACTTTGGTTCGCTATTGCGCTAAAACTGTTCATTCTACAAAAAAAAAATATCTACTTTAATTTGTTACACAACAATTTTCATAAAAAAATGAGTCGAAAATGAGATAATTTGAAAATACTGTTTTTGGTCTTCTTTTTTCTATATTACAGCAGAGTTAAAGTTTGTGACCTATCTTTTCGTTAAACCCCATATAAACTGTGTGTATATTGTTACATGCACAAAATGTTTTTTCCCCTGCTTTTTTTTCAAGGATTTTTTTCCTGGATTCATATTATGGGAATAATTATTATAATTACTCACCAGAATAAACGTTTAGAACTATTTCCTTGGCATCACTAGAAAGATGACAACGCTTCTGTTTTCCTGTTTCCTGTTTGTCCAAATTTATTTCGAAAGAACACTGTTGAACATTAACTAACTCACTCATTTTCACTACGTATTTTAACTATATAGTACCAAAGCCTCAACGAAATCGCATAAACTTTGAACCTAAACTAAAGTTATAAGGTAAATTCCACACCAATATCACCCAGGGCCGAATGCTCCCATGTTCAGTTTTCGTCTGCCACGCGCATGATATCACTCATAGCCTGACTCTCATTAGGAAGAACGGATTGCTTATTTACTCTGTAACGCATTTATTATAACAGTTACAACAAAATGTTTAATATAAAAGATGTTTATTAAGATTCGGATCAGAAAAATATTAAAAAATATAAAATGACTAATTTCATGTATCTTTAAATTACGCGTTACTTTTGCTGTAAAATTGGTCTCTGAGATTTATGGCACGAATCTTGCGGGAAAGGTTTTTTATATTAAGTTTATCTTTCCTCTTGCAACCTCTTGCAACCACTTTTTGCTAAGGTTAGGGTCTTTAGGAAAACTAAAATACCTAACGTCTTTGCACGCATTCCGTTTAGATTTGTTGTTGGAATCACATCCCACAATAACACACCGCATTTTAATATTTAATTTTTATAACCAAATATGCACGATATACCCAACTCTATAATTGATTAAAAACAAAACGTAAGCAGTCAGTATGAGTGACGTTGCTTAAGGCCCGCCCACTGTGCGCACATCCTACCTTTAGTTGGGTATATCTAATTAAAATGCACACCCTGAAATAGAATGTTTTAATCCTATAGGTACCTTACACTTTTATTAGGTACTTTCACTTTTATTACAATGTTGATGAGACAATCTGTTTTCCGAATACGAAAATTATTAATACAATTGTTTATCAAACCTTTAGGATTATTGAGAGATTTGAAATAATATACTTTAATTCATCAATTATTGTTTTCCGATACCTCAATAGTCATTACTCTTTTTCAGTGCACAATATAATCTGACAAACATTCTTACAAAATATTAATATAATCATGTCCGTTTCTTCAAACAAAAAAGTCCATTTGGGAGCACCGTCCCTGTTCCGGATAATACACAACCTTCCTTCATGTGTAAAGCGAGATGATTTTCTACTATAAATTGCAACAGACTATACAATATGACCACAAAATCAAAAATTCTCTTTACAAGTTACGCAGATGAATTATTTTAAATATTTTAAAAACCATTGGGGCTTACGGACCAAAAAAATAAAAATGTTCTTGGGTTTATCAAAGGTATCAAGTTCTTATTTGAAACTTTTAAGATGATGCATAAGTTGTGTTACGTGTACCAACTTGTTAGAAGAATTACTAATAATTTAGTAGGAAGTATCACTGTTGTACTCTTAAAAAACTATAAGCGTGCGCAAGTTCGTACTAAAATATTCAGTAAGTCAATAAGCGTATACAAGTTCGTTCAAGATAATGAGTTCGAGCATACAAGTCTTTCAGGCACTAACAAAATCATGATCAAGTTCAAGTCCAAACATGCTCCTGATAGTGCCAGTGTATTTCATAGTGCCAGAGTAGTTCAAACAGAGCTAACGGGGATTTTCATAGCAGCAAAAGAAATAACCAGAAATAATATCACTGGAAGGACCATGCTCATCTATACAGATAGCAGACAAGCACCCTGAACAGACTACGAATTTATTCAGGGTTAGTAATAGAATGTCATGAAGCATTGGCCGAAGTATCCATCAACAATGTAGTCACCTTAAGATGGATCAAAGGTCACGCCACATCGAAAGGTAATTATCTTGCCGATTCACTAGCCAAGAAAGCAGCCAACCAAATACTTTTTGGACCTGGCTCTTTTATTGGCCTGACAAAATCGGTAGTGACAGACCTAATTAAAGAACATTCCCTTGTGAAATTCAAGGAAAGATGGGATGAAATAAGAAACTGCAGAGTTGCCAGGGAGCTCTTAAGTTATCCTGACAACACTGCAGCAAACAAATACTTGACTATGACTACACAGAATCTGCGTCTGGTCACAGGCATTCTGACTGGTCATTGCCAAGTACGGACGCATCTCCATATCATGGGGCTGTCAGAATCCGCACTCTGTAGAGGGTGCGAACAAGAAGATGAGACCATCGAGCATATCCTTTACGATTGCCCGACGCTCTCATTTATTAGAAGATTTGTGTTCGGCGAGTATCGGCTAACACCGGTCGATATAAAAGAAGCACCTCTTGGCGACGTTGTCAACTACATTAAATCTGTAGGCTGGCTCACGAGCTAGGAGGTGCCTATCATCTTAGGAGGATGCACAATGGACCACAATGCCATGGGGGTAACCCACCTTCCACACGTTACAGATACAGATGCTCCTGATATTTTACTAGGTAACAAGCATGCACTTAGGTTAAAAGTTCATTTGCTTTTTGAAATTCGTTGGAGCTTAAATGGTAATACACAGTGATTACCTAGTTAAATAAAGTGAATTAAATAGTCTAGTGCTTTTTGGTTCAAACTTTTTTCTCTGCCTCTGAAAAATATGAATGAGATGTCATTCGATTCGTAATAGCATGTAAATGAATTTTGAAAAAAATCAAGAGCCGCTTGCAAAAATTTCAAAAGTTATAAACAATTAACTGAAAAAAAAAAAAAAATTGGGTTTGGTTTTTTAAAAATATCTCATAAACTATTTGACGTTTTTCAAATTTGAGAAAAGATTCAAAAAGAGGAGGAAATTTCCCCAAAAAAAATTTTTATTGCTCGGAACTGTAGGGCCAATATTTATAATGTTTCCAGAGGGTTAAAAATACGGCCGAAAACGGAGACTCTGGTTTGCGTAAGTTTCGTCCACTGTGGGCCTTTAATGAATAAATAATATTTAAACTTATTAAATAAAAAATTTACGAATTGAAAAATTCAAGCATTTACTGGATAGATAAATAAACAATAATCTCCAGTCACAAAATTTTTATCGCTATTTTTCTATTAATTACGCATTAGTTAATTAACAATATTTTTCATAATTGAACATTAACATTGCAAGTGCGATAATTGTTAAATAACAAATATGATTTTTTCTTCTTTGGAGTAAATTTTAAACGGCCTCATAAGAGATTCCCGTTGGAAAAATTAATAAATTGTTATTTTTCACTTTATTATTAACAATTTAGTTTGGTTAAAAATTAAAAAGCTTTATTATTCATTGAAAATTTTTTTTTTATATTACTATTGATCCGTTTTTTTATCATCATGAAAATGATTTTAAAAAAATCTTTATATCCTATTGTTTAAAAACAAATGCGTTGTTTATAAGATAATTTATTTTTGTTTTGTAGAAACGTAATCTTTGATGTAAATAATGATTTAAAAAAAAAATCGTTCCTTAAAAAAATTTTTTATTGCTTAAAAACGGAATTGTTAATTAACAATTTTTTTACCACTTCTAATTATTATTATATATATTATATAATATTATATATAGAAACCATTTTTTTTAATAATAATTGATAACTGAAAAAAAATTGTTTATATCTAAATTTTCATTGTTTATTTAATATAAAATTTGTTATAAACAATTACATTTTGGGTTTAATTTGTTTTTTAATGAATAAAAAATAAATAAGTCTTAAGTTTTTTCATCGTATCTTAATTAGTTTATAAGTTATATTAATTTAAAAGACGAAGAGCCAGGTGAGAATGTTACAGCTAAAGGTAATTATAAAACTTGATAAATTTATTAAAATAAAAAAATATATCAAAAAAAAATTAATTGTTTATAACAAATTGTTTATTAAATAAATAATGAAAATTTAAATAAAAACAATTTTCTTTTTGTTTATCAAAGAGCAAGATAAATTATTATTAAAAAAAATGGTTCCTAAATAATAATTAGAAGTGATAAAAAAAATTGTTAATTTTTATCCTAAGTGAAAAATTACAATTTTTTAATTTTTCCAACGGGAATTTCTTCTAAGACTGTTCAAAAATTGTTCCAAAAAAGAAAAAATCTCATAATTGTTATTTAACAATTATTGCACTTACAATGTTAATGTTCAAGTAAGAAAAAATTTGTTAATGAACTAAGGTGTAATTAATAGAAAATCGCGATAGAAATTTTTGACCGCGGATTATAATTGTTCATTCATCTATCCAGTAGATGTTTGAATTTTTTCAATTCGCAATTTTTATATTTAATAAGTTTAAATAATATTTATTCATTAAAGGTCCACAGTGGGCGAAGGTTACGCAAACCAGAGTCTCCGTTTTCCACCATATTTTTAACCCTCTTGGAAAATTATAAATATTGGTCCTACAGTTCCGGGTGATAAAACTTTTCCTTAGGAAAATTTCCTATTTTTGAATTATTTTTCAAATTTAGAAAACGTTTTTGAAATATTTTCAAAAAGTCAAACCCAAATATTTATTTTCAGTTTATAACTTTTGCAATTTTTGCAAGCGAATTTTTTTAAAAATCATCTACTTGTTATTCCGAAACGAATGGCACCTTGTTTATATTTTTCGGAGACAGGGAAAAAAGTTTGACTTAAAAAGCACTTGATAACTAGACTGCAAATAAAGCGATTTAAAATAAATTACAAAGTGCTACAAGTGCCTACGTTTATACCCATACATGCAGTTTATAAAAAAAGTAAGTACCGTAAACTGGGGGTACTTTGCTCCACTTTCTGGAATACTTCCAAGAACTCTATAAAAATATATTAAAATTGGAGAGTAAGATGTTTTTTTTTATATACGGGACTTTTATGCTATTTATAATTGGCTACTCATGAGACAGATATTCTATAATCTCCTATTTTTTTTATTGAAAAATGGAGCAAAGTTTCCCGTAGGTCGGGGTTACTTTGATCCATCGAACATTTTATGTTATAACGTATGTCTTTCAACAAGGTGGGGAAATGTTAACTAGCTATTTCATTAACTTTTCCGCGGGGAAAAGACACACAAAAAAACTCTCAAATATTACATAGAACTTTTTAATCTACCTATCATAAATCAACACCATATCCTTTATAGATAAAAAATAGAATCCACATGGTACTACCTACATAAAAAAAAATATAAAAAAAACAAGTTTTAATTAGAGAAATCCGTTAATTCCGGGACGGAAAAGGTACCTCTTTTGGAAATTTGTTTGGGGGTCTTAATACAGCCTAAAACAACAGACCATTGATATGTTAATTCATCCCGCTTTGAAGGCCATTTCCACATCTTTAGGGACCTTTGCATTGTGTTAATTGTAACTGTTTCCTCATTAAAAGAAACAATTTATCCGGGGTATAATTGTCCTTCATACGAAAACACCACAAAACGATCTCTTTCCTTGACCACATTCTAAAATTTGGCGTTGGTATATAGGAAAGATATGCCTTCTAAAAAATTAACAAACTGGTGTTCTTTTTCTTGCTCTTTGACAAGTACTTCAAAATCAATATCATCTGAAGAGTTGTCATCGAAAACAACATCGTATTTCTTGCCACAGCGAGACGTAGTTCTTATTGTGGAATTACCGCATCTCCAGTTATTATAAATTCGTCAGTTTTTTCAGTAATCATGGGTTGATCGGTGCAAACACTTTTTCCAGCTGGAATATTATTTTTTTTTCTGCATTGTTTTACTGTAACGGTAACCACTGATCTTTTGATCTCCAGAGATTTGAGAAACTCTGATTAAACTATAGTTTTATTAGGAATAGTTCTAGGAATCCGACATAGCACCTCTTCGATATTTAATGGAAATATACCACATTTCCGAAAACCGGCTTTCAAATTGGCTGCAGCTTGTGGAGTTATAATTTCCGTCATCTTGCTAATAATGGTGGGAAGGTTTCTTTCTGAATATTAGAATGTCTAATATCGTCGACAGATTTCTTCCAATCAGATAACACTTTTCGCCATGCTATTTTTAGAGGGCAAAAAAATGCCACATCAAGAGGCTGTGTCAGGTGGGTACTATTCGGTGGAAGACAAATTAAGTGTATTTTATTTTGGCGATACAGTTGTAGAGCATTTAAAGAGTTAGATGTAAAGATAAATTATCACAGAGTAAATCTTTTATACCTTGTAGTTTTCTTACTCATGGTATCAATTGAGACTCAAGCCAGTCCGTAAATATATTTGCATCAAACCATCTAGAAGTACTGACGCAACGGCAGCCTTTAGGACCATTCTGTATCCAAGTTGTCCACATTTTACTAACCCGATAGACAACATATACTGGCAATAGTTATCCTGCAGCATTTCCACAAAACATGATGGATATTGATGTTTTTGACGTATTTCGGATAAGCTCTGGATATTTACTTCCTTTCTTAACAAGAACTTTCTTTTTTCCCGGATCGTCGGTGACGTTCGTTTCGTCGAAGTTCCATATATTTGTGAGAGGAACGTCTTTTATTTCACTCCAAGTTGTCAAAAAAGTTTTTTAGCATTTTCTCATCCACTGCTGCTCGTGTTCGTTTAGCGTTTTCTGCAAAACGCACTAAAAGTTCGGAATGCCTAGCTAAAAAATCTCTTACCGAGTCTTGCCCAGGTATATTATTCTGAAACGCTTTTACCTCTCTTCCACAGCGATTTACATAATTTTTGATAATGTCTCAATTCCCTTGTATCTATAGGAAATCCATACTTTCCCAAAGAAATCAAGAAGTTAACAAAACTCTGCTCTTCATCGGAAGTAAATATAGGCTGTTTTCCTGGTTTTCTTTAATGTGTCTCCTTTAGCTCATTAAAAAGTGTTCTCCTAGGTATATTATATTTTTCTTCCGCATTTCTATGTGAAATTTCACCTCTTTTAATTTTTTCCAAACATGCTTGCAGTGTTTTAGCCGTGTAATTGGCATATCTTTTTGATCCCAGTTTTCTTGTGTACGTTCTGGGCATTCCTGTAACAAAAATAAACAATGTAATAGCAACACATAATACTAATACAAATTTTAAAAATTAAAACAAAAATATGTAATTCTCTTGGGGATACTTAGCTCCACGGAGCAGACTAACCCCAATATACCTTGATATTTGCATGCTCATTTAATAAAAAATAAAAGTAAGTTATCAAATTAATTATGAAGGATAATTTCATACAAAATGCGTTAATAAAATAAAATATTAACTAGTGTATACTTACTAAATAGGTAGAGATTAACAGAAATTGCTGCACACATCAAATTTTTAAGGTTAAAAATTAATAAATTTTTGGCACACCTGTTTATCATCCAATTGCTTATAAAAGACTGCACGTAGAACAATAATTTGCACCTTTATTGGAACTCTATAGGCAACACTTAAAACACAGCTGTATAGACGGACTTCTTGTCTAAGCTTTAATACCACATACTTTGATTTTCTTTTACTATACGGAGAATGGTTGCACTGCGCATCTTTCTGAGTGTCTGTTAAAAGGAGATAGAAAACTCTGCCATTTTGATTCCTTATTACGTGTTGCCTACATCTTGGCGTAATATTTTTAATAGATGCGTTTTAATCATCCGCTTCTGCTTCGGAATTGTCGGTTTTCTTGTTTTAATCTGACAGGTTAAAACGACTAAACCGACAATTCCGGAAGCAGAAGCGAATGATTAAAACACACCTGATATTTTGCTTGCTGCTGTCAGTGTCACTGAATATTATTTTTGGAGTCACAGTTTATTGCTAAAGAATCAGTTAGCTCACTCGGACCAGTTGAAAGTTCCAAAATAACATCCACTCCAGGGATACAAATTCAGGAATCGCAGAAAACTGCTGTTTTATTATAGACGGTTGTCATATATTGTATTATCCGAGTTGCGCAGTGTATAAACTGGAACATTGAGATCAAAAGTGCCGACGCAGAGTGAGCGATCTGATTCTTTAGCTATAAACTGTGGCATGGGAATCAAAATGGCCGCGCCCTATGTTGGGCGTGTCGTACCTCTCTATTACACCGTATAGTAATCAAAGTTTGTGTTTAATACTGAATAAACACTTTTCTCAATGGCAAAAAGTAACACTTGATGGCGCAAAGTACCCCCAGTTTACGGTACTAGAAAACCTTTTAATATTTTCCTAAATATTTTTTGAAATTACTTTAAAAGTATAAATGTTCAGTTTTCGTTTTTACGCTACCTTATACAAATTTTCCATACTACAGTGACTATATCCAAATTTATCAAAGAGTAAGTTTATGAACATATCTAAAAACATCCAGTGCATAGGTGTGATAAAAATAAGCTCGTGTGCAAATTTAAGAGTTTGTTTTAAGTAGGTAGTTTCTTAAACATATCACTTTTTTTTATTTGCATGTTTATTGCGAGTTTTATGATGGAAAACACAAAAAAATAAATGCAGACATTACAGTTTCGACTACTTGAAATTTGAATTTATTTCATCTCTATCAACTCAACACTTGCCTATGTGCATTAAGTATTTAGTAAGATGCTATGAAGTCTTCAAAAATGGAGACCCACTTATTAAGAGTACATGCTGACAAAAAAAAGAACTATATTTTTACCAATAGCAAAGTCGGGGAAACTCGACACAATTAGAGAGCAATTTATTTTACCAGCCATTATGGAGGTAGGCCCTATTATAAAGATAATTCCTTTGAGCAATAACACCGTTAAGAGACGAATAGAAGAGATGGGTTGAAACGTGGGAAACATTTTATGCAATTTTCTGCAGACCAACAGATAATCTTTCCAGTTGGAAGAGTCTACATTACCCGGCAATAAAGCTTTGTTGTTAGGATATGTTCGATATTCGTGCCAAGAACTGCTTTTTGCTACATATTTAGATTTAGGCCGTGGAACGTTTTTTTTTACCGACAAAGCTATTTCATGGAAGAACATTGTTTCTGTTGCGACTGATAATGCACCAACTATGGCTGGTTGTCATCGTAATTTAATAGCTCACTTAAAGCGACATTTGCCTGAGGTATAATTATTTACCGTGTGATTCACAGGCAGAATTTAGTCCTAGAGATTGTACCAGTCTTTATAATATGTTATAAATGATGCCAACAAGATTTAAAGCAATTTTTTAAACTCTCAGTTATTTACTCTATGTGAGGAAAACAAAGAAGTTTTTACTCAGTTACTTATGTACACTGAAGTTCGCTGACTATCAAATCAAGATGCTCCTGCTTAGCAAGATTTTGAGCTATTTTTGAATCTGTGTTGAAGTTTAAAAAAAAATCCGAATTGAAAAGAAAATCTAAACAATTGTAAACCAGATATTTATATTACTTAAATGATATTTTTGGTATGTTAAACAAAGTCAATTTGTAGCTGCATGGTAATGATCTCAGCTTGATTAAAACAAAATCAATAATATCGGCCTTTGTGGGAAAACTTATCTTTAATAAACAAAATTTAAATAAAAAGAATACTCACAGTTTCCGCATTTGTCAAAATTACCAAAAATGCTTCAAGACGATGTTATTTTATCATATGTCACTCACTTGGACGCATTACACAAGTATTTTACTAAGAGATTTAAGGATCTCTTAAATTTACAAATTCCTCAATGGATAATAAATCCGTACAATATCACAGTTAGGGAACAAGCCAATGTGATAATTCAAGAAAAATTGAACACCATCCGCACAGATGAGAAGCTTAAGCAGAAGTTCAACCAAGGCTATTAGAAGTTCTGGTTGCAGCGCAACATTGAAACAGAGTATCCTGTTTTGCGGAACATTCCTGAAAAATACCTTATCTCTTTTACATCATCATACCTTGTTTAAAAAGGCTTCAGTGTGCTTACAAACATTTTATAAAAACAAAGGAACTGTTTGATAATCGACGAAAGTAGAGATTTAAGGCTACAACTCACTAATATTGAAACAGATTTAGCCAGATTGGTAGAAATTCACCAGGTTCATTCATTACACTGAAATTTTTTTTTATTTTTACTTTGCGATATTAATGTTTTTTTTTTTTTAATTATTACCTACTTAAGTATTTTTACGTAATTTGTATTAATTATTGTTAATTTCACGTGAAATTTACTTAATTTTATGTCTATTTATTTTGTTAAATTTTGATAATTTACTTATTTTATTTTATTTATTTTAATAAGGAGTACAAGACGGGACGAACCCAGGAACAGTATTTACTATTAGTTACACGTTATACAATTTATTGATTATCTTAACAAAGAAATTTAAATAAAAAAAATACAATTTTGTGAGAAAAAATATTAATGGTAATGACTAATTACAAATTTTGATAATAATTACTTAAATACGATTTATATAGAAGTTATTAAGTGTTGTACATAAAGTCACTAAGGAAAAGAACAAATCAAGATTGATTAAATTTGACAGCTTGTTGTAAGATTTACAACATTGGAGTAATTTTTGTTGAAGTTTAACATTTGTTCTTGAATTTTTTTCGACGACTTTTAGGGTGCGAGACGATTCGGCTTCTATATCATCCTCATGTTCATCGGTGTCAATAATGCCTTCTGCTGCATTATTTGACAAGGAGCCGCCTTGGATTATACCCAGGTCTGCATTCTAAGCAAAACCAAACAGCACCAGGTAACTGAAGAGTTACGATACATTGCTTGGAGATGCCGACACACGTCCCACAGTAATGGTTTGAACAAGCACCGACACATTTCAAGCACCGGTGTGTTGCTCGTAAGGCCGACCGTGCAAATGTTACAGATTAGGATGTTGGCCCACGTACTATCAGATGGCGATAGAAATCGTTCGCGATACTGGTTTCTTATCAATACAAGATTGTTTTTTGTTTGAGTTTAGACTTAATTAATATCAAATAATCACCGAAAACTAGTACTTCCGCACTTTTCTATATCTTAAATTGAGATTAGATCGATAGAGCACTCTTATGAATATTTGCTAGCGAAAAATTTAAATTTAAAAGTAACCTCATTAAATAGCGAATTAACTTAATAATAACTTATAATAAAATAACAAAACCCAAAGTTTTTAAAATGGTAAGTATTTTGTATCAATAAAAAAAAACTAGAAATAGGATATTTAAAGTAATTTGGCTATGGGGGACTGAAGTATTAGTTCATTTTGGAAAAGGGGTCTCTTGCCCACAACAGTTTGGGAATCCCTTATGTAGGTATTTAAAAATGATGTTTAATCTACAGAAGTTGAGTGTGAGTTAGTTTTATGTGTAAGTAATTTAACGTTAACATATAAGAGGTAAGTTTATATTATAAATATTACCGATTTAGTTTTTTTTTACAATAATTTTAAAATTTGGGTATAAACATAGATTTGAAGTACACTCGAGCGGGCGCGTAGGCCCACGGAGTGCGCCAGCGCGACATTTTCTCCCAACAAAATGTAAATATTTGTATGAAGCCGTCAACGCTTAAGATATTCCAGTAGTGGTTCATTGTGCTTAGATCTAGACAGTAGTGTACTTTTAAAACCCAAGCGTGTATGTGTTAAAATATTATTTTCTTAGACCTGCTAGTAGTATTATTTATATTTATTTTTTGATTTTGTTATTTTGTTGTTATGTTTGTTATTTTCTAGTTGTAATATAATGTATAATAATTTTAAATTATATTACAATTTTATTTTTATTATTGTAGGGCTAGAAAATACTTAACGGATGAAGAATTACGAGTGATTGTCCTAGAAGAATCATCAGATGATAAACTACCTATTGAAGATGATGACATGTCTGAAGAGGAGGAAATTGTGACTCACAGTGATGACGTTTCAAATTTTGAAAAAGAGTGCACGGAGAATGAGAACTCGGAATCGGATTCGGACAATGAAATAGCTCCAGATGCCAATTTTTTTTGGCTAAGGACAAAGCCACAAAATGGTACAAGACGAATGTGTCAACCATCTCTAAAATAAAAAACAAAAATTTGTTAAAAATTCACCCTGGACCAAAACAAGCCGCCAGCGGACTTACATCCGAAATTTCTGCGTTGGAATTGCTTTTTGACTCATTTATAATTGAGGAAGTTGTGAAGTGTACTAATCTTTACATAAATTACAAAAAAAGAACAGTAGAATACCAAAGAGCTCGTGATGCAAGAATTGCTACAAAGAATGAGATTGCAGCACTTCTTGGATTATTATATTTTATAGTCGCTAAAAGAACCAATCATTGCAATGTTGAAGAGATGTGGGACGCTGAAAGTGGATTTGGAATCACAAGGCAAGTCATGAGCTATAAAAGATTTTTATTTTTGTTACGTTGCATTCGGTTTGATGATCGTGACACCAGGGAACATCGGAAGCAAACTGACAAATTGGCTGCAATCAGGGTAATTTTTGAAAAATTTGTTAGTAATTGTAAGGAAATTTATTCTTTGGGGGAATATATAACAATAGATGAAAAACTAGAAGCCTTTAGCGGACTTTGCAGCTTTATCCAGTATATACCGAATAAACCTGCCAAATACGGCATAAAAATGTTTGTTTTATGCGATGCAAAAACGCATTACATAAGCAATGTTGAAATATATAAGGTACAAAATACACCAACAGAAATTGTCAAAAAGACTTGTTGATCCTATCAAAGGTAGCAAAAGGAATCTGACAACCGACAACTGGTATACAAGCATTCCTCTTGACAAATCTTACTACAAGATTATAAAATAACTTTCTCTTGCCCAAATCTTACTACAACATTATAAAATAACACTTTTAGGAACTCTGAAAAAAAAAAATAAAAGGGAATTACCAGTTGAGTTTTTACCTCACAAGAATAGAGAACTAAAGTCATCTTTCTTTGGATTTCAAAAGGATTTTACAATCGTCTCTCACTTTCCAAAAACAAATAAATCGGTTATATTATTATCAACAATGCATGATTCAGGAGAAATTGATCAAGAGACTAAGAAGCCGGAAATAATTCTGGACTACAATGCTACTAAAGGCGCAGTTGATACAGTTGATCAAATGTGCGGTTCCTACTCAGTCAAAAGAATTACAAGAAGGTGGCTTTCAGTTATATTTTTTTCAATGATGGATATGGGTGGTATAAATGCATTTATTTTATACAATTCTAATGCAAACAATCAAAAAATCAAACGAAGAATTTTCCTCAAAAACCTTGCAATTATTCTTATGAAACCTCTTCTCGTGGAAAGGACAAACATAACTTTACTTCCGCTGGACATCAAAGCTTCTCTAGCAAAATACAAATTAAACGAAGAAGCAGCAAATGAAATAGAATCTGACCTAAAGAGAAAGGGACGTTGTGTTACGTGTGGTAGATCAAAAAATCAAAACACTACTATAAGATGTGATATGTGTAAGGACTTTGTTTGCAAGGTTCATTCAGTTGTTATCCAAAATGTTGTTGTCCAAAATGTTCCAGACAAACTGAATCACCAGATAAGTTTTTATTTTCATTTAAAATTTTAAAAATGTTTTACCTAATTTTTTCTATTTTTGTTTTATATGTTTTGCAAAAAGATAATAAACATTAAATAGTAAAGTAACAAAACATATAGAAGTAGTTTTACTGTAGCCTAGTTGCAATTTATATTACTGATGCATTCAGTGCGCCGCGCGCCTGCTCATGTTCTGATTTACGGCGCGCCCGTCCGAGGGATAATAAAAGTAGTTATAAAACAAGCTTCCAAAACAAAAAATTGTATAAGTTTCTAAAATGTGTGTAGATCATAACAAAACATCAACCTTATTTTTAGGTCGATTTATAAGCAACTTATAGCAAGTAATATAAAAAAAAATAATTAAAACGATTCGCGCTCGTTAATTTATCGTCATCTACCTTTACATCACTTCGTATATCCCATCTCAATTGCATCTGTGATTTTAAACATGTATCGCGCTACGACACTAACCCAGCCAGCCCATATTATCACCTCAACTCGGTCTTATTTTTTGTAGATAAACTATTATATTTCTAATGCCTTATACATGTGTCGCAAATTGTACGGATTCAACTGAAGCAGATGTAACATTTAATAATTAAAAATCGATCAGTAGCGAGGTTTACACATGGTTAAAGCGTTTCTTTGATTTTAATTTACATAAACATTTATCAAAATTCGATCAAAAGTCAAGAGATGTAAAAGTTAGATAACTCATTAAAAAAAATACAAGAAAATCAAATTTCACCAGTGGCTTGTTACTGAAAATGTATTATTTCTGTTAATTTTGAATCACCTGTAATTGTGGTACTGATCGAGGTCAAACGACTTTGCTTAAAATTATGAGATATATAATCTGTCTCACTTTGTTTTATATGACATGAGGGATCGTGTATAATATATGACCTTTAAATATATTAATAATTAGTATTAATAATTATTTAAAAAGATAAATGTGCCTAAAGTAAAATTAGAATGATAAAATATCTTACTGAAAGTGCTCTCAATTAACTCTAATAATTATATCCCTTTAAGGGAAGAGTAAAGTTTTTAAACTTTTTTTTGGATTTTTTTTATATTTTATTTTATAAATGTAGAACCATTCAAGAATATTGTGTTAAAATTTGAGATAATTCGGAGCAAAACTAACGAAGATACAGTTTAAGTAACCGCACCTCATACATGACTCAGCGCATCAGAAAATACCAGCCCGGCCCGAGCGCGCTATTGTTACCTGGCAGCAAAGACGACTCTAGGGGGGACTATGGGGGCCATGCCCCCCGAGATATACGATTTATAAGCCTTTTATAAAAAAAAATGATAAAAAGAGAATAGCTAAAGGCAATGGCCCCCACCGAAAATTCGTCTCGGAGCCGCCCTTGCCTGGCAGCTGTTTTGTTTTCTATATAATCCCCAAAGACATTACAACATATAGACAAAATGTTTCATTCATAAATCCCATACAATTGCGGACTGTTATTGTTTTAAAATTGTTAGTGAGTGGAAGAGAGAAAGACAGATCTCTTATGACCGGCTGCCAACGTTGTAAACAGTGTCCATAATATGCTCGCCAGTGGCGTAGAGTTTTAAACTTACCAGTATTGTCAGAGTAGTATGTTAAAAAAACGCGTAAATATGTAGGTATATTTTTTTAGTAATATAATTATGATGATTTTTTCATGTAGGTAGATTAGACTAGATTAGATTATGAGTTGGACGTTGTTTGTCCTTGTCCACCGCGACCTTTTCAGATTTATTGTGGGACTCCTGTTTGTTTTAGAGTATGTCGTCTAGCCTGGTCTTTTTTATTAGTCTCAGTAGCTTTTACAGTGGCTCCCGCATGTAGTTGCATGCAATTGGCTTTTCTTCGCCCAATGTTAGAAACCTCGTTCCAGCCAGGCATTCACATTGGCACAGGATGTGGAATATTGTTTCCTCTTCTTCTTCTTCACAGAACCTGCACAAAGTTGCTTCTTCTGCTGGATTTATGACACTCATGTGCCTTTTGAGGCGACAGTGTCCAGTAAGAAGGCCTACTGTTATCCTAACGATTTGACGCTTTTGATCCAGTAGGTCTTTCGTTAACTTGGCCGATGGTTCCTTGATAAACTGTTTGGCCTGTCTCAGTCTTGGATAGTTGTTCCACCATTCCTGGGACTCTGTTTGCATCCATTGTTTAATGGATGCCTTGCACAATGCCTTAGCAACTCCACAGAAGGGTCCGGGGCCTGTCATGGCCTTATCTGAGCCTCCTCGGCCTAATTCGTCAGCCTTTTCGTTGCCCTGATATCCCTCATGGCCTGGAACCCAGGCTAAGGTCACCTTATTTTAACTACTTAGCTCTGTCAGGTCTTCTAGACAGTCTTTTACCAGTCGTGATTTGATTTCTGGTGAGAGAATTGCCTTCAGAGTATATGACAATAGTTTTGCATGATACTTGCTGATTTTTCATGTAGGTAAATTCAAGTACAAGTAAATTCAAGTACAAGTAAATTCAAATACAAGCGAATTCAAGTTACCATTCGATTTTTAATATTTATTGGTTTATAGTTTATTGGCATTTACTATATATTTGCCTGGTATGATGATAACCAAAATTATTTAAAATTTTAAATTAACATTAAGTAGGTAGGGGTATCTAAATAAAACACTGTCCTAAAAATATATAATTTTTTAATTAATAATTACAAAAAAACATGGTATGGAAAAAATATCGTAAAAAAACTGTAAAAGTTTTTAAAATAATGTTTTAAATATATAAAATACTTTAATTTTATTAACTAAAATTTCATTTAATTTTTTTATGCTTAGTTATTAATGTTATAACTTACTGCAACGTTTCTTTTTGCAGCAGGTGGTGTTCCAAAAACAGTTGAATCAGAACTAAAAACCCATACATTAGATATACATACATATAGGTAATAGATAATGTTTAGAGGTAAACAAAAAATTAATATTTTGTATTTTTACCTGTTGGATAAGTCATCCAAAAATAGAAAGCCCTCACACCGTCTGGAGTTTGCATCTTTTCTAATATATCTAGTACCATTTGCACGTACCAAAACATTTTCAGGAAAACAGTGTTCTAAACACAACTCTGGGTTTTTCAAAGGGGCTGATTTTCAAGGATTCCTATTAGAGAAAACCAAAGTTTTCTTTTCTTAGGATATTGCGGAAACCTAAATAGAGTAATAAAAAATATGTAAAGGTGCTCAATAGGTAAATCATTTTTAAGGTATTCTACATTTTACGTTAAATTTTCTTTGCCACTATTCAATATTTATTTATTGGTATAAGAAAAATTTACTAATTTATAAAAGGAATATCACTTTAAAAACTGTTTTAAGACTGTTTTGATACAATTTCTTGTACAATTTAAATTGTATATTATCAAACCTGCAGTAAATTGTCTGAAAAATTAGATTGGATAATCATTTTTCAAACAATTTACTATGTGATCCTATATAATTTAAATTCTATAAGAAATTGTATCAAATCTTGTACAAGCCCTACTCCACTGGTTCAAATGAAAACAACATATCTTAACCTAAAAATACTTACCGATGAAACCATACATTTCGACTTAACACTACACATGCATCTACCATAATTCTTTATATTTTTCACAAAAGTTCACAAAAATAGTATTTTATAAATGGATAAATCAATAAGTCACACAGAAACTGTCAGATACTGTCAGAAATACAAAATAGCTGTTATACCTGATTGGCAACGTTGCGGCTGGTTACGGTACTACATTTCATTCATAAAAATTGTAAATTCGTAAAATAAGATATTCAGCGTTGCCGTATTTACGGAGTTCTTCGAAACCCTAATATTTTGTTTAGATTAATATTGATTTTTTAATAAAAAATTTAGCTTATATTAAAACTTCAAAGAATAATTTGATTAAAAACATATTTTTATTTATATAATATATAATTATAGTTACAGGACACATCAAATTTTATTTTTCCAAAGTAATTTCTCCAAATATTTTTGACAGACTGATAAAATCGGCAAAGACGCAATAAACGAGAATCTGGTGGGAATAATGATTTGCCACATAAAAATGTAAACAATTTGGTCTCTTAGTTGTAATGTCTTTGATAATCCCTAACCTTACCTCCTACCTTTATTTATAGAAATTTTAACACAAGTACAAACGTTTTTATACCTGTACTGTATATAATTTAGTCTAGCATTGGCCTGGTATGTTCTTTTGCTTTACTAACCTACATATGCAAGACATGAATCAGTAGTGGATCAAGCGCTCATGAATGAGGATTCGTCGTAGACAGAAGCAAAAAGATGCTTTAGATATCATGAATGATAGCAACATCCTTTATGGACCTGGCATCTATGATTCAGTGTGAGATAAGCTGATAAAACTCGCTTATGAACGTTTTATTTCAAATTTTTTAGTGTTCCTCATAACTTCAAAACTACTGCACCTATTCTTTTGAAATTTTAAACACCATTTTTGTACATGATTTACGAAGTAACGCTGGAGTTTTTTTTAAATTTGTTAAAATTTTGTTATTTTATAATAAAAAAATAACCTATTTTTTCGCAAGAATCGAGTTTTTTACTTCAAAGTGTTCCCAAAAAGTGAAAAATTGAAATTTTAAAAACACTCCAAGCGTTACCTGGTGAAAACGATTATCTAACAAGAGAACTTTGATTTTTTTTTATTTCTGATGATCCAGTACCGAGTTAGGAGGGGCACCGCAATTCTACTTTTTTCCGAGAAGCTTCCGAATAATTGCCTCCGTTTCCATATTTTTTTATATTTTTACATAAAACTTTGAAACAATATTCGATAAATGTTATACTTTAATTTAACTTTGTTTTAAATAAACAGATTTAAACTGTGTCGTCAAAAAAAATTTATAAAAATGTGCCTTACCCCCCCCCCCCCACTTAATTAAAGAGCATGGATATTCATATTTTTTTATTAAAATCGTATTACATTTTCTCCTTGTCTTTACAGTCTTTAATGGATTATGTAGCTAAAAAGTCCATTTTTGGTTTTAAAGAGTTCAACCAAATCTCTGAAGACATGGAAGCGTAAGGAATTGTCTGTTAGGGTAACCTAAATAACACCGTTGAAGAGGCCATTAAACCTCTTAATTTAATAAGAGAAAAAATATCTGATGTAGCCGAATATAATTTTATTACAAATTTTTTAATATTATTTAACATATTTTCGGATAAGTCGTCTGATCTAAATTAATTTAAATATTCGGAATGTTGGATGAATGTTTTCCATCAAATCTTTTTTCCCATTCCAGTAAATTGACTTGTTGTATTCGTATACTGTTAAAGCATGGAATCAGGTAGGTGTTTCGATGGACTGTCCTTAAGGGCTATTTCATGAACTGACACGTAACAAGTAAAACTTCCGATTCCGACTTTTAACTAAATTTCGCTCGAAAGAAGGTTTGTAAAATGCATCAAAAAAATGAGCACATCGGTATCGTGTAAAAAAACCGTTAGTTTTAGCGAAGAGTGTATGAAATATAATTCTAGTGTCAGCTTCTTCATGGTTTGATTCTAGTAATATTGCTCCATTTCCTTCATAAATATCAATATTAGATTTGAAGTTTGTAATGTTATTAAATCCGACAGTCGTTATAAATTGTTTCTTAGAATCATAAAATCCGTATGAAGCAAATTCGTCAGATAAAAGTTGCTTAACTTAAATATTCATTGAATAAATAAATTTCCTTTTATTAAAATACAGTCGACTATTTTTTATTTTCTTTAAGTAGAAAAAAAGTATCCTATACATGGTTCAACTATTCCCAAATTGTAATTAGTTCATCGTAGGGTGGATTCAAGCGTAAGTTTAAAATTTGGCGTTTTTCTCTTTATCCGTTTTTTAGTTATTTTCCAAATTATAAATTTCCACATTTCCTTTTCCCTAGAAAAATCATTGGATATTTCGGAAATTATATTAGGTCAATCTGATAATCACAGATTCCCTAGGTCAGCGTAAGAAACCTCTATTGGCATGTTCGATACACGGGTAATAAAGTTAATTTTTAAAAACACGTTTTTCATTATATTTTCGTCGTTTTATTAGGTAGATCGCTTAATATTGGTACACCAGGGTTTTTTAAGATGACACATTATAATATAATTCTTAATATTACCTTCCCCATAGACGGCGTTGGCTGCAAATTATCCTGTATAGTGAACATGATGGCTCCATCCTTTTTTTTTGTTGAGGGGAAACCACTGGGTCTATTTTGTTAGTAGTGCGGGGCGCTACTCCGACTAAAACCCCTCGTTTAACTCTGTGGTGTCCTCGTTCCACCCTGGGACCGCCTTTCGGCATTTCATCAGGGTGGGGACGTGTTTTGGGTTTAGATATTTTTCTACTTAACCCTTTCCTTATATTCCTCCCATTTCCTGGAATTCCCTTTCTTTCTTCTCTTTTCTTTTCATTATTTTCCTTATGTTTTCCGCTATTTTATTCCAGTTTCCGTGGTCTTCCATCATTTTTCCCACGATAGTTTGCGGCGAAAGGTCTAGTTCCCTAATAATTTCCCTATCATTTCTCCTTCTGACGCATGAGAAGACCGTGTGTTGTGGTGTGTCAGTCTCTTCGTAATACATACAATTTGAGTCACTTGCTTTTCCTATCCCAAATGAGCCATGCCCACTTAGAAATTGCGTTATGTAATAGTCCGTTCTTTTGTGTTTGCATTGTAGCCAGGGATATAATCTAGGAATCAGCGTCTTGGTCCATTGTGTCGTTGCGTCTGTGTTCTCCCATTCTTCCTGCCACATGGCTATTGAGTTGTCCTTTTCTACCCTTCTGGTAATATCGTTTATTTCCTCACACCTTTTTTTCCTCGAGTGAAGCCTCTCCCTTTCCTTCACCATTAATGTAATTGGTATAATTCCCACTTTTACGTTAGCCGCCTCTCTAGATATTGTTCGATAGGCACAGGATACTTTGATCAACATTTTTCTCTGTGAGCTCTGGATCATTTTACTGGAAGTTTTGGACTTAGTTATCCTGTGCCATATCTGTGCTCCATACAGAAGAATGGAGTATACGACCTGGCTTAGTATTTCCCTCTTAGCTTGAGATAGGCCACTTATGTTTGGCATCAGCTTTGCCAAAGCTGCATAGGATTTCTCCGCTTTCTCCACAGTCTTCCTAATATGTTCGTTGTATATCAGCTTGTCATAGTTGTAAACTCTAAGACATTTTTCATTTCTAATAGGTGTTATTATTGCGTTTCTTACGTTGAAGGTTTACCTTCTCTGTTTCTTGGTCCACGGTAGTCTTCTGCGTAGCCAGCGTAAGGCCGTTTCTATCCATTCAGTAGCATATTTTGATTAATGATTTATTGATTTTCTCAATCAGACCCTCTTTTGAACTGGATTCCACTATCAAAGTGAGATCGTCTGCGTATGCGACCGTTTCGCAATCTGTCGGCAGTTGGAGTTGCAGTACGTCGTCGTATAATATGTTCCACAGGGTTGGACTGGGAATGGAACCCTGTGGAACAGCCTGGGTCATTTTCTTGCTATATCCTTTGACAGATATTTTTCTGTTCTAAAAATAATTTCTGATTAGATTTGTTAGCCATTTTGGGGTGCCGTATGTCTTCGAGTTTTTTATTAACTAGGTGCCATTTTGACGTGTTCAATGCGTTGTTAATGTCTAGGCTTACAATAGCTTGATAATAGTGGTTCGTTTTTCTAGTAATCGCTTCGACTGCTTCAACAGTAGATTTCCCTTCCCTACAACCGTATTGGGAGTCAGAGATTGCAATGTGTTCCTCTAATTTTATGGCTCCAATCTAAAAAAATAATAATAAAGGTTTCATACACTGTCCTAAGGAATACATGGATTGGCCTACTATTTTGATGCACCCTGTATACATAGATTTCAGCGAAATCACAAAAATCGTATAAAATTAAGGGGGATTTTGCGGAAATCAACGAAATCATATAAAAGAAGGTGACGAATTTTAGGGGATTTCCAAAATAAAGATAAATTTTCATACTAGTGGTTTACTCCCTTAAATCAAATTAAACACGAAAAATTTAACAACTTTATTTTACACAGGGATCGTATTACAAAGTAATATGTACACATAAAAATATCTTTTGTTATGATTTATACACATTTTAGAAACTTTTATAAATACTAACTTTTTTGTTTTAAAAAGTTTAGTTACTTTCATAGTGTAAACATAAAAAGTACTATATTTTCGAAATTTTTTCCTAAGATATATTCGAGAAAAAAATTTTTGTGTATTGTTTTGACCGTAAGCCGCAATGCTTTTTAAAATCTTCAAAATAATACACCTACGTAACTTGTAATGAGACTTCTGGATTTTTGAATTTTGCGGTCATATTGTGATACATGTTACCCTCAATGCAATGATACCAACAGGTACCTTGTTTTTAGAAAATAGTGCCTATTTGCACAGTTTTATTTTAAATTACCTATGTTTAAGAATTTGCAATATATTATTTCAGTTCAATAACAATTATTCAGATTGTGACACTAAGTCCCCTACAAAATTCTTTTAATTTCATTTTATTTCAAATATTACAAAAGCAATATCAGTAATAAAATAAAAAAATAAACAATCCAACGGATATTTAATCAAATTATGTTTTCAATCTGCATATCAAAAGTAAAGCCATGAGTCTCATTTTTAATAAAATCTTTTTTTTGTTATCAAATATACATATATTTGAAAATATCAAGTATTTTCATTGGAACAATTCACTGCAATCTGGTATTTCATAATAAAGTTACCAGATGATACCAGATACTTACAAAATTGCCCAAACTCTAACACTTGAAACTCGAAAATATTTTATCATCCATTCATGTCTTCAATAAATTAAATTTAGGAGGTTTAGTTTACCAATATGTAGAACTATACTTTTATCTGCACTTAATATTTTTACACGTTCAGGCTAAAGGGGTAACCGGTCCAAATAATTTACCTGTGCATGGTTAAAAGGCAAAGGTACCAAATAGTTTTAAATGGACAGGCTGGAGAGAAAGACGCCAAATATTTTTACATAAGAAGGGGTGAAGGGACCATATTTTTACAAGGAAAGGATTAAGGGTTAAAGTAAATTAATATTTTTACGTATGCGGGCTTATGGAGTAAGGAGTAAATAGGGGAAGAAGGGATAAAGTGAAATGGCTTATCTTTTAAGTAGAATAAATGACCCATTTATCGAAGCAGAATTTTGTTAAAAAAGCTATCTGGTTGCTGCAGAACTTAGAACAGTTATATGCAAATATAAAAATGATATTATATAAAAGTTTCTTGTTATGCATAAGTCTTCCGAAAAGTGTCTTATTTTCACTTTGCCCTCTATGGTGGGGTAAAGTTAAATGTAAAGTAGGGTAAAGTAAAATGATGAGTGACAAGGTAGAAATAATTTACAATTGATTATAAAGAACCAAATGTATTGAAACAAATACAGAAACATTTCACAGTGTGTCACAAAATATATTTAAAAATTAAAAAATATCAACAAAATATAATTAGGAAAATTTAATTATCCCATGACGAAGAAAAAAAAATTTGTCAGAACGCCTAAAATCTCACTTTCAAATAAGATACTCTCATCAGGTAGATCTGGAAAGACAAATGAGTCATGGTGATTACGATAGTTTCGCATATATAAGCAATTTATTAATTTTTTCCAAGCACTGCCCTTTATTTTTTCCAACAAATTTCTTTAAAGTTCCCTTTGTGATTTCTGTTAGGGTTACCAATACAAAATCTTCTGGGTCGATATCCTGGTGTATCAAAGTAAATTTATTTTCTTTGTCTTTGGCCTAAGATTGTTATGTCTATTGCATCTAGGGACATGGATTCTTCAGAGTCAGAATCCTGACAGTAGTTTTGTGGGCTCTTCCGTAGAACTTTCCAAATCTGTAGATATTTTCCTAGACTTTCTTGATTATTTGTGTCTATTCTTAGCATTATGTTTTTCACACAACTTCTATTTAACACTTTTTACTGCTTTTGAAGTTGGTTTATCCAAGTTCTCTTTTAGCTCTAGTAGGTATGGGGAGGATGGGATAATTTGAGTTTTACCACGTCTACGTTTTCCGGCTTTCTTTAAATTTTTAGGCACTACTATAGGCAACGGAAGAATATCACTTGGAGACCTGATTTTCTTTACAAGTGGTGTTTTTTAGCTTTGCTTGCGGTATAAAATGATCGACAAGAAATTGTTAAATAAGTAGCAGTCGTCGTGGTTGTATGCTTGTATTTAACACTTGTTGGATTTTCTAAATAAGGGTCCACATTTTTTGAGGCATTTGAATTCTTGAAGTGGCAGGAGTCTCGGGTTCGCAGTTAATCGACTTTGGTTGAAAAGGTAATGCTGTTTTTGAAACATCATCTGGGGTTGGGTCAAAGGTATTTTGCCGTTCTGTTAATCGTAAAGGTGTAAAATCAATGTCCGCAAATTTATTATCATAAGAAAAAATACCAGTTGAATTGAAACCACTTACAACATTGAAGAGGGTTGCTGCTCTGGCATAGGACTTACCAAATATTTGGCCTACATCTTGTAGCTTAGCCAGTTTATTCGGTTTGTTTCTCTGCCAGGTCCTAACCTTTTGAATGTAATAATTTCTTAATGGATACATGAAACTGACATCAAGCGGTTGAAGCTTGTGTGATGTATGAGGTGGAATTACTAAGATATGGACATGTTGTGCTCTGACTTTCTATATTAAAACTAAATTTCTAACATGTGTTGAATGTCCATCTAATATTAGGAGGACCGGATCATTTTCAGCAGGATACGTATATTTTATAAAATGAGGAAACCAAATATCACTAAAAATTTCCGTTTGCATCCATCCAAATTTATAAAACGAAACAATACTTCCTAGGGGCTAGTTTATTTCATAATTGGGGTTTCTTCGCTTGCGAGGAATAATAAGCAGGAATGGAACATAGTGACCTGAAGCACTAACGCAAATTTCAGCAGTAATAAGAGTTCCTCTCTCGCCAGACGTATAATTTCCCACTTGTTTCTTACCTTTCAAAGATATAATTTTATTTGGTTTATTTGGTACCGTGGTTACACCTGTTTCGTCACAGTTATAAATTCGATTGGAAGAAAAAGCATATTTATCTTGAAGTGAAGCCAAAAGATTCAAAAATGCACCAACAGAAACTTTATTAAAGCCAGAACCTCTGTCTGCTGATGTAGTTTCTGGTGTTATTAATGCTAATTGGCGATGCCTTCTTAAAAAAAGAGATGACCAATCTTTACCGGCTAAACAGGTCTCTTTATTAAAATTATTGGGAATTTTATTCATATCTGCGTATTGAAATGCTAATCTTTGCAGTTCTAAATACGACAGACCAAAAAATAACTTCTCCATAGCAATCAGGTGTTCCACTAATGCCATTTCTTGATCAGAACTGAATACGGTTTTAAATCTGCCGACCTTCTTTTTGGAGGCCTCTTCTTCATTCTTTCCATTTTTTATATGCCGATGCAAGGAAACTACAGGAATTCCGTATTCTTTAGCCACCTTATTTTGGCTGAGGAGACCAGTCCGTACCGCTCGAATTGCCGATTTAATGGCCTCTGGAGACCACTGTTATTGGGTCGTTTTTCGGGTGTATTTATTTTTATTATTTATAAGAAGTAGATAAGAAATAGATAATAGACGTTTTAACATAACCTAATAAATTGATTTAACGAGAAAAATAAAGATAAATATTAATGTTTCTCTATGTACACTTCAACAAAATGTTTGATAAGTAATGACAGATCAATTACACTTACCTGCAGATTTAACAAAACTAGACGTAAAAACAAACAAATATTGCTCTTAAAAAAAACGTTTACTCTCAGTCAAAGGACTTTCCAATAATATCAATCGTTATCTTATATTTAAATGTTAAATGTTTGAGGGCCCAACTTGCTAAATTATATTCATTGATTAATAGTATATACAAAAATATGCATGCATCAGGTACTTACCCTGGGTACATTCTGAGGAAGATGGTACTCGTGCGTCTCTTCAAAATGTTATTATTTATTTCTAATATTTTATAATGAAAGTTCGGATTCATGCACTTTTGCTTGTTTACGTAATTCGTTGAAACGCGTTTACTGCTGACTTTGCAAGTTCAACGTATTTCCATTAAAGTATTAACTAAATAATAAACCTGAATTTATATTTCCTCTTCAGAAATTATATATTTAAATAAACTTAAATGCATGGGCGCCGTTTAACAAATTTCGAGGAGGAGGGGGACAAGTCACATAGGTAGGGTTAAAACGCCGCAGGCTATAGTGGGAAGCACGGTAAACTGACAGCCTGTTTAGATTAGTAGCCTTTTGCGCATGACGTCACGCTCGCACCATATTTCTGCCTTGTTTTGAATGTAGAACTGTCGAACTACGACGTTTTGAGTGCACTGTTTGGTTACCCAAAGTTTTGTTCCTTAATATAATATTTTTTCACCAAAAATACCTGGTTGTGCTGTGGCAGGTTGCCGTAATTTTAGCAAAAATACTAAAGGAAGCGAAATTAAATATTTTTCATTTCCTAAAAGTGGAATTACCAAAGAATGGGTTGTAGCGTGTAGAGGAAATAAGATAAATATGAAAAGTAGTAAATAAATCGTTGTTGTTATATGAAATATTTATTTTTATGCATTTTACCTCGTACTTTAAAATAAAATGTTTTTTTTATCAAAATAAATAAAATGGTTTTCCTTGTTTATCAAAATGTACTTTTTTTTTAAATCCATAATAACCTTTTTTAGCCATTGTGTGCTCTATTCATTTTGAACCTGACTCATTTCAAATTCATCTAAAGTGTAATTATTAAACTACACTCCGAAATATGCTCGCAATTTAAAGCAAGATGCACGTCCTACACTAAACCTTCCTGATAAAAAACTAGCCGTTACACCTGGTGAAAGATCAGAGCGACTAAATAAGAGGAAACGTACGGAAGAAAATAAAGACACTGTACACTCTATTTTGAGCTAGCAGCCATCATTTTCAAAATGCCAGGATTTGGAAGAACCTACTTATGTTGCAAATACTGTTGATGTAGCGATGGAGTTTAAAGAAATCAAATATTTTTTTTTTTTCAATAAAGTACAAAAATTTAACCAATACTTTTTGTAGGCCAGATTTAAGAAAATATGAAAACGAAATCGCGAAACTCAAACTTAAGTTGAACTTGTAAAATAAATCGAAGCTCTGCAAACAAGTGAGGCGAATATACAAAATATATTTAAAGGTATCCTGTCTAAGATTTTTACTCTCGGCCAAGTAAAATCCAGGGGAAACATTAAGAAGTGCTTCAAAGTATAAGCCCAAAAGCTTACAGGTATGATAAGGCAAATAACTTCCCTCCATCTGCTCTTTCAGCATTAAGAAAATGGGCTACAATATTTGAGATTAAGGCAGGTGTTTTAAAGAGTGTAATTTCTTTAATGAAAAAAAAGTTTTTTTGAATTCAATGAAGCCCAACGTTTTTGCATGTTGTCTTTTGATGAAGTTTATTTGTCGAATAAAATAGGAATTGATAAAAAAGAAGAGCAGAAGATAAGGGCCTAAGAAATCTTGTCAAGTAGTGACGGCTAGGGGAATTATTGGAATTCGGAAACAACCCGTATACTATTACTTCAACCAACCAATGAAAAAAGAGATGTATGATATATGACATAATATTAAAATTATATGAAGCTGGTTATACAGGGTGTTTCCGAACTTAGCGTCCAAATTTGTAGGGGTGGTAGTTCGCATAATTTGAGGCCGATTCGCAGATGTAATTTTTTCAAAATATTTCAAATAAAAATAATTAAAAATTAATTAAAAATTTTAAACAGGTACGGTCCTGCACAGCGATGGGATTGCCTTGACTCGCGTGCGCCACGATCGAGATCTCCGTAAGTTTGCTTAGAATCGACAAAATAATATTTGATAAATTACGAATGATATCTTTTCAAATTTATTTAATGTTTATTTATTCCATATGGTCTCTGAATGTTGAGTATCATGGATAAATTGTAGAAGTAAACCGTATTTTCCAAATTATAAAATAAAAAAACTTTCAATAAAAAAAATAATAACTCACCTATTTTAACGTAGAAAATGGCTTGAATTTCATAGAAATTGTTCGAAGTTATTGCCCCCACATTGTATACACAATCTTGCTCGACGTAACAACGATTCAGTGCATGTTGTTAAATAGTTGTTTTGACGAACAATTGTCACTGCGTTGTCAATGCTGAATTGTGGTAACTTCTGTCGGCTGGCAGTACACTAACTGTTTTAAGAGTCCCCATAAATAAAAATCCAGTGGATTTAAATCCGGAGAACGCGGTGGCCAATTTATCGGCCCACTTCGTCCAATCCACCGATTTGGGAATGTTTCGTCCAAATGTTCACGCACATCACGCCGAAAGTGTGAAGGAGCACCATCGTACATGAACCACATACGTTGTCGTATGTGTAAGGGTACTTCTTCAAGCAGACCGGGAAGTTCATTTCTCAAAAACTGTAGATAATGTTCACCGGTCATCCTAGGAGGTAGAACGTACGGACCTACTAATAAGCCGCCTAATATTCCTGCCCATAGATTTATCGAGAGTCGTTGCTGGAAATGTGTTCGCTTTATGGCATGTGGGTTTTCTACAGCCCAAATATGCGTATTACGCATGTTGTTCATGCCATCACGCGAAAACTGTGCTTCATCGGTAACCAGCACACAACGCAAAAAATGTTCGCGACACTGATGTAGCAACTACTCGCAAAATTGCACACGTCGTGGATAGTCGTCTAGTAGCAGGGCTTGAACACGTTTGAAGTGATACGGATACAGCTGTTCCTCCCTTAGAGTACGCCAAACAACTTTGTTGGAAACGTTGACCTGACGAGCTATTTTACGGGTACTTGTTGAGGGATCATCTTCAAGTAAATCCAAGATATTTTCCTCACCCTGAAGTATTCTTAAAGGACGTCCAGGACTTCAATCTCGTCCACGCTTGGGTACAATGGATTCGGTGTCTCGTAAGCGTTGTACCAATGCGATAAACCTTTGATGACGAGGTGATTTCTTTGGGGAAAACGTTTAGCATAAATTATTGCTGCTTCCCTGGCATTTTGGTGAACTTCTCCATAAATTAGAAGCATATCCGTTAATTCGTTTCGATCGTACGCGTGCGGCATTGCCATTGTTCCAGAATACTAAACCATGAACTAACTAATAACTTAAAACAACACTACTAAGACCTAACTAAACTCAAAAGAACACTAAGAAAACGCAAAGAAATTGCTAAAAATAAGTAGGTATAAATAAAATTCTCTGAACGCGAGGTAAACAACCCTACAAAGCAATACGCACTAGAAAAACAATGGGCTACGTCTTTCGATACCAGCCGGGCGGAGGGAGAAATTTGCAAATCGCATTTGTTTTTGAGTTGTAAATCCTGATGAGTAACCCTTAAGGTAACTATTGCGCTACGCGTTCAGGGTAGGACCTGCTTTTGTTTTTTTTATAATGGTTCTATTTTGTTTATTATAATTTTTTTAGAAAAATGAAATCTGCCAATCGCTCTCAAATTATGCGAACTACCACCCCTACAAATTTGGACGCCAAGTTCGAAAACACCCTGTATAGTAGTCGGAATTGTAAGTGACACCCGTACAGGAAACACTGGTCTACAGTTCAATGTAAATATCAGATATGATGTAAATTATTATTTCAATCAACGTAGTGATACATAGTTCTCTACGCGTGTATGTTTTTGCCGATGTTCCACATCTACTTAAACTTGCTTGAAATTATTTATTAGATGGTGGTTTTGTATTAGAGTTTTGGGAATAGTTTGTTTGGAACAACTTCCCAAATATCGAACTAACATAAGTTGACAAGAACTAACATAAGTTGACAAAATATCACCTAAGTCTTAAAGGATCTGAAAGGCAATGTGTTCGACCAGCAGGTTATCTTAAATTTAGTCGCAAAGGCAGTACAATATTGTGAAGAAATAATCTTATGTCTACTTTATCCAACTGTTTAATGATTGGTTTGATATTTTAAATTCTACATACAAATATGTAGGAAATTGACCTGGGAAAAATGAATTTGGTGTTAACTTCGATGATCAAAAATGTGTGATAGATCGCATGTCTAAATTAATTAATTCAATAATTCACATCCTTCCCTTATTCCATTCCAGAAAGGAATGTCCCTTACAAATAGAACACTTTTTGAAATGTATGATTATTTGTAGAAATATATATAAGATAGAGTTCATTTTAACATCAAGGTTAAATCAAGTTGTACTTGAAATTTTTTTTTTTTATATATTAGAGCTATGGGTGGAGCAAATGAACATACCGCTTCTAATGAAATCAAATACTGACTAAGATGGTTTATTCTTGGTAAACAGCCAGCGGCAGTTTTTATCGAAAAACCAAACACAAGAAAATATAGAATCATGCCATAAAATTTAGCCTTTACTTGGTACTCAAGGAGACAATAAATAAGTTTGCCTAACCAAAACTGTGCTTTCTTCTTTAACTAAAAAATCTGATTGGTTGAAAGAACCGGATGATGAAGAAATCCATGTCACATATATTTTAATTGACCCTCTTAAAAATTCCAACGAGGTTCTACCGTTATTTGATAAATTTCTTGTATGTTGCATATTATGCATATAGATTTAAACATAAGTATAATTTGGGTATCCTTACAAAAAAATAAGACATTACGAAACTACCGGATTGGTTGGAATATATTTTACAAAAAAATTTGTTGTACCCAAACGAGAAACTCTTGAACGCAACAAAAGTACTAGATATAGAATTTTATAAGATAAATGGAAACTGTTTGTCTGAAGAAAATAAAATATTTACAAAACTAGCAAATAATACAATTGCAAAACTTAAATCAATCTGTGCCTTATGAAGTGTTTCTTTGTTTAAGTCGAACTAGAACTTATATTCGATTACGCGACCTAAATAAAAAAATTCGTTTTGAAAATTGTAAAAGGTCCCTAGCAAAAAAAGTAACATTTTTATGCACCAAGTTTGTTAATTTATTTTTTTTAAGGAAGATATTGCTGTCTTAGTAAAATGTAGCTTTTAATAAAAATAAACTTAAATTATTTAAAAATTATGTGTTTTAATTTAAAACATACGAGTATGTATTAAGCATTTTAAAATATAAAAATTTAGAAACTTATTAATTAAATAATGTTTTTCCATTGGAATATACATATTTCATATTTCTAACAACAAACTTAAATTATTTAAAAATAACCTGTTTCAGTTTAAAAAATGTGTTAGTTACTTTGATACTTAAATTTTTTAAATTTATTATCAATAAAAAAATCATGTAGGAATTTCCATTTCAATATTATTCACAGTTCCAACAATCGTAAAAATATTTATTAATTTATACAACATAAGTACTTTAGATAGGCCCAAATAATAATTGTCATTCGTCGTGGCCTAAATCGTTGAGATAAATGCGAATTATTCATGCGAGGTACGAATATGACGTCACATTGTGCGACAGAGACAGAGATACCATGCGCATCAGCATACCAGTGTACGTTTATTGTGGTATAAAGCATGGCGAAAAAATCCAAAATCACAAATTCAGGGGGCCAGATGCTCCCCCTACCCTCATGTAGCATCGCCCATGCTTGAATGTGAAAAATTATCGCACATTTTATGAGATAATTATTTTTGCAAAGTGAATAATTCTTTATCTATTTTACCTAAAGTACATAAACCCTACATATATTATTTGACGATATTGGTCACCATTTTGTATCTCAACAAAATAACTACAAATTCCTAATCAGCGACTTATAGAACCACTATACTATATTGTTTTACCCATGTTATAACTTCTAAACCATGCAAGATAATCGAACCGGACAAAAGTCATCCATTATAATTAGCGGTGTATTTTGAAACAAATAAAAATTTGACGACATACCCTCAAAAACAACCCCCCGGAACAACCCCCTTAAAAATTATTAACGATACCCTAATTTTTTTTTCTACTTATTTCTGTAGTCGCTACTTTTCTCTGTACAACTGTTTTTAAAATTTTGAAATCGCTCCATAAATAAGTGAGATTCGTTTTCTAGCGCATTATAAACAATACTATATCAATCTGTCTCTTGTCAAACAGAAGTGCAGCTTAAATACTCGATAAAATTAGCAGTTTTTACTTGATAAAGTTTGCAATAATTTAGAGTTTGTCAAGTCTTAACAAATTATTTCAAAATGCCTACTGTGTTTAGTTCCAACGAGTACACCGATATGATAATTATTTACGGCGAATATCGCAAGAATTCAAGACAAGCTTGACAATTATACTATGAACGTTTTCCGAATAGAACAATTCTCTCAATTAGAACATTTTCGAATTTAGAAAGAAGTCTTAGATAAGAACATTTTCCTGACGGTAAAGATCATGGATGACACAATAGAACGATCAGAAATGAAGAAAATATTATACACGTTTTCACCTACGTTCATGTTAATCCACATGTTTCTATCAGAGATTTGGCACTAGAAATTGGAATAAGCAAAAGTAGCATCCAAAGAATATTAAAAGACAATAATATCATCCATATAAAATACACTTAGTCCAAGTTTTACACCCTACTTTCTCATTAGAATGCAGGTGAAACTAAATGACGATGCCACATTCTTAATTAAAATATTATGGAGCGACGAATCACGTTTTCATAATAATGGTGTATTAAATCGTCATAATTCCAAATACTGGTCCCCAACAAATCCCCAGTGGGTAAGAGAAACAAGGTTTTAAAATATTTGGGGTATAAACGTATGGTGTGTTTTTTTTTTTAGTTTTACACCCATAATACCTCCCGTGCTACACCCCAATCCGTCTGTAGTCTGGCAGCACTGCAGCCTGTGGCTTATTGTACCATTTGAAGGTCCTACTACTTTCCCATTCACACCCTCATTCATTCCACGTCGTCGATGGTTAAACGCTAATCGGATGAGTCCCATGGTGATACGGCCCATTGTGGAACCTCCCAGCGGTCATGCATCCACGACGTGACCGGAGAGATGACTGCATACTTAGCTCGCGGCTGGCCTCTCCGGCGTATGGTGTGGTTTGATCAATGGTAGGATTATAAGTCCTCATTTTTATGAAAACACTCTAACGGGAATAGGATATCGTGATTTTTTAATCAATACCGTTCTTGATTTGTTGGAAGGTGTTCTTTTTAATTAAAGACGTGATATGTGGTGGCAGTAAGATGGTGCACCAGCTCATAATGCACAAATTGTGAGCCAATGTTTGGCAAACACTTATGGAAACCGTGTTATATCTACGCATTCTCCAATTAACTACTGGCCGGCTAGGTCACCTGATTTGTAGTCTCTAGATTTTTTCTGGGGTACTATAAAGGACGTTGTATACGAAACAAAACCATTATAGAATCCGACATGCTTGTAACAGATTTACACCGGCCATGATTCGAGCTGCCTGTACTAGAAATTTATTGTTAAGGTTTGACAAATGTGTGGAAGTGGGAGGGGTGGGCAATTTGAACACTTATTATAAGTTATTACTACTCTTTGTTTGTTGATTTTTATTTCTTGTCTTCTCCTTCTCTTGTTTCAAGGTATTTTTTTAATTATGTGTCACCTAATAAAATATTTTTTATCATTAACTTGACATACAGTTTTAATTAATTTCCCACTTATTTATGGAGCGATTTCAAAATTTTAAAAACAGTTGTACAGATAAAAGTAGCGAGTATAAAAATGAGCAGAAAAAAATTAGGTTGTCGTTAATAATTTATGATGGGGTTGTTCCAGAGGGGTAGTTTTTAAGAGTGGGTCGTCCAATTTTTATATCTTTCAAAGTACACCGCCAATTATAATGGATGACTTTTGCTTGGTTTGATTATCTTGCATGGTTTAGAAGTTATAGCCTAGGTAAAATAATTTGGGACAGCCTGTATACTAATTAAGCGAGTTTTTTTTAGGAGCTTTCTACCATATTGATTGGATCCATCATTTTGTATTCTGACGACATAATTACATATCTGTGTCCAACACATGACTTTCTTATCTAGTTATTACAGGCTTTTTGCGGGTATTTTGTACAACCTATCGTAGCAACTCTGTAAATGTTAAGAGGATAACTGTATACATTTTCTACATATTTACAACTCGAAATATTTTTTTTATATATATTCATTGCCAACGAAAATACTAAAAAATTTAAATTTTACACTTTTTCTCTCCAATTTTTCCATTACGGTCCATTTTAGAGAAATTATGCATAAACGAGAAAAAATTAAGTGTAAGGGGTTAAAGAAAAGGTCCTTTATTTCTCACAAGTCAATTTAATTGGCGACCGGTTTCGAAGCTGTCACTTCATCATCAGGCACACCTAAATTGAATGTCAAGGAGTCAGTTGTAATAAAAAACAATTATAAAGCATGAACGGACTTTAACATATACAAAATAACAGAAAAAACACAAAAGAAGTTAAACAATAACCTTGACTCACCTTGACTATTTCCATAAAGGAAGCTCTACATAAAGTTTAACAAAAGGAGTTAAAAAAGTCATATTGTAGGTTAGGTTAAACCGCGAGATGTCTGTTTGAATAAATTAATTAAAACACATGTAAGACAATTATTAACTAAACAACACAAAATAGTTTTTACAAGCACAAACAGTTTAAAAATTTTTAAGGATATAACGTCAATTAATGAAAGTAAAAAGTAAATTATCTGCTTCAAATTTCCCTTTTACATATGAATTTTCATATTTTCTTGTTCAGTGTTCTAATTTTCTTGTTAGTATTTTTTGCTTTCTCATTTCCCAGTTTAATATTTTTACTTTCAATGAATTTTGTCACTGCCACCTATACTCACTTTCAGTAAATAACACCTTTGTTAGTACACTATTTATCCGCTAAATTTAAAATTTACAGTTTACTATATTGATTCATTAAAAATCTAGATAGATGTCTTGTTTTACTTTCATTAATTGACGTTATATCCTTAAAAATTTTTAAACTGTTTGTGCTTGTAAAAACTATTTTGTGTTGTTTAGTTAATAATTGTCGTACATGTGTTTTAATTAATTTATTCAAACAGACATCTCGCGGTTTAACCTAACCTACAATATTTTTTAAAAAAATACTATTGTATTACATATGACTTTTTTAACTCGTTTTGTTAAACTTTATGTAGCGCTTCCTTTATGGAAATAGTCAAGGTGAGTCAAGGTTATTGTTTAACTTCTTTTGTGTTTTTTCTGTTATTTTGTATATGTTAAAGTCCGTTCATGCTTTATAATATTGTTTTTTATTACAACTGACTCCTTGACATTCCATTTAGGTGTGCCTGATGATGAAGTGACAGCTTCGAAACCGGTCGCCAATTAAATTGACTTGTGAGAAATAAAGGACCTTTTCTTTTACCCCTTACACTTAATCCCTACTACTCACATATGGCTACCCTCACTCCAAAAAAACAGAAAAAATTATATAGATCGATATCCCAAAAAACTTTTAGTTTAACAATTTTCTTAAAAATCAGAATTTTGCACATTTTTTAAATTTCTCAAATACGGACCATTTTAGGAAAATTTTGTATTAGGCAGAAATTATAGAATAATATTAAAAGTAACTGTGCTGGCTGTACTTATTAAAATAATTCCTTCGATAGAAAAAGACTATTTTCAAAAAGGTTTTTATATGTGACATAACATAATAATTCAAAATGACAATTAATTATCTATGTTAAAAAATAACAAGTCACAAGATAGTATCTTGAGACTAACTCTCCAACAGTAACTTTTATTTAAAGAATTTTCTTCTCCAAACTTAAATATCAGATATATTCCATAAAATATAAAAACGACCACCTATAAAGTCCCCCCCCCCCCCACAGATGTTTTGATACTGCCAAAAATCTGATCAGTTCACCGCAGGCCAGAATAAAGGTTAAGTTTTAAAATTGGTGTTCTTCTCTTTATCCGTTTTTGAGTTTTCTTTAAAATTCAAAATTTACAGATTTTCTTAAATATCTCGAATACAGTCCATTTTACAGAAATTGTGAATGAATAGAACAAGAATTATAGAAAGTAATGTAACACACAAGTTTTAATTATACAATTTTCTCCAGAAATTTAAATTTTTTACATTTTGCAAAATTTCTCGAATACGGACCATTTTAGAAAATTTTTTTTGGTAAAAAATTATAGAGAATTGTATATGAAGTACCTAACTTTTATTTGAACTTTTTTTTTTCTCCAAACGTAAATAATGGATATATTCCATGAAATATAAAAGCGGCCCCCAAATGTTCTGACTGTTCAAAATCTAATCAGTACACTCTAGGCCGAATTTAAGCTTAAGTTTAAAATTTAATGTTTTTCTCTCTATCCGTTTTTGAGTTTTTTTAAAATTCAATATTTGCACTTTTTCTCAAATATCTCGACTACGGTCCATTTTAGAGAAATTATGTATGAGAGAAGAATTATAGAGAATTATATTACAAACAACTTCTATTTAAACAATTTTCATAGAAATTTGATTTTTTTACATTTTGTAAAATTTATCGAATATCGAAAATTTTGTATGGAACAAAAATTATACAGAATAATGTAAGAAGCAACTTTTAATTTAAGAAATTTTTTCTTTAAATGTAAATAACAGATATATTCCATAATATATCAAAAATACCACTTATAAAGTATCCCCCAGATGTTCCGACTCTGCCCAAAATCTAATCAGTTTACCACAGGCTTAGCTTCAAAATTGGGTGTTTTTCTTTGTATCCGTTCATGAGTTATCGAGGATACACACAGGGCCGCCGAGAGCCAGACCGGGCCCCAGGACAATTCTCCAGATCGGGCCCCGCGACAATTTTATAAAAAATAACAAAAGGTCTCCAAGCAAAAATTTACCCTCTTCCTCTACTTGAATTTCTCCTCCTCTACTTGAATATCTTTCCCCATCTTATGTCAAACTTCTGAAAGTAACAAACACCACCGCTGCCGGGTCCCCTTTTGAAACCGGGCCCTGGGAATTAGTCCCGGCTGCCCCCCCCCCCTCTAGTCGGCCCTGGACACATACACACACTCACGTACGCACGGATTCAGTGGACCTCAAAACATAAAAATCCGTCAAAAACTCGAGGTCGAAAAAAATGATTCCTATACTTTCCTTATTTGTATACAGATAGGAAAGTAAAAATAATAATTAATTACCTACTATAAAAAGTAAATGTGTTGCTCATTAGAAGAAATTCCCTTATCCTTGCGGCATAAAAATGTTTTAAAATAGAATCAGTAAAATACCCATTTCTCTTATACTAAGATTCTCTAGGAATAACAAAATTCTTATTTTAAAATATAAAACTTACTGTTTAACTTCCATAATATTTTTCTAAAAGATCATTTTATTGCACCAAACATCGGAATTCATCGCTACGAAAAGAAATACTGGATAAAACAAAAGTTTAATGTGCTTTAAAAAAAAAATAAAAACCGTTTTATATTTTCTGTATAATGCCTAGTTTGCTTTATGCTATATGGGATTGAAATTTAAGAGTAGTTGAAATATTGTTTTATTCAAGAATATTCAACAGGGAAAAGAGGAGAATATGTTTTGGTAATCATTTATCTTTAAGTAGATGAATGAAGTATTTTAAGAAAACAAAATTAAAATTATTATTTTTGTTTACAGAGTAGAAAAGTTAGTGACTGGAAATTTAGGTTTTTTAAGAAATATACAGGGTGTTTCATAATATATGCGCAGGACTTCAAGACGTGATAGCTTGTCCAAAAATATGAAAAAACGTTTTTATTAACTTACCCTCTAAAATGCACCATTTTCGAGATACAGGGTGTTGAAATTGAAAAAAAAAATTCTACGCCACTGGAAAAAGTACGATTTTGAGATGCCTATTTGAACCGCCAATGTTTTCTACACAAAAAAGGCACTCTTGCTCATATGCTCTAAAGTCGACCGTTTTCGAGAAAAATCAAATTTTAATGTTGAAATAAAAATTGACCATGTATTTGTATAAACATTAATTAAAATTACGAGATCGCTAACGAGATGAGCTTTATCTCTTGTCTTTAGAAATGCCACGTAGTATTAAGTTTTTAAAGGCTGAAGGCTGTTTGACGTATGGGACGCAATTAAAGTGTGCATGTAAGTCAGTACAGTACTATTGATGTTTGCTAAAGGTAATAAATTTATTTTTAAATCACTGCACAAATTATGATTTATTTAAAAGATAGGTATCATCTAAGCAACATTGGCTACAGAAGTAGGTTACAATTACTTTTGTAAAATGCTTTAAAGAAGTCAATGTATACTACATCTACCTGGAGCCGTATTCTGCAACCATGGGGAAATGAGTGTGAGAGTTCTCTTTTACGATTTGGTTTTGCTGCGTATGTCACTCTACTAAAATTATAAGGAATCATTTTTACTTTGACAGCAGTGTTGCAAGACGTACGATAATTAAAGTATTTGTACGATATACTGAACAAAGTTTAAGTTTCCCCATTTTTATGAATTTTTATTTTCCAACTTACGAGCTAGATTGAATTTATTTTGCGTATATATGTTTTTGTAATATATTATTACATACGTAAAATTAAAAATATTTTTATTCACAGGGTGATTCAAAAATTTATGACGGTAGTTTATTTGCAAAATATTACTAAGAGCCGATTCCACCGTTGTGTTAAACGAAGTTTAAATTTCTAATCAATGATTTAACTGACATTTTAATATTAACAGTCTCATTTTAAGCTTCGTTTAGTAATTTAAATTTCGTTTAACACAACGATGGAATTGGCCCTAATTCTACTGTGACGTCAGGAGAGCAAATTTTCAAAAAGAACTCAACATGGTGTTTTGTTGACCAAATATTGCACAATACACATTTTTTATACAGGGTGTTTTATAGAGAGAACCACAAAATAATTTTTTTAAGGATTTTGGGCAAAGTAATATCATTAAAATGTGTGTACCTCTAAGCTTCAAAACATACAAGGTGGCTTATATGTTGAAAGATATTTTATTTTAATAAAAGTACAAAAATCACGAACACACTAAAATTTCCAAGGTCAAATGTAATTATTTTCTCGGTATATAATAATTTTAATACCGTTATAAACATTATAAATTCGATACTATGGCCAGTTTTCGAGATACAGGGCGATAAAGTGGAGAATTGGTGATTTTAGTTTATTTTTTCTTCAAATTGAAAAGCGAGTTTGTCCCTCTGTAGAATATTAAGTTTAATATAAGTTTTGCTAAGATGTCCATTACAAGGGATAGTTTAAAAATATTGTGGGTTCACAATGACAGTACATATGTAGGTAAAAACTTTCAGTATTTTAGAAAGGTATAGGTATAGAAAGGTATAATATACCGAAGTTTTTTACCTACATCTGTACTGAGATCTATATTCTGTCATTGTAATACCCCAATATTTTCGACAAAAGCCGCCAATGGTTTAAAATAATTTTTACAGGGTGCTTCACGAATAAATTACAATATTTTTGCAAACACTCAATAACTACAGTTGTGCCACAAAAAAATTATTTCATTGAATTAATATATTATACAGGGTGAGCCATCCAGCCAAAAACCAAAAGATTTATGTTTTAAAATTATTAAAAAGACGACCTTGCATTTCTTTAGTGACTTTTGAGTAAGTTAATAATATTACATTAGGTGTGTAACCATAGAATTTTAAAATATACAGGCCAATCTAACTGTTTCTATTGGAACACCCTGTACAAGTGTGTACTGTATAATGTTGTATTGCTAAAATACCATATTTTGTATTAGTTTTTAAAAATATGGTTTCCTGACGTCACAGTAAAATTAGTCAGATTTTGGAAAAACTATATACCGTCATATATTTTCGAATCACCCTGTAGGTAAAAATATTTTGAATTGTACGTATGTACTAATGTATTACCAAAACATGTAGTAAACGTGTGTATACAACAGAAATTTATTCTAGCTTGTAAGTTTAAAAACATAAAACTCGGAAATTTTCAACTTTAATGCCTTGTATATCGAAAACTAGTCATAAGATTGAGTTGAGCCTATTCACACTTTTGGTTACTAGGTTGAGTACAATAACATACCACAGTTTCAGAAAATTTGAAAGGTCACCATTTTACATAAGGAAATAAGTGCGGGGTACTTTGGATGTGTAAGTTTTTAACAGACTTCAAAAAAGGAGGAGGTTCTCAATTCGTCGCAATATTTTTTTTTTATTTTTTTTGTGTATGTTCAGCAATAATTCTTTAACACGGTGTCCGATTTAAATGATTCTTTTTTTGTTAAAAAGGGGGGACTTCAGGGATGGTCCCATATAAATTTGGTCAAAATCTAATAATTGGGTCCATGAGAAAATTCTCAAACTCTTCATTTTTTATGTATGTTTAGTGATAATGCTTTACCATTTTGTCCGATTTATATGATTCTTTTTTTGTTAGTAAGGGAGTACCTCAGGGGTAGTCCCATATAAATTTGGTTTGGATATGGTGATGGCATCTGCAAGTTTTTGAAGTCGGTTTTTTTAAATTTTTAATTTCTAATACTTGTAAACCTACATATGAAATGGTAACATTCAGGACATCTTTAAAAATGTATAGACAAAAACAAATAAAAGGTAAAAATCAGAAAGGATTACAAGAAAAAATTATTTTTAAAACTTTAGCAGAACAAGAATAGATTAAGTGTTATTTTTTCTTTTGTTTTTTATTTGTGTAGTCAATAAAATTATTATCAAATTACCCTAACCCTATAAACTTTTAAAGGAATCAGCCCTCCGATAATGTCACACTAGTAAGGTCAGTTTCTTACGTTAAATAGATAACAAATAAAAAAGATACTTTCCACAGTATTGTACAAAAATTTGATTTTGGTCGTCTGGCAACACGTAATGAAGCAGTAGAGTAGGACAGTCTAGGAGCACTCTCATGAGTTCGAGAAAAGTGTATCTGACCTCTTCTGTCCAATGTCGCTGCGATAAATAGTTTTTTACAGAATAAATTACACTATATTTTTCTGACTAAAAACTGTAAAATAATGCATCTGTATACAACGAGATCGATTTTTTATTTAAAAAAAAATCCATTGGCTCTCAGCTGCCGTCCAGTTTTTTTTATTTACAATCAGTGATTAAGAAATTAAATAAAATTTCACTGAGATGTTTAATATCAGATCTTTTGTTAATGCAATCATTTTGAGCAATATGTGCCATTTCTAAGAAAAGTCTTTTGTCTAGACAGGGCTCTTTTTCCAAAACTTTGATATCCTTGAAGTTGAAGGTATGATTATTCGAAATTGCATGATTAGCTAATGCACAACGTTCTAGGTGTAGTCTGCAATCGCTTTTGTGAGATGTTATGCGGTCTTTTAATGGTATTGTAGTTTGACCTATGTATAGTGAGTTACAATCCACACAAGGGATACTGTAGACTACATCAGTCCAAGATAGCATTGATGTTTTGTCTTTAAGTTTTAAGAATACACTATTAACGGTGAGAACAGTTTTAGTTGCAAATTTTAAATTTGATATTGAATGAAACAAGTTTATGAGCCTGGTTGTGATATCTCTGATGTATGGTAGAGTGACATATGTGATGTTAGTATCCGGTGGTACATTTTCAGCTTCTGCATTATTGTTTTGACTTTATATATTATTATTCGTTAAGATGGATGAAGAGTTATATAAAAGTTTTTTGACCAGGTGAGAAGAGTATGAGTTGTCAATAAAAAGCTTATATAGGATGTTAAGGTTTTTTTTTTGTGAAAGGAACTATCACTAATACTGAGGGCTCTATTTTTCATTTGCTTAATCAGATTGATCTTCATTGAATGTGTATGGTACGACCAATAGTTAATGTATCTACCAGAACTGATAGGTTTTATGTACCAGTCTATCATCAGTCGGTTCTCCATACGTATAAACTTAGTGTCTAGAAAGGAGATAGAGTTGTAATTATCCTCCTTTGCTAGAGTAAATTGTATATAAGGATCGTAGCTATTGAAAATTTCGAGCACCTCATTCAATCCATTACTAGATAAACATATTATTATGTCATCGACATATTTCTTTATAAAATATAGGTTAAAGGAAAGGACTGGGATAACAATATTTAACACCTTATCCATGATATAATTTGCTAAAATTTGTGAAATTTTGCTACCCATGGGGGTACCAAAATTCTTTTTATAAATTTAATTATTGAAAGTAAAATAGTTACCAATAAAAAGAAATGGTAAAGTTACATAAAAAAGTCTCTTTGTCAATATTGCAGCCCCTACTAATATTAATCCATTTTTTATCGATTGCTCTGATGCAAATGTCAAGGTATACATTACTAAAAAGAGAAACCACATCTAGGCTTGCTATGACATACCCATTTGGTAAAGTAGTATTGTTAAATAGTCTATTTATTTTAAAAGAATGTAATAAACATTATCATATTCATATGCCTTTGTTAGTATATCTGTCAGATAAGCTGTGAGGTTCTCAATTGGACTACCAATAGATGCCAAAATAATTGGTCTCACTGTCAATGGTGTCTGATGTATTTTTGGTAATTTATAGAATTTACCAGAAGTACCCTTAGAGCTAGTTATTTTCTTTTTTGTTAATTAACTAATTTGTTTTTTTTTGTGAAAAGTTTTTTTATTGGTTGGTTACACTTATTTTGAATAGTAGTAGATAGGTCTCTATTGAGTTCTACATAAGACGAATCATTATCAATAATGATTCGTCTTATGTAGAACCTAAAATTTTTGCTAATTTAATTTTATAAAATTCGAACAATCATAACTTTTTGATTTTACATTTGCCGATATTTTGAGAAATAACCTATAATTTATTGAAATTTTTTTAATAATTACAAGTATAAGCGACCGATAAAAAAATTTTCATCGTCATTTTTGTTATTTTCAAAGCACAAACTTCAAATAAATCTAAATTTGAGTAAACTAAATAATTAAAAAAAAACACGCCATATGAAGCGGAACTATATGACAAAATTTATGAAAATTGATATCTGATACAACTTTTCTCAAAGAATTTTATTCTCTTATGGTAAATAACAGGAATATACTTAAAAGTAGAAAAACGATCCCCTTTAAATGACCTAGCCCCAATAATAAATGCTCTGACAATGCCCAAAATCTAATCAGTTTAAAATTTAGTTTATTCACTTAATACGTTTTTGAGTTATCGTGGACACACACAAACACACACACACACACCACACACACACACACACCACACACGCACACACACACAAACACACACACACACAACACACACACAACACACACAAACACACACACACATACAAACACACACACACACACACACACATACAAACACACACACACACACACAAACACACACACAAACACACACACACACAACCCCACACACACACACACACACATACACACACACACACACACACACAAACACACACACACACAAACACACACACATACATACACACATACATACACACATACGTACACACATACATACACACATACATACATACATACATACACACATACATACACACCTACATACACACATACATACACACATACATACACACATACATACACACATACATACACACATACATACACACATACATATCAAAACGTATTCAAGGAACCTCAAACGTAAAAATCTATAGCTATATAATATCTAAGAAAGAGACCACTAAATGTCAATTTTAAATTTACCCTTTAGCTGTATAGGTATCTAAAGAAGAGACCACTAAAATTAACTAAACTCTGCTGCCGATACCGTTGAACTAAAATATTACTAAAATCTAGTCAATTTTTTTAAATCAAAATTAGTACAGATTATACTAAGAACATGTTACAGATTATAAGATAGTTGAATTTTAAATTTAATTAAGATCTTTTAAATTAGACTGCAATAATCAGTGTGATAAATTGATTGTAGTTTCAATAACTAATTTAAGTTATTTTTCAGTTGATTTCAGAAATATAAATTGTATCACAACCAACGGCGGCTCCAAGAATTTTCGGGTGGGGGGGGGGGGGGGGAGAGAGAATTGCCTTTAGCTATTTCCTTTTTAGCATATTTTTTTGAATAAAAGACCCATAAATCGGAAGAATTTTCATCACGTGGGGGCCATGACCTCTATGCCGCCCCCCCCCCCACCTGGAGCCACCCTTGATCACAACTTAGATTATACTTTTTAAACGAATTGGAACGGCCAAAGTCGATGTTTTTATACGCATTTTGTTCGCGCCAATTTTACCGTAAACTCAGCCTTAATGGAAAATGTAAAAGGGGATTTTATTTCATTCTTTCTCAAAAGAGAAATGCTGCGGTATTATATTTCTAATAGATATATTTATTCGAACAAGTTGTGTTGAATATTATTCATGTTTACAAGAATACTTGTTATTTCGGAATTTTCTAAATTTACAATGATATATTCAGCATTCAATATATGATATCGCATGTCTCATTTTTTACATTTTAAGAAAGTTAAAGTGAATGTGAATGTATTGATGAATTGTTTTTGAGGTACTATATAATAACAAAAAATAATAAAATTAATAAAAGAAAACAGTTACTTCGGTTAGATGCATATCGTTACCCTAATTCGCAAATAACAGAAGTCCATTTTTTGTTAAAATTGAGATTTTCTCGAAATCTCATTAACTCGCGACTAATCTAGGTATATAATAAAAAGCGTACAACTGAGAAACTATTATTTTTATCCCTCGTAGCCCTCGTATTTCAGATCCTTAAACCTAAATATAAAATGGGCAGCAAATAATAGTGCCAGTCTAGTTCAGACAAAGCTCACAGATATTATCATAGTAGCAAAAGAAGTTACCAGAAACAATATCACTGGAATATCACTGGAAAATCTATACAGATAGCAGTGAGTAGTGCACCCTGGACAGATCATGAATTCACTTTAAGTTAGTACTAGAAGGCAGGCAAACAAATACTTTTTGGACCCTGTTCTTCCATTGGATTGACAATATTGGTAGTGACAAACAAAATTAAAGAACTGTTTTCATTATAAAAATAAAACAAAGTTATTTGAAAATATCGGTTTTTATTTAAAAACAAAGAATATGTTTCGGAAAACTACATGTTTCCATGTTCTGGTCAATAAGCATTTTTTTAAGTAACATCTATACCAAAATAATAAAAATATATAAATTACATGAAGTTAAAAGAATCACACCTTTTAAAAGAAATCACAGAATATAAAGTTTTTTTTTCTGGAGTTCAAGTACTAATACTTCCTTTTGTAGGAGAGCTAGTTCTTCAATATTTATACAACCCTACAGACGGGACTTGTACTTGTTTCCCAGCGTTACTTCAGGAAAAGCACTGTTAATTTGAATTCAATAATGAATGGTCGGAGTGGGAAATCCTACCTATGCATCAGAATTATTTTCAAATAAATATTATAAATAAAAAAATCCTGGTCAACGGAGGGATCCAACTCGTAAGTCCAGACTCTTACCTCTGAGCCAACCACTGTAAGGGGTTTTCTCGCCTCAGAGAAAACGATTACTTACAAATGACGCCTGTTGACGGGACGGCTCTCGGGCGCCAGATTTGATGTGTGGTTTACTCCACAAACTTTCGAAACGGCGTCGAAAGTACTCGGGCAGCACAGATGGAGATGAAAAATTCCAGGGGCGTTGGTCACTCAGACACAGGTAATAAGTAACCACAAGTAACGGGCTTTAATCGTTGCTTGTGGTGATAAAGAATTTCTCACTGCTGAAATAAAGGGGGAAGTAAATTAGGGTTCAGTAACTTCAGTAACAGTCAAGGTAACGTTGACACATATATTGAATTTTTAACTATTTACAATAAAAAAAAAATTAAGTATTATTTCAACGCCCACCCCCGCTCGTAATTTTAAAACCCTGAACAAAATAAAAACAAACAGGTCGGCCAGTAATGATTAGTCTCAATCAGACGGTAGAATTAAAATTAGAAGAAAGATGCTCGGTGGCAATAGTATCTAATTAATAAATTTGTCGGATCGGTGGTTGAGCCAAAACGAAACCAAAAACAAATAATGGCGGTCGTAGCAAAAGTTAATTAGTTAACTCTTAAATCGGCATAAAGATTAAAGTTAAATATTTTGTTTCGTAAAAAAAATTAAAATCACGGTCGTAGAAAAAGTTATCTGGTTAACTCTCTAGTCGGTATTGAAACTGAAACAAACCTCCTTGTTTTAGTGAATGGGGAATAGATAAATGATAAGAAAACGGGATAGTATCAATCCTATGAGGAGTGCACTCGCCACAACCAGCACGCTCAACATAAAAATGATACTATTATTTTAATCACGGCGCGGAGGTAACTAAAAGAAAATAATCAAAATCCGGGTTAGTATTTAATCCTATGATGAGTGTACTCGCCACAACCAGCCCAATCAAACACAAAACAAAATATCAAACCGGGTCCGTATTTATCCTATGATGAGTGTACTCGCCAAAACCAGCCCTCTCAAACATAAGAAAAACACTAATATGTTAATCACGGATAGGGGTTAATCTAAATAAAATCTAAAACCGGGATAGTATCTAATCCCATGTGAGCTTTCTCGCCACAACCAGTCCACTCGACATGAAAAATGATACTATTTCAACTTTCCAACTTTCGAACTAATTCTATTCCCAAGTAAAGAAACAAATAAAAAAAAAGTTAAACCAGATTGTGAATAAATAGAAACAAAATTTACGGTCGTAGTAAAAGTTAAGTAATTAACTATGTACGGAATTTAATTTAAATTTAAATTTATTATTACTTAAAAAAAAATTAGGAACAAAATCCACGGTCGCAATGAAAATTAACTAATCAACTGTATACGGAATTTAATTTGAAATTAGGTTTACTATTACTGTAAAATAGAAACACAATTCACGGTCGTAATAAAATTAATTAATTAATTAATAAAACAGAAACAAAGTTTCTATTTCCTAATAACCAAAACTAATTTCCAATGTTTCTAAATAAAATCAAAACTAAATAATTTATCTGTAAATCTGTAAATATTTTTAACGAAAATCTGAAATCAATTATTATTTCTTTTAAATAAAATCGAAAACGGAATAATTATTTCAAATGAAACCGGTATTCGAACGTTTTAACTCAAGAACCGTCGACAAAAAAAAATGTAAACAAATTCGGTGTACCTAACTACGGACTCGATAATTTTCAGCGGCGTATATCGGAGCAAAAGCAGCAGATGCTAGTCGAATCAGTAAAGTCAATTGAATGAATTTTAATAATCAAATCTGAATCCGAGTCCCTATGCCCAAGCAGGCTAACTCCCACTCGATGTGCGCGGATCGAGCGCGCTATCGTTACTCAGGTATAATACGCGAATTTAAATAAAACAAAATTTGATATACAGGGTCTACCCATGAAGTTAAAATAAAATAAAAATTGAAATTTATATCCGGAATAGGCCGAAATATAATAATGAAAATTGACTTCATTACACCACGTAAAGAATATAAAGTTGATAGGTTATAATGGAATAGTTTTAAGTTAACCTACAGAAGATGTATTTTTACTTGTAATCCTAATCTAATTTAGTCACATTTTTTTGTTTTTAAATTTGTAGTTGGTTCACTTAATATTCACACCGTGGCCTTACTTTACTTTTGGTGTGTCACTGGAAAAATTTTATGGTCGTTTTCGTAAGTACTTTCTTGATAAAAATGTTCATAAATATTTTTTTTCTTCTATATTTTCATACACTTTCTACTGCCCTTTACAGGTGGACACAATTTTAGCAATAAATTAAAATAAAACTTTTTCAACAGTTGATTGAAATTTTGTGTGAGCCGCTAATGTCCCACATTTTCATGTCTAATTTTATTTTATTTTGTTTGCAGGGTTTCTGATACCAGTGTCTTGGATTTACAAATTATTATCAGGAAGAAATCAATTGCAACCACCAAAAGGTAAGTGGAAAATTTGTAGAATGAAGATACTGTCAAACCAATATTTAATTGTATTTTAATTTGCGACTGGTCTCTCGAGAGACAAGTAAATTCCGCTGAGCTGAATTTTAAAGAATGGCTTGGGTTCTGGGCAACACATAGATGCCGAACTACGGGGGCCTAGGGCTTCCTCGGAAATAATCCCAGCGCACCTCTCCATTACCCCAAAAGAACGTGAACAATTTTTTCTCCTCTAGTTGCCTATTTGCAAATTAGAAGAATACGAGCACATCATATTGTCATATTGGTGCAGACTTTTTTAGGCCACCGAAAAAATGGAATACCTAAGGAGTTCGGAAACAGGTGATTACTTTCTTACCACTCATCCTGATACCGTTTGCCCAGAGATAAACAAAAGTCAGAGCCTATGCTTCGAGCAATAACTATAAGAAAACAATCTAAAGTTAAAAAAAAATCAAAGTTATTTACTATAAAATTTTGGCCACTTTGTAAGTTAAAAAATATAAAAGTAACCAGTAGAATAAAACAAAATTTTCTAAAAATTCTACTTAAACGTAGGTTAATAATCGAATATGATAAATTTAAGAAAGTTAAAATTCATTTCATCTATAATTTGTCGGATATACACTGTGTTCCAGATTGCTGCTTTACCTAAGCTTTTATGTCTTGTTAGTTCTGCTTCTACTTAATCAGATTGGTTTATGTATGTATATTTATTTAGAGACATATATTGACTTATAATTTATCATTTAACAAACGATCCAATATTCAAAAATAAAAATAAGAGACGAAGAAATTGGACAGAATAAACAGATAAGTAAAAATACAGACAGAACCTTGGCAAAAACAGACAAAAACGATAAAGCGCGTGTTTCTTATGAGTTTTGCTACGTTTTTTTTACTATGTTACCATTATATCGTTTTTTTTTTATTAGTTATCAAATATTTTTTCTCTCAATTTTAAACTTTTTTATTTTGATTATTTGACTGAAGTATATCGGAATTATGTTAAAAAAATTGTCCCAAAGAATAATAATGACCTACGACTACCGAAGAATATAAAACTTGTGATTTAGGGCTTTCAGATTACTACTAACATGAACAATATGTTCTGACCAACGTATTGTTACCTGCACCCTGCAGTAGCCTGCGGCCGTTATAGGAAACGTAAAAATACCAAAAGAAAATAGAATAGTCCAGAAATATCTCGAAATGTTATACCTTGTCAAAAAAAAAAAAAATTCAGATTGATCGAGAACGTTCTGGAAGGTTAAGGCGAGCTATAACGTCAGAGTTTCAGTTTTATGATAGACGTTATACGTTAATGTTATCAGTTGATAGTTATTGTAAAAGTTGTGTTGGAATAAATTAAGACACCAAAAACTTGGGTAACATTGGTGACAGCGGTGGGATATATAAAATAAAAGTTACCCAAGCATTCTATTTATGGTAAATACTAGGTCCACTGTGCATAAAACAGATATGAATACTTCAGGCCCACCAGCATGGTGTTTGAAGATGGAAGAGGAGAGAAAAAGGCAAGAAGAGGAAAGAGAAAGGCGTAGAAAAGAAGAAGAGGAGGAAAAAGAAAGGCGCAAGAAAGCAGAAGAAGAGAAAAAGGAAAGGCGAGAAGAGGAAAAGGGAAGGCATAGGAAGGACAAAGAGGAGGAGAAGGAGGAGAGGCGCAGAAAAAAAGCGATTGAAATTATGAACGGTTTGCTACAAATCCAGGAAACTTTTAAGCAAGAGGTTGGTCAGGTTAATAATAGAGTAGATCTTTTGACACAGCAACAAGAGTTTTTAAAAACAAATGTAAAATAACAGCAAGAGAAGTTAAAAACTAATTTAGAGCAGCAACAAGAGCATCTAAAAACTCATTTAGAACATAAGCACCAGAATTTAAAATGCAATTTTCAGAGGACGGGGAATGATGTTTCCTCTTCTTCACAGAACCTGCACAAAATTGCTTCTTCTGCTGGATTGATGACACTCATGTGCCTTTTAAGGCTACAGTGTCTGATAAGATGACCTACTATTTTACTAACGATTTTACTCATCCATTGTTTGATGGATGCCTTAGCAACTCCACAGAAGGGTTCGGGGCCTATCATGGCCTTATCTGAGCCTTATTAAGCTACTTAGTCGTCCTTTTCGTTGCCCTGATATCCTTCATGGCCTGGCACCCAGGTTAGGGTTACCTTGTTTTGACTACTTAGCTCTGCCAGGTCTTCTAGATAGTCTTTCACCAGTTGTGATTTGATTTCTGGTGAGAGAATTGCCTTTAGAGCTGCTTGGCTATCAAAGTATATGGCAATAGTTTTACCTGATACTTGCTGATTTAATATTTCTCTTGCACAGTGTTGTATGGATATTAGTTCAGCCTGGAACACTGTTGCATATTTTCGTAAACTCATAAAAATCGTTGCTTTCGACTTGGGTCCATAGATTCCAGCATTTGTTTTTAAACCGTCTGTCTACCATACGAGTAGCCTGTACGGAAGGTCCCTGTTTCCAGTTCTCGGACTGTTATTTGAATTTAAAAGTTTCTTTCAAATTTGTATGTGGTTATTGCTCTATCAGTAGGCATAGCTAGAATATATAGCCTTGTGTGGTCGGTGCTATGAAGTTGGCTTATTGGGTTTTCTTCCTAAATTAGCCTGTAAATAGCTTGGTTTCTCCTTGTATCAAGATGTGCAGTGGCGTGAGATTTAATAATATGTACCTCCATTGCAGTAGTTGGCGTAGTGCGCATGGCCTCAGCAGCACTTAGACAGCCGAGTCGCTGAGTGCCAGTGAGTTGGCCTATTGCACTTGCCTGCACAGTTTTGGTTACCCACGCCACTGCGCCATAGGTTATCATGGGTCTTATTACCCTTGTGTATAACCATATGGTTATTTTGGAGTTTAGACCCCAGATTTTAATTTTATTTCTATAAATATGTTGAAAGAAAATAGAAAAATTATATTTTTTCCCACATATTGTTCTACGGCTATTGCAGCTTTGTGTGTAAGTTTTTTAATATGATTCCACGTCAGACTTTGGTCAAATATGACTCCGAGGTATTTGGCTTCTGTGACGAATGAGATAACTATGTTGTTTAGTACTAGTGGTCTTAGTCCTCTAAGTACCCGTTTTTTGTTAATAGTACAACTATTGTTTTTTGTGCGTTAATGGACAATTGTATTTTTTTACACCAGTTGTTCACTATGTTTAGAGCTGTTTGAGATCGCTTCAAGAATGTGCCTGCAAATCGGCTCCTGGCGATAATTGCTAGGTCGCCTGCGTATCCTAGGTATTGGTAGCCGTCTTTGAACAATGTTTTAAGTAGAACAGTTCCTTAAATTAGATACCTAGTGCATATCTAAACCTTATTTGTATAAGCTTAAATTATACATTGTCCCAAAATTATCGTAAAATGCCTGTTTTTAGATTCGTTAAATGAATTTAATCTTTAGTAATGCAAGAGTAATTTTCCATTTATCTAGATAGTCTTTCCATCGAATAAAGCATTTAATCGAACGTTATCGTGAACCATAACCCAACCAGAGTAAAAGTTTTTAATATAGATATCTAATACTTTTTCTTTTTTCATTATTCATTTAAAAGAAAATACCATGTTGTGATATATTTTTGAAAAGGAGATAAAATTGACATGCAAATTGAATTGACGTCTACAATAAAAAACAAAGTTATAGTCATTATTTTTAATTAAACCAAAATATGTTACCAAATAGGAGACATATAGGGATTTCTCAAAAACGCACCATTTTGTTTTTTCACTGTTATTTTAAAAACTAAAAACAGTTGATAAAATGTACTAGCAGTTCTGAAATAGTAACAGAATCCTGAGAAAAAGTACTCAATAAACCGATTTTGTAGCTCTTATAATACCCGTGATAGCAATACATAGAGAATCAATCTGAGACACAGTGTATATTCGTAATTAAAAATTTTTTATAGTAAAAATCAAAAATAAACTAGTTGTAAACTTATTTTTGCGTGAAATAAAATAATTACGAAGTACCTAAATCCACCTTATTTAAACTTTACTACTACAAACATGGCGTAATTGCCAATTAAATTTCCTTCCAACTAATACCGAAATAAGGACCAATTATTTCAGCAATGCGTTTTAAAATATATAAAACAGTCTAACTATTCTTGAAAATCCAAGCATCAAAAATATTTGACTCTGACTAGTCCAAACATCCACTCTTTTAGGAATAGGCAATAATTGATTTAATTAAAGTAACTCAAATAGTTTGATCATTTTCTAAACCATAACTAGTCATCAGTCAAGTAATATTTATAGTTTTAATTTATTTATGTAAAAACATTGCTGGAGTCAGGGCTAGCAAGTTTGCACTTTTTTTTGCGGTATAATAATATGTTAGAGGTCTAGAATTTACTAATGATTCGCAATCACAAAAAATTGTAGTTAACTCTTCTAAGTAAAGCTCGTCCAAAGATCTTCCTGAGAAGATCTTTCACAACTCTAAATAACCTACTCCACCAACAAGCAGTTGTGGAATTATAGCTTTTATTTTTCAGGCCAAACAGTAATTTTTAATTTAACCTCAATCCTTTCCTAATAAGTTCTTTGTCCCTACGAAATTAGTTCTATTATCT